>CM076582.1:1146323958-1146539072 GCA_034641835.2 Pinus albicaulis
GTTAGAATGTGTAATTACTACTTGTCGAGTTGTGACTCTCTATGAATAGAGTCTGTTCCTATTTCCTAGGTTAGCTAAAACTAGTTTCCTTATTTGGTGTGAGGTTGAGATATTCCGTCAACCAACTTATTGTACGTCCAAGATAGATTCCCTATCTTGAGACTAATTCTTGTATAAATGTGTGTAATCTATTTTATCAATATATAGTTTTGCATATTCACATTTTATTTTGGTATCAGAGCGAGGCCTGGACCTTGGCCCCTCCTGGGCTGAGGGAAATAGAAGAGAGAGATTGGCACATGGACCGGACCGAGAGCTGAGCCAGCGACCGGACCAAGAGCTGAGACAACGTATTGTTGATCGGAGTGATTTTTTTGTCAGCGTAGTTGAGCTGAGAGAGCGTATTGCTCGTGTTGCTATTCAATCGAGCGCGGTGTTTGCTGTTAAGTTGCGGCTTACAGCATTGGAGCAACCACCATCCATCGAAGACAGAGGATTGGAGCGACCACCATCCATTGAAGCGTGCATCTTTTAAGTTGAGCGTTGGTGCCTACGACTTTCAGGCGTTGGTGCTTACGGCTTTCAGGCCCACGGAGGTTGCAGTTCGGGCCACAGCGTATGCCACGGAGCTTAAACATTTGAACGCAGAATTCACATCGCTATCGATTAAAAGAAGCGTTGACAGATTAATAGCAACGCTGTGTTAGACCAGAATTTCCAGCCTGTTGACCTGTTGACAGCAATCTGGCGTTGACAGCAGTTTAGTCGTGGAGTTTTTTTTAAAGATTGCGAGGCGATTAGTTGGAGGCTGTAAGCTTTGAAAGTAACAAGCGTAGTTTGTTTTAATTTGATGCGGTTTTTATTAGCGGCCTGGTACAAGTTGCGTCAGGTCCCTGTTGTTCCCAAGGTTGTGGAGGTGCTTATACCACCGAGTGCTTATTGTGTCGAGAAGTACTGGGTCGCGGCTTATCTCCCTGTTGTTCCTATGGAGAAAATAAAAAATTCAATTCACATGGAATTGGAAATGAGGCAGAGAGCTGCAGATTTCAAGCGCCCGACGCATAGGCGTCTGTCCCGAGGATTTTGGGAATCTCTTAGAGGCTTTTTATTCATATTGTTTATGTTGCTTTTCGGTGTCATGAGAGGCAGCCAAGTGCTGATGTTTTCCATCACGAGAAGGATGAAATTACAAGACGTAGTGTGACAGCGGGAATGAATTTCACAGAAGCTACAAGTGGAAGCTCGATTACAATACGAGAATTAGCAGGAAAGGATCTTTTGAGCATGGGCGCATCCTTTGCAAATTGATTTACACTGCTGTTTCATCAAAACTTAAACTAGATCCAAAATCCACATGGATTTGGATGTACCTCATTTTTCGTTGTATCGAATTTTGTTTGGAGTTAGATATGTTGCGAGATAGATTCACTGCTTCTATCTCCATAATGCTTGGGGAATTGAATTGTTTTTTCTTGAATTTTTTTTATTTTATTTTTTAAGTATGTTGAGCCTGATCAACTTAGCATGCAAATGCTATTTTAGAACTAATCACTCTAATAATAGCGAATTGAAGATGGAAAGATTCAAGATGAAGGTGCCAAGCTTGGATATGCTTTTAGAAGAAATTGATTGAAGCAGTGGAATACAATTTCAAAGATGGAGTAAAGAAAAAGACACATTTAAAGGATAATGGACAACAAAAGGGAAAGTTAGTTTTGTGTGAGTTTTTTATGAGTTTCTTCGAATAGATATAACATGTTGTATTATGAGTCACACATTTTAAATTGTAAGCAAGTCTAGGATGTTTTTTATAGTGGTCTTTGGAAAAATTGTACCTGATAACTCCAAGAGTTGGAGTATGTAAGCCTTGTAAAGGCATGTGTATCCCCGTAAAAGTTCGTGGTCATCTCAAAACCACTTTGTAACTACAGGTTCATGGTTAGCCAGAAACCATTTTGCAGTGTCAGTTTGTGGTCAGCTAGAAACCACGTATAATAGTGAAGCAGACTGGAAACATGTCTGTGTTAGTGTTCGCCCATTGAAGGAAGAGCATGGTTACGGGTCATCCGATAAAACCCCGATGAAGAAAGAGCATGGTTACGGGTCATCCGATAAAACCCACGTTGGAGGGGGATATGTAGATACAGGTACATGTATGCAGTGATAATGGTTGACAGAACCATGTATACGAAGGACATCCTACAAGACCAGCGGTTGCAGCGGTTGGTACCCATGCATTCCGGTGGATGGTTTCTCCTTTATATGGATGTCGACATATCTTTTTGTTATGTTTGATCACAACTAGATTTTGCGAAGTGATATCGAGACAAGTAGTCATTAAGGGGGTGTGTTAGAATGTGTAATTCCTACTTGTCCAGTTGTGACTCTCTATGAATAGAGTCTGTTCCTATTTCCTAGGTTAGCTAAAACTAGTTTCCTTATTTGGTGTGAGGTTGAGATATTCCCTCAACCAACTTATTGTACGTCCAAGATAGATTTCCTATCTTGAGACTAATTCATGTATAAATATGTGTAATCTATTTTGATTAATCATATAGTTTTTCATATTGACATTTTGTCTATATCATGAGCAATTATAATATTTTTTTATTTATACTAGCAATACATCGATGTTGAAACTAAATGCACTTCATTAACTTGTTATAATAATTTTTTATTTTTATATAAAATATATATCAATGCCTTAACTAAATTCACTTCATTAGATTTTAGATATATATATAGAATCAACATCGTAGAGAACCAAATATCAATACTAATACTCTTGATTTGTTGATTAATTTCTTCTAATTAAAGCAATTTATCTTCCTTTTCACTAGGACATTCTCAGACAGTAACATTTGGAAAGATACCAGGTTGATGAAAGAGTGTTTGGCGTGTAACCTTTAGTAAAGGTGACGGTCATGTTTTTGCAAAGACAATGATTGTTTCTAAGAGGTTGAAATAACTAGATGAATTCTCGCATTCTATCCTAATTTGATTTAAAGATATAAAGAAAGAATGAGTATATTTATGCTCATTGCTGTCATCCCATTGTGATTTATTTCATTGTTAGGCATATTTTCAACTAAGAATATCCATAGTTTTAGAATTCCTGCAAAATTTTGTTAGAGTTACATTCAAGTATCACAGTTGAACTTTAGTCTTTGTTTGAGAAAATATGAACAACCCAACCATTATTTATTAATATTTTAAATATAAAATGTTAAATTATTTAAAATTTTCTTGATTTATAATAAAAATTTAATAGTTATTTTTAAAATGTTAAGTTATTTAAAATTTTCTTGATATATATGAAAAATCCATACTTGTTTCTTTAAAATTAACATTTTTGAAAGAATCTAAATAGATTAATAGTGCATAATTCCCCTTGGATAAAAATTTTATTTCAAGATTCTTTATATTTCATATATTTCTTAAAATGAATATTTGAGAATCCTAATCCTTAAAATTAAAGGCATGAGTATGCTATTTCATTTGTACCTTTTATTTAATTACTCACCCTTTTGACCATTTCATGCCATTCATTTCAATGGTGTTTTGGATATGAAGAGCGTTGTATCTTAAATGCAATGAGAATAAAAGGAATGAGGGGATTATGGCTGGAATTTGAAGGCCCTGATAATAATACATGCAATTTCTCATGTTTGGACTCATTTTGAAAATATGTGCATGACATAGTATGATGAAACATAAAAGAATGTTTTTATTTCTAGTGAGATACTTTGCACACCTTGCAGAGGTTTATGTTTTTCAATGAGTTTATTGGGTTTGATCTCTATGTTATATTACTTTAAAAAAATATATAAAATATTTGGATAAATTTTGAAATGTTAAAAAGTTAAAAATATAAAGTATTTCATTTTTTTTTTTAAATTTAAGAATATGAACAATAACTAACTACTAGTAATATAAACACAATTCCATTTCATTTATAATATGAATTTATAATACAAGCATATTTAAAAATGAGAGAGACAAAAATCCTTTGTTATACTTAGCAGATTTAATAAGAGAAAGCATATGCAATCATGTAATATCATTAAATAAAGAGGTTGAAATGGATTTTTATCTATAAAATAGTTGATTATATTTTGGGAAATCTAGTGATTTCATATTATTAAATGACTTCACATCCTTTTCATTATAAATTCATTCTTCTAATTTTTTTGTATGGTCTAATAGTACATAATGATTTCAACAATCCCACACTCACTCTTCCACAAACACATATAAGTGAACCAGTATACAAATCGCACCCTTTTGAGTGATAAGTCACTAATACCAAAATCCTAAATATATTAGTAACACTAATATTACAAACCATATTAATATTAAACCCTAATATATATAAACTCTAATATCATAATATTAAGATTTTAAAATATAAATCCAATACACCCTAATATAAATCTTAATATTATAAATCTAAATGTTATAATTTAGTCCAAATTTATTCATACACATGGTTTTAATAATGAGTTTAAGATTATGTTAATATTAACAAGAATCATATATACTAAATAAGTTTAATAATTTAATTAGTCATATTTAATGTTTAATAATTTTAATTTTAATATTAAAGTTAAAACTACAAGATTAATACAATATTTAATATTATATTGATGTTAATGTTAATATGATTTTTAATAAATAATATTAAAACTAATAAATATATTAACTTCAACTCACATGGAAATGTAAGGAGATAAAAAAATTTATAATGAAAGCATCTAGTGTAACTAACCATTCACCATTAAATACATTCCTTACCATCATATTATAATGCTTCACTACTCCTAATGTAAATTTTAGAATAAGAATAGTAAGCTTATTTACCATTAACAACCTCCATTATAGTACATTAACATAATATTGTAAGGTGATGTAACCTTCCATTCATTTCATCACTCTTATAGTCATCACATACTTGCCATTATGAACATCATAACAAGAAAGGAACTGAAGATCATCAACTTGACACAATAATCAATCACATCAAGTGATACCATCAATATACCCCCCGTAAACCCATTAATCAATCACATTATTAAATGCATCGCAGGGTAGATTAGCCCTCACTCAATGGCTTATAAGGGAGATGATCCCTTAACCATCGTTTATAAATTTTACAAGGAAATATACAAATATCTAGCTTAAAGCCATTACAATAAATATGGGATACCATTTACCCTCTGTATCTTCATATTCTACATTCGTATACATGGATGTACCCAAGAACACCACATCATACACTAGACCTTATCCATGTCTGCTTCTATCCGCATGAACCATAATCATTTACCCGCCACTAGGTTGAGCATAATATTTTTTACATATCACCATCATACCCCTCGCTAATCTTACCTTCAACATCCATTTAGTTTGATTCCATAAAGTATAATAAATCATTTACATAGATCTATACTATAGTAGTTTTCCATCTACTCATGCATATTCATGACATGCAAGTAAGCACTGACATTCTTCCCTAACAACACATACCATATGTACGTTATAAGTCATCTCCCAAGTTTTTTTTTTTAAAATAAACTGACAGATCGCTATGATATTTATGCATGTGATTTACATAAATTTAATCAAAATAACTAACTCCTGTTATTACTTGAATAAGATGAGTCACAAGCTAACATAACAAATGTTGCTCCCATGCATGCAAATGCATATTGATTCAAGAGTCTCCCTAAAGGTGTGCTTACACAACGAAGTACATAACCTCCTTCATGAGTCTTCTCCTAAAGAAAATCTCAACACAAGTGAGCATGTAAACATATGTTTTCTTTTTTTGCAGTATTATGCAATTAAGAATACAAATACATGTCTTATTTTCCAAGATTATTCTAACAATCATATTCAATGTGGTTTACTTGTCATAAATCATTCTTCTACACAACATGTATATTCCTTTTCAATAAAAGTTAATACATATATTGCATGCTTATGCATGATCTTCTTCCAAAAGGAATTAACATCATAATCATGATAACATAAAAATAATCACTTAGTTTATTCATCTAAAGGAATATAAATGATTAGTTATTTTAACCATGAATTTATTAAATAAATTAACTTTTACCAACACCATGAAAAATTTATTTATGGAATTATGAATTAACCAATATTTGCAAACACCATGGTAATCTACCCATGGTTTCATGAAATACTAATATTTACCTAAACACCATATGGTAAACTACCCATAGATTTATTAATTCATTAATCTCACACTATCATATGGTAAACTATTCAGTGATTTAATTAAAATCCATCCATGTGGATTTATTAATTCATTACTATTTTCCACATGATTAGTGAATAGACAACTGAGAAAAATTCTCTTTCTTCTTCTGTCTTATTATTATATTATTTCAAGAGTTACATATTTCAAGAGTTACACTCCTTAATCTATTCCAAGAAAATAACCCCTTGACTTGTTCCTTACTTTCTCTTTAAAATATAGGAGCACGGGATATTAAGAATATATTTCAAGAGTTACACTTTTAATCTATTCAAGAAAATAACCTGGATTTGTTCCTTTTACTTTAAAATATAGAGCACTATTCTATTTTTCTTGTTATACAATATTATTTAATATTACCTCTTTGAATTTATTCAAGAAAATTTCTTTAAAATATAAAACATGCATACTGCTTTCTGCTAATATCATGAATTTATTATACATCTTTCAATACCATAATAATTATTTATATGCACCTATTGTTTCAATAAAGCAGACATTTCATTCTTAAAACATTAGCCAAACCCAGAATGGAGAGATGTGAATTAATGCTGAAACAAAATTATTAAGAATACTTATCTCTTAAAACACATTGTTCAAACGAATTTAGAGATGCATTTTCCTTTTTCACTGTATCCTTACCTTGCTTCCATACACTACATAGGTTCACAAGAACTACCCTTCTCTTTCTTCACTGCATCTCACATGAACTCCATGTGAGTTCATGAATAAGTTTAATATGACAAAGCTTGAAAGGTTGGCGACAAGAACGTTATCACCACTCTTTCTAAGATGGATTACTGTATTTAGGAAATTTCTCATTTTCCATACTCTCACGTTGTTTTTTCTGCAAGTAACCCAAATATTATGAGTATAATGATGTACCGCCACTTCCTTAATGGATTCGTATAACCCCATTTGGCATCGCAAGCGCCCCGCTCCCTTCGCTGAGCGACCATTTGGGGCTCGAGAGGGTTCATGTAAATATCTCAATAAAAAATGAAATACCGCAAGAAAAACATACTTGAATTTTGGAGATGAACAAATAGACCTCATTCAATTTTGCTCGCAGATATTTTGTTTTTCGTAAGCGTTTCTTATTCATACCAAAGCATAACGAAAACCTTCTCCCATACAAAGACTCCTCTCCGCATTTCAACCGATTCAAGAATTCATTCATTTTTTAACCCGTTTCCGATTTTCTGATCAAACGCTTAAACTAAATTAACGTAAATTTTATTTTACAATGCTAAAACACAGGGCTTGTTTTATTATATTAATATAAATATTAATATTTCTATATTATTATTGAAATTTTATTAAAAATATTAATAATATTAGTTTATAATATTGAGTTTGTACAGGGATTTAATATTTATAGTTTAAAATATAGAAATTTATAATATTGGATTTCATAAATTAGTTTTAATCTTATCCTTACTATATCATAATCCAACATTAAAACCTAATATTATACCTAATTTTTACTTATATATTTATTATAATTATACCGTAATTATTAATGGTAGGTATTTATATTGATATTAGTTAATATGAACCCCTACCATACATGTATAAATTATTAAATGTATGCGTATTATTATATATAATTCAAATGTATACGTATTTGGGTTTAATGTTAATAATACGGGATTTAATATTAATACATTGATTTTAATAGGCTTATAATACTAAGATTTATATTATTGGGGTTAAGATGCATAGTTTATTTATTAGATTTTGTATGTTTAGTTTATATAATGGGTTAATAATGTGATATTGAAATGGTAAGACAACGTTATCCAATATTACATATATTTTATTTTATCTATAACATCACATTGTGAAATTACAAATTATTAGTTTTAATATTAATTTGGGGTTTAATGTTGGGATTATAATATTGGGTTTAATATGATATTTATTATTTATTTATTAGACTACTTAATATTAGCACCGATAACATTTGGTTTAGTATTAGAGTTTTACAATGTGTTTAATATTATGTTTTACATAGACAATGGTTTTCATTGATGCGAAAGAGAGAGCTGGCCATTTTTTTATAATTTTTTCATTCCTTTAAAAGGCATAATATTAATAATATTCTTGAAGCTTTTAGATGATCAAATCATTTAATAATAGTCCCTAAGATAAGGCAGGTCATTAATAAATGCAAACTCAGAGTCAAAATAAAATCAAGGAATGATGGTCAATGTCAAAGAACATTTAAGGAAGGAGCATATAATCATGTAGCCCTCATAAAAACATTCCCAATGATATCTAACACCTCGTCTAAACCTCCAAGTTGAAGAGAAATGAATTTTCAGATTTTTGATGCTCCATTTAGATACCCTTTCTCCGAATAAATTTTGCAATCCATTTACCTAGCTAAATGTAAGTCTAACATACATGAAGGAAATATTATTATGATACATTTCCAATAGTATATGGAACTCTCTAACTTCTCATGATTGAGAGAAATTATTAATTGAATATTCATCATGACATTTTAAAGCCACATAAACCATTTGTTTACCCAAGAGAAAGCACCAGCGCCAAGGACACAAGCCAACCTAGTCTAGACCCCAAATGCACCGTAGAGCAGGTGTGAGAGGAGTCATTTTAGAATTTCCCAAGAAATTTAGTTTTGTTGGGCAAAATAAGACAATAAGTGTTTCTAGGCTCATATATTATGAACTCGAAGTGAGGAGATGTTGGATTGGGGAGGCTATCTATGGAAGAAATTTTGGCACTTTTTCAAACCATTTTAGCACAAACCAAGTTGCTTTTGCATCATTTTGCATAATTCTTAAAGCATATGTTGAAGTTATTCTTTTATAAGTTTTGAGGATAACTTGAAGTTATTTTGTAAGAATTTTGGAGCCGACATTGAAATTATTCTTGGAGAACTTCCTGGAGCAGATCTTGAATTATTATTGTAGAAGTTAGAAGCATATCTTCAAGGTACTATTGTATATGTTTCTATTGTTACTTGTTCTTTGTAAAAAAATTTTAGAGCATATTTGGCAGACTCTTATTGACTTATCCCTAAGTAGTGTCTAAGTTAAATCATTGTAGTAGATTTGCTAAAAGAATAAAGTAAAACTCGTGTTAAAGTAGTTCCAGATATAATTAAAGGGTCAATGTGCGATCTTATAGTTGTGATTAAAGTTCTAACCATGTGGCCATAATCAATGGGATTGACTGAAATTCAGACTTGTTCTATGAGAGAGAGTAGTGGTTAAATGTTGTTGTAATTTATTGTAACTAGTATGAGAGCCCAAGAAGTTTTTATTTTATGTTTTATTCTATAGGGTGACAGATGGTGCTAGGGAAGGATGTTATAGATTCCTTCACAAGGTTGTCACTTCCTTCTAATGGATGTTGATAAACTGAAGAAGCCCTTTAAATAGTGGCTAGGAAATACTCAGTTTTATCCATTTGTGTTGTAGTTTGTAAATGAGTATAGTTTTGTAATATATATATATTGTTCATATATATATTTATCATATTACATACATTTTTTTTATACTTTAAATTATTAAATTTATGAAATAATAATCTATCCCTTATCTCAATATTTTAAATATATTTAATATTGGGTATATAGTATTGAGTTTAATATTGGTGTTTATAATATAGAGTTTAATAATATAGGTTTATGATATTGGATTTAATTTTGAGCTTATAATGTTCGACGGATATTAACACTTATATTTATATTTAATATTATTTAAACTTATACTTTACTTATATTAAAACCATAATACTAATACCAAATACCAAAACCTATAATATTTTAAAGGTAGTATTATAAAACCTAGTTAATTATATTTTAATTATTATATTTATTAATTATATATTTATTATTATAGTTATATAATAACTATTATATCATTAATATTAATTAATATAAATTAGTGTTAAATACCTAGTAATTATTATTGTTGTTGATATATGTCATATTATTACATAGTTATATATATACTTGGTGTATGCCTATTGACACATATTAATCATATTTATTTTTGGTATAATTATTATTATTTATTTATAAACAATATTTACACTGTATCTGAAGCTATATGTTTCAATTAGGCAAAACTTCCCTATCTACCAAATGTGTCCATGCAAGGACTAATGGATCAAATGTTAGATGATTGAAATGTTTTAGGCCATTAGATCCACAGTAAATAGTTTTATATTTTTTTTATAACATGCTTCTTTTTTTCTTTTTTTCTTTTTTAATAAGTTAGATTGATTTTAGTGTATAATAGAAATGTTGTAATGTCATGTTTTAATATCTTTGAATATGCCAAATTACACAAAAAATAAAAATAAAAGTAAATTAAATAAAAAGACTGACATAATGTAATGAACATTTTAACTAGGTAACAATAATAAAAAAACAAAAATAATAAAATAAAAATAACAACTAACTATAAAAACAAACTCTCCATGGCATTTAATTTTATTGAAAATAACTCCCCAATGCAATTAAATGATTACATTGTAATTGATGTGATTCGTGTACTATTTTAATTTCAACAGAATTTGTATTTGTATTTTTTTTAAATGAATATCGTTAAAATGTGTTGTAATATTTATTTAAAATAGTAATTTATATTTGTATTTTTTAAAATGAATATTTGCTAAAAGAATAAAGAAACTCTTGTTGAAGAAGTTATGTAAACATAATTAAAGGTCAATGCAAAGGATCTTATTGTTGCATTAAAGTTCAGAATTAATGTTATCAAGAATCAATGGATTATATCAAAACTTGTACTTGTTCTATGAGAGAGAGTAGTGGTTAAATGTTGTTGTAATTCTGTCATTAAATGGGGATGAGAATGCAAGAGGTTTTTATTTTATGTTTTATTCTATAGGGCATAGTATGGTTCTAGGAAGGATGTTGTAGATTCTTTCCACGAGGTTGTCACTTCCTTTCAATGGATGCTGACAAACTAGGGGTTGTAGCAATTAAAATAGTGACCGCAAATACCAGCTTATCCATTCGAAAGTTGTAGTTGGTAAAATGAAGATGTAGCTTTCCTTTGTAATGTAAATATATTGTTCATATATGTATTTATTTTGATGGGATGTTATTAGTTACTTTTTTTATACTTAAATTGTTAAAATTGCGAAATACTAATTCATCCTTTATCTCGTTATTTCCATATATTTAATATCTGGTATATAGTATTGAGTTTAATATTAGTGTTTTAATATAATATAGAGTTTAATAATAATAGGTTTATGATATTGGATTTAATTTTGTCGATAATGTTTGATTTGATATTAATAATTTTTATAATATTGCATTTATAATATTGAATTTAACTTATACTTATATTAAAACCTTAATAATACCAAATACTAAAAACTAATATTTCAAAGCTAGTATTATAAAACCTAGTTATTAATTATATTTAATTATTATATTTTATAAATTATATTTACTGCTGACTACGCTCGTATGATACGAAATGAACTTCGTGGTTACCTTGGCCATGTGTACAATTGGTGATCGTGAGATGTGTTGTTAGACGACAAAGGAAGATGAGTCAGATATAAAACGCTTAAAAAACAAACATAATCCAAAACCTTAATCATTCACTATTCGTCAAGAATGATTGCCGCAGCAGAGAAGGGGAAGTACCGGAAGAATGGGGAGGGAGCGCCTGCAATTGTGAGGTTGGAAGAACGCAAGCAATTGGGCAGGTAGTTATTAGTTTGTTCCGGTAGTTTTCAGATTGTCTTTTAAACATCTTTAGTTTATTCATCATATTCATCTCACCGTTTTCCGCGAGAAGAAGAACCTGGAGTGAAGAATTGCTCACGGAGTAGTGTCATCGAAAGTGTCATTGATCAACATACGGTCGGATCGTGAAAAGCTGATCGCTACGCTTTCATCGGGTGGTCACCACACAGGTGAAGGGCATCTTCGCGGTCGCGATGTTCACAGTTAACATTCTTCAATTTGTTTCTTAGGATCGTGTTCGTTTTCGATTCGCATGAGAATTCGATAGCCTCTATTCTCAGGATCCACCTCAGCTTAATTATTAATCCTTTGCACTTTCAATCAGCATGACAGCCAGCCGTAGAATTAATGTTTTCTTGTTTTAGCCGTCGGTTCAAGCACTGCCATGCTCGGTGTACCATGAGGTTAGATTGGCATTACATACTCTTACCAACACAACTTGGGGTCTTTAACTCTCAGTCAGATCCGTCCCTCGGCGCTGTTATCCATCATGTACTTTATCCGTTATTCATCGCAATCGTGCCCATGTAATTGCCCTTGGAGCCTTTTTTCTCGTTGTACCAAGCATTTCTTGTTGGGATCTCTACTACTTTTGTTCTGGGCATCAAGCAAATTCTCATCTGCCTAAGAAGGTGTTCATATATATTTTTTGGAGAATGAGCCTAAACAGATAGGTAGTGACATTAAGGAGTGGGCAAAGACAAGCCTTTATGTAAATGAAATCTTAGCCGCCGGAACTGCTTTTAACAAATTTTATTGTACTTTTACCTCGTCTCCATGCCACAACCTAAATTAAAAGCGATTAAGCTAGCCTTTTGATGTCAACATGGGTATGCCCACCTCATTGGGTTTTTAATGTCAACATGTGTGAGGTCAACTGGTTGGGTTTTTAATGTCAACATGTGTGAGATCAACCTGTTGGGTTTTAGGTGTGGAAACCCATTTCAAAATTTTATGATGAAAACAGAGTAGGTAGTGACATCCGTTTGTGTTAGAGTTTGTGGTTTAGAAATGCCTTTGAGTGACAATAATGTATGAATCCTAGGCAAGGGTTTCCACGATGCTGAGTCCTTCCAATTCTTTCTAGACTTGCTTGACCAATAAAGTATGAACAAAAACGTTTGAATTGAAGAAAACCCCATCCTCCTAGTCGCCCACTTTATTAGGACCTCCCATTTGCACAGATGGAATTTTGAGTCCATGCCCAAGCTAGATCAAAGGAAACTTGATAGGGATAGCTCGATCTTAGATATGATAGCGTATGACATTAAAAATAAATGTTCAACCAACTATTCCGAGGGCCCTGAGAAGTCGACATCCGAAATAACAGGTATAAGCTATATGTATTACGATTGGCTTGACATCCTCTCCAACTTTTTTATATGCTTCTGCAACTTACTGATTTAATCATGCCTTTCCATAAGCACTCCAATAATTACCCTCCTTTTCCCACCTTTTCGTAGTGACTCTGTTGGTTCGGGCATGTTCATAGGTTAACATCTTCAATTTCTTTCAGGGTCAGTGTCTCTCGTTCGATTTCGGCATGAGAATTCCGATACTGCGCTCTAGAATGCTCGAGGACAATAACAGGTTAGAATGCCTTGCACATTGATGGACCATCGATAATTGAGGTCAAACATTTCCCAAACAGTATAAAATAAAATCCATTCCACATTATGTATACGTATATGCAGTTCAACTCCTCACTAAAATGAGCAAGACAAAGACTGAATCACATAGTCAAGACCCAAATCACCTTCTATGTAAATATTGAAGCCTTCTTTTTTGGTATGTATAGTGTGAATGCATTCTCATGCCATAGCAATGAAATAATGAATCAAACGATTGTTGAACAAACCAAATTTTCCCAAGATACGTGGGTGTAGAGAGGACATATATATAGTGTCTCACTACTGTCTTTTATATCATCTTCGTATGTCATGTTGTTATTTGGCTAGAATGCCTGAGTGACAATAATGTGTTAGAATGCTCGGCATATTTATTGACTACATCGATAATTGAGGGTCAAATCGCTCTCCTCCTCAAACAGATGGAATTTTGAGTCCATGCCCAAGCTGCATCAAAGGAAACTCGATAGGATATGAAGCCCATCTTAGATATGATAGTTAGTATGACATTAAAATAAACAATCAGTAAACAATAATTTGTTGAATAAAACTTGAATAAGATCATCTTGTATGATGTTGGCAGAGTGAAATCGACCTAAAATCCCAAAATTTGCAAGGAGTAGAACATTTCGTAGTTAGAGCTAAAAAGGTAGGAATGAGAAACTCGTTTTAGAAAACAAGAGTTTCGGTTTAGAATGCCTTTTGAGTGACAATAACAGGTTAGAAAACTCTATCTCATATATAATTTGTCTTCCTTGCATAAAATTTGCAATAATTGGTTGAATAAAACTGAATAAGATCATTCGTATGTGAACAAAATCAACAACAAGCTGGTGTTTAACAAAACTGTGGGCCTGCCTGATTAGCGGGGAACAGACATCAGAGGGTATTAACTAAACATGACAATTATTGTCATTCGCTAAGAATTATTATTTTCTTTTAATGGAAGTTTTTTCACCTTCTTTTTTGTCTGTATACTCCACACATTGCATGAGCACAGACAAAGCAACAAGAGGCCCTTTCGCTGATGCCCCAAAGATGGGTTTTCACCAAAAGAGGCTCGCCCAAAAATTTATGAATCTCATCACTTCGCCGTCACTTCAAAAGAAAGTCAAAATTACATTTTCAGAAATAGACGTAAAATCATGTGTCCTAATCGTCTTTAAAGGAGCTTAATGAAAGACGAAAAAAGAGTTTTTTTAGTGGCCTAAGCTCTCCCCGCTCCAAGTTAGCCCTAATTCCTTAAATGACAAAATTAGCTGAACCGTTTTTATAAATTATTGTACCCTTTACTCTCCGTTCTCACATGCCACAACTCCAATTAAAAAGCGATTAAGCTAGCCTTTGATGTCAACATGGGTGAGCTCAACATAGTTTAATGAAAACAACATGTGAGCTCAACCGGGTTGTTTTTTAACAAGTCACATGTGTGAGCTCAACTGCTGGGTTTTTAGTGTGGAAACCCATTTCAAAATTTTATGATGAAAACAGATAGGTAGTGACATCTCTGCTAGGAAAACAGATGCCTGTCCAACTCTTTTATATGCTTCGCGACTTACTAATTTAATCATGCTCTTCTACAAGTAATCGCCAATAATTACTCCTCCTTTCTCCATCATTGATTCAAAGAAGTGAATAAAAGGCAATAAATTTATAAATTCTTAAGTGGAATGAGAAACTGCTAGAAAGCAAGAGTTTCTGTTTAGAATTCTTCGAGACAACAATAAAGCGAATGTTTCTGCACATTGATGACCACTGAGCACTGAGGGTCAAACTGGGTTTCCTCTCAAATTTAGAAAATAAAACTATCCAGTATTATGGTATAAAGATACAAACCAACGTTAATTAAAATGAGGTATATATCACCATAGCCAGCAGACCTGGCAGAAATCCACTTTCACAACAATAGTTTTTGATGGCAGTGTATAGGAATGCATTCCCATGCCAGCAATGAAATAATGAAAATCTCAACATTGTTGAACAAACCAAATTCCTCCTAAGATATGTGTGCAGAGATACCCAGAGATATGTCTCACTATCACCCTAGACTACTCATGTGGATACAGTACTTCTGCTTAGAATGCCTTTGAGTGACAATAATGTGTTAGAATGTTTGCACATTGATGGACTACCTATATCTGATTACCAAATTTGTTCCTCCTCAAATTTATAAAAATAAAATCCATTCCACATTATGTATACAAGATATGTAAACCAACCTTGACTAAAATGAGGCAAGATGTAGGACTAGTCCATATAGTCATAGACCTCACAAATCCACTTTCAGCAATGTTATTTTTTGGTAAATGAGAGGGAGCCGCATCTGCATGCCATAGCAATGAAATAATGAATCAAACTCGATAATCCATTTGTCTTTTGGGATCTTGTCTTTCACTTACTTTTTTTTTTGAGACCATTTTGATGAGCGAAGTTTTCTCATCTATAAGAATTCTAATATACCCTGTAAAACTTTAGACCCCATATATAATTTGTAACCTTTTATAAAGAAATTTGCAATAATTTTTTGAATAAAAACTTTAAATAAGATCATCTCTGTATGTAACAAAAATCAAATTTTATTGTCCGGGTGTTTTGAACAAAAATCAAATCTACCAATAGTGGGAACAATTGATAATTAGTGGCCAACTAAACATGATAATTATTGTCATCCTAGCTTTAATAATTCTATTATTTTCTAATGGAAGTTTTTTCTATCCTTTTTTTTGTCTTGTATACTCCACACATTGCATGAGCATAATCTTAAAGCACAAGAGGCCCTTCGTTGATGCCCCGTGATAGTCTTTACAAGTAGCTTCCGCCTCAAAATTTATGACCCTATCACTTCACTGTGCCTCTAAAGAAAGTCAAATGAGATTAACAGACGGAAAATCATGCGTCTTAACTGCTTTAAAGAGCTAATGAAATTATTTATATAAAAAAATATTTTTTTGAGTGGCCTAAGCCCCCGGCTTCCAAGTTAGCCCTAATTCCTTCAAGCTCTGGCTCCCAATCGTACGTGGTTTTTCAAATAAGATCATCAATGATTGGTCGTCAACCCTAAGAAAGGGCACCGCAATGGACACATGCACCTGTCAATCCTAAAGGCACAACAAGTTGTGCCATCAATCATCACATATCTTCTCGCTTCTTCTACACAGACGTGCCCTAAAGAAATATCTCAAGGAAAGTTTAGCAGATCATCTGAGAGCAAGCTGATGGCTGGAGCATTAGATAAGGAATGGGTTTAAATCTGCCTTAAGATAATTATGGTTTAACACCGATACCCAGTGGCTAACTAAACATGACAATTATTGTCATCTTAGCTTAATAATTCTATTATTTTTTAATGGAATATTTTTCAGCCTTTTTATTTTGTATAATCCACACATTGCATGAGCATAATCTTAAAGCAGAAGAGGCCCTTGTAATACCTCTAAGTATACATAGAGATATGATGTCTTGTGAGAGCTTTCTGTGAGAGAGTCATGATTAATTGTGTTCCCAAGAGTCATGATTTATACCTGCTCCAAGTGCCCATTGGTTATATTCGTAATATCTCCAAGTGTTATGGACCCTGCAAACATCAAATATATTTGTTCACTAGTTGATTCAAAGAAGTGAATAAATAATAAATTTATAAATTCTTAAGTGGGAATGAGAAACTTTTTAGAAAAGACATAGTTTCTAAATAGAGTTTTTTCACTCTTTCCATTTAATTTTTGTACCTTTCCTTGCCTTCATATTTGGGTTCCTGTATACCTTCATACATATATACATGTAGAGATGGATGCCTGTGAGAGCGAGAGAGAGTCATGATTAATTGTGTTCCGAGAGTCATGATTTATATGCAACGGCAAAGTTTTCAGGCTGGGGAGAGGGAAATGCATATGGGGGATGTTCGTGGAGACACTTCAAATTTAGGGAAATTCAAGGAGACAAGAGATTTCGTGTCCCTAAAAGATAAGGGGGCCTCATCTCCAAAATTATTAAAAAAATAAAAATCTCAAATGTGACACAATTTGTTCAAGGAAACTCATCAATATGAAATGACTCTTTGTTTGCAATCTTATTAACCATTTTTTTTTCAAATTGTCAGATGTTTTGACTGAAAACTGTAAGCTCCTACTGATTGTAGTGGGAACACCGATAATTAGTAATAACTAAACATGATAATTATTGTCATCTTAACTTTATAATTATATTATTTTTAGTTTGTTTTTTTTCTACCTTTCTCCTTTTTTGTCTTGCATATCTACACATTGCATGAGCATAATCTTAAAGCACAAGAGGCCCTAATACCTCTAAGGTTATATATACATAGAGAGATGGATGCCTGCAGAGAGCAAGAGAGAGTCACGATTAATTGTGTTCCAGAGTCAAGTACTTATAATCGTCTCCAAGTTTAATTTCAATTTATATATAGACATGATAGCTACATATTTTTATTTAGCATGAATTCATGACAAAACATCAATTTCATACATTTTTATAATGTCAAAAACCTAAGTTTTGTTTTCATTGTTTCAACATTTTATATGCCAAATCTGTGAAAATAAGCTATCATTTCCAAAATATAGCTTTAACATTATCTTTATTACAACAGATTTGGATTAAGTTTGTTATCCTTAAGGTCCATTGTTAGTTGAATTACTTAATCTAAATTTTATTTTGAGACTTTGAATAATATTTAATAGCTTTCATATTATTAAATCAAGAAAATCAATGTCATGTTTTATCCAAATAAACTATATTACTACATTAGAGAGAATACTATATTTCAGAGAAAGATTATGATAGTTTGGTCAAAATTTCAATTTTATATATAGACATGATAGTTGGTATGACACTTTAAATATTATTAACGATGACAAAACATCAATTTCATACATTTTATAATGTCAAAAACCCAAGTTTTGTTTTCATTTTTTCAACATTTTATATGCCAAATTCGGTAAAATAAGTTAATTAATGAAATATAGCTTAACATTATCTTTATTGGTACTTAAGATTTGGATTAAGTTTTAGTTATCCTTAAGGTCCAATAAGTTGAAGAATTATTTAATCTAAATTTTATTTTGAGACTTTGAATAATATTTACGCTTCATATTAATAACCCATAGTGTCTATTGAAGCCTATAAACATCCTTAAATAACCATTACTACATTAGAGAGAATACTATATCGTAGAGAAAGATTATGATAGTTTGGTCAAAATTTCAATTTATATATAGACATTATAGTTGGTATGACATTTCGCTTATGAATCAGCGACAAAATCAATTTCATACATTTTTATAATGTCAAAAAACTTCCAAGCTTTGTTTTCATTGTTTCAACATTTTATATGCCAAATTCAGAAATAAGCTATCATTTTTAAATATAGCTTTAACATTATCTTTATTATGCAATGCAGATTTGGATTAAGTTTTTGGTTATCCTTTAAGGTCTATCATATTTCAATTACTTAATCTAAATTATTTTTCACAACATATTAATAAACTCAAGAAATACTATTTTCCTATGTATTGTACAACATTCTTTCTAACACCAACAACATTTTTATGATTTAGTCTTTATATTCAACATAATCATTAGTTTTTTAATTTAACTAATATTTATATAAATTTATCCATAATTTTTATATTAAAATTAGATTAATTTACGTAAACTAACTTTTCTGCTATTAAATATAGCTTCATCCACATTTTAGGAAAAATATTTATTTACATATAGGCATATTTTTTTAAATCACATACATTATTAATTTTTAACTTTATATATACCTAATAATGGTCCACTTCGGTTTCTTAACTTCTGCGAAGTTCTATAGGAATTGGAATTGATATACTCCAACTAAACAACATATAAACAATTTTAATTATTTTTTATATTCTTTTAAAATAGCAAATCTAATCTTACCTAGAATGTTACTTCTCCATGGTTTTGGGGAGTTCAGATATTCAACCATTTTTACAAATCGTTAAAGAATTTGGACGTATTGCATCAATGCAAGTTCAATAGTACGTATACTGCATCGTCATCTTCCATGGCACACATATGAAGCTACTTTACAAGCCTGGAAAGGCAACTTACAATGACCTCATGAAAGAAGCTTGCTTCAGAAAAGGTTCAATTATACAGGCTAAAAATTGGACTACATCAACTATTTGTCCATCAATGTAAGTTTATTAAAATTTTATACCAAACTTTACATATTTTCATTCATATTAATTTTCACTCTAACAATTTTCTTCATTATTGATTGTCTAGCCATGTAGGTCTATAACGTTACTAGACTTCTGAAATTTGCACAGACCGCACTATCAGTATTCCAAAAAATCTTTATGGTCTCATCATCGAATAAGAAGATCCGTAGTCATCGAAACAACAACCTTCGTCGAAAAGGCAATGCACCGTTTCTGTATATTCCCATCGCATCCATTACAAGCACTACCCAAATTCCAATCAAAGCAATAAACCCTTACCATTCAACCGGGTGCACAAAAGGATATGTTCAAAGAAAGACACTTTCGACAATTCCAAAATCAATATGGTCCTCGGTAAAGTGTTTGGCTTCGACTCTCTACGATGCGTATGGGGAACACACATTACATGTTTCCAATAAAACACGTTGATTCTGCTCAATAATATCCAGAAAGTTATATATATATTGTCTCAAAGGTAAAATGTGAAAATGGCTAATAAACAATACAACCAATTTCAAATAATGAGGTGAAAATGGTTAAAATGCCAAGTATCTACGCTGATCATGTTAAGTAATGAAAGAAGATCCAAGCCAATGGTGAATTTCAATATAAAATCAATCAATGATATCGTAACAACAAACATCAACTCAATTGTTGATGTTCTTTGGTATCATGGCCAGCATTTCAATCCATGCTCCATACATAGAAAAGACGTGTCGAAGTTACGAAACAAAATGGCAAGAAATCTTGAAGACATGCTCTGGATATAACATGGATGCAATATTTTGGGAGAATTTTATTGAGCATCAAAAGGAAATTTCCGACTTATGTGCTATGTGAATAATCCCATCATAGTAATCAAGTTAGCTCGTGTTGCCGAATTAATGGCAAAATATTGAAAATACAACAAGATCAATTATTCTTGTAGATCCCGACATCGAAGAGAAGCAATATCCTAAAGTCATGGTTTAGAAAGAAGGTTCCAAAGACAATTTACACACCACCGACAACAAAATATTCACCTGGTTTGGCCACTAAACGAAGAAAATAATTTATCACAGATATTCACAATATCATCCCCTCGATATACCGTATTCTACCAAGTCAATAACAATAACAAAGTATACATGGACAATTTGTACTACCTATCATGCCCATCTATTGTTGATAAGAAAATGTGTGAAGAAACTTATTCCAAAGAATGCAAAGACATGGTATTGCCCTAACACAACACCGAAGTAACTAACTATGATTAAGGAGATTGCTACTAAAGATAGATGTACAAGATCACACCGGTCGCCTGCTTTCACGCTTGCTTTTGAAGAGGCAAAAGATCTACAATTCTTGGAGTTAATGCAAAGGACTTTCTACTGTTATCCTGGTGATCCTTAATGAATAAAGGAAATTGTCTCCAAAGCAACGTGACACCACATCTTTCACACCATCGCTGAACATTTAAAAATTTAGAGACATACCACGCTTGAAATGTGTTATCATCAAAGAAGAGAGCTTGCAATTCTCAACAGAATGCAACAACATCATTCAAGCAATGAATAAAATCTCAATATCATAGATAAACATGATGGTAAGCACCGTTGCCTTATTTATAATTTGTATTATCTTTTTCTAAAAATACGTTTATAAAGAATATTCTTTCATATGCCTTTCCAAACATATCTTCATCGCTTTTACTCATATATCTTCGAACAAAACATCTAATTGTATATCATTTCATTTATAATTCATCATACTTTTAACTTTTCCCTATTAACAAATCAACCAACTTTACACATTACATGTCCAATTACATTCATGTACCCTTAAAATACTAAATATAATCAAACATATTGTTATCAACTCGTTACACATCTTATTATCTCCCTACAATTTAGAATTACTAAAACTTCATTTCCAACCCCAATTTTCTTTTTTCCTTCTCCATAAAATAGGCATGGTTATTGTTCTACACTAACATCGCTACTCCATCTCTCTTTTCCCCAGCGCATTAACTTATCGTAATGCCCATTACTTAATGGTTAATGGTATCAAGATAATACAAGAAATAAAGAACAAATAAATGCACACCGACGTGCAGCTTACCATGCTAAGAAAGCCCTCAAAGATTCGAACAAACAAAAGGCAAAAGAAAAGTCAAAAATTACTATCAACAACATACTATGAAATTCCACAATTAATATCAAAAACCATTCTCTCACTCCGAAAGCAATTCTCTTTCCCATTTTACAAATCGACCATCTTCCAAGAACCACTCCACCAAATTCATCCAAACTCATTCGCCACCAAATTCTCCATTACACATGCTTTCAACGACACTCAGTGATAATGATACCCAAACAAATTCATCCATACCTCATTCAACCCTCCCAATTCATTGTAGACATGTTTTAAAACAACATTCATAATATTGCTAATAATGTGAATCTCCATGTTGTCTGATAGGCTTGCACAAAATCAGCATGCTCCATTTGTCTTGAATCCTATCCCTGAATCCATATCCGCATGTCAAACCAAATATATTGTTGCTATAGATGCATGGCTGAAAAAAATTTCACCGTTTCTCATTAGCAAACAACATGGACCCTCGTCCCAACCACCTATTCCGGTCGCTCTTTCACAAATAGAAGAAATGCTTATTGCTAGGGTTAACCCTATCCTCCAAGTAACACATGCACGTGGTGGCCAAGATAAATACACTCGGCCAATACAATTTGCTTTCCACATATAGAAATAAAGATGCATACACGCCGTGTTGAAGACTCGATATTTTAATCGTTACATCCAACAAAGCAATGACCATTGGTGCTTATGATCGCATTGTAAGCAGACATCGAGTTCTCGCCGCATTGCTACCAAATTAGACGAAATGATCCTATTGAGAGAATGCTGGTATTGATAATAATGCATTCATCATCCTCCACGAACTCCCAACCGATATCTCCTCCACCCTTCACCATTCAATACCAAGGACTAACTTCTTCAACCTGTCAATCAAAACACCAATTTCCTCATCAAGATTCCATAGAGCAATACCCACACCATACATCATCATTCATCTAAATCTTATACCCAATAGAACACAGAAATCCAAGAAAATGCTGACATTATTTACAATCATACAACCACCATTCGCTACTACAATCCAATGGCCACCAATAAGCTTAGATTCAAATCAACAACACAAATGTATAGTTTATCAGAGTAGTTTTCCCAACACTATTCCCCCACAAAGAGAATTGCACTACCTAATCAACCAAGAATAAAGACAAAAGGTACTCATATGAATATGCACTTCTACTCCATTGCATTACCAATACGATAAATGTATCTCAAGTAAGAACCCTCGCTTCCGCTACTACATATACAATCCGATGATGTCATCACTTTCAAGCAACAAATATCCTTCTTTGTAAAAAACATTGAAGATGGATTCCCAACATCAATCCAAGAATTGAACATCCGATTACAACAATTTCCAGACGAAGGTATCAACAAGTGATGCGCTTCTGCAGCTCTCTACGTGTTAATGGATCTTTGCAACAAAGTTTAAAAAATGAACTAATGCAGACATTATATCTCAACTCGCCACACGTTCTTCTTCACATTAAGTGCAATTGACACAAATGGCCCGATCTTTCATGCAATCATGCTCTAGATTCCACCTCCCGATGTTCCAAGACAACAAAAATGGAGAAATGATAACATTATCCCCAACCCCACTTAACATCGCTATATATGCACCACAGACTCACAATATTTTGTAGTTATATTGATAGAAACATTTGCAAGCAAAAGACTACCGGTACAAGTATCTACTTTACCACATGACTTCCATAGTTCCCTATACATCAAGCTCCTTCTATTTCAAAATTTTCTAAAAAAAAACATCTACAGTGCAGAAATGGCAACATAGAGGATCAACAAAGACATCCAAGGCTTTCTTCCTCCGGATACAAATGCAACTCCGATATGGAGACTCTAATTGGGATAACATAGAAGCAGCTGATTGTGCTAAACAATTTTCCGACAAATACATATCAGCTCGAACCCTCGGATTTCTACAATTTCCGCCCAATCATTTTCTCAAACAAATGTAGAAGACCCCTTGCTTATTGTCTACGCGATATTCTTAGAAACAATCCTTTGAATGATTATGTCCAACTTATCACTGCACTAAAGGTGGCACAAAATGCACCTCCTCGAAACACAAGGCTTTATGGGGAAAAAAGGCTCCTCATTCGAATGCCGACAGTAAAGCAATTCCTGGGGAATTACATGCACATTCTCCTTGTTCATCGACTCCAATTGCCAAAACATACACCCCGCCGCAACACAGATCACTAAATAATCATGTCCTACCATCCTATCTATCCGCGGGGAACATCGATTGCCGGTCCGCATCAATCCATCAGCTCAGAAACAGACATAACAGGCATCCAAAGCAGAAAAAAAATCCGAAACATTCCATGACATGCTACGTAGAATTGTAATTTCGCTTTCACCTTAATCTTGACCTCAACAATATCCGTATTCAAAATTCCCTTGCGTAAACTCTTGTCGACCAGACAGAGCACAAGAAACCTATCATATGATACGTAAATTACCACTAACATTGTGCGCCGCTTCCTTCTTCCCTTAAACAAGCCAACAAATCTATATGCGCTCCCGCAGAATAACACCCACCTCCTCCATCACCACACTTTACAGATACATACATCATCGACCATCTCTTGAATCCACACTTTATAGAAGCAAGTAAGATCATGGTCATATGATCCTCGTCGTAAGACAAACAAAAATGGAAACAAAGACCCCAACAAGCACCGTATCATACCACGCTATTCTCAATTCCATCAACGACCAACTCTTCTTATGTCGTACTCGTAGAGCGGAACTTATGCTTTACAAAACCATTTCGCCACATTTCGAGGGACATAGGAAATTTCGCCGAAGAATTTATCGTAAATTGGGAAGCATTTCGTCCATTTGCCAAACTGTGGCATCAAACGATACCATCTTATATCGTATCCTCCCGCAAATTAACAACACAACTACTCGAAGAATCTCCATCCTCCGTAAATGATGGACCTAAACGATCAACTACTCTCTCAATGGTACCCTTTTACGATAAAATCCACTCATAAATGACATTCAAATGCTTGGTCTTCGTGGTTTGGATGATAGCTTAATCTCTGAAATGATACAACTATTCCATTGCATCTCCGGGCAGTAGGCACAACTATTGAGCATTACCTCGCCTCCATCGATCGCATTATTCAAAAAATACGCATACTCTACCGTCCCCACGCCTATTATCTTCAATGCAAAAAAGTTTTTGATATTATTCTTGCTCACTCCATTAGCATATGATATCTTTACCTCGCTCGCGAATGATAACAATACAAGGCACCGCCGGAACTGGAAATCCCTTCTTATAAATTGCATCGCAGAAATGCTCTAGTAGTACTGGCCGGCTCGGTAACCTTTCACCAATCACACCAGCCCCTTATTAAAAAAGCATTCAACATACAAGCATCGAAAATCCATTCTTCTCCATCTTCCACAAAAGATCTTACACCATTACAAGCAGCAATATTTTGCAAAATTTCAAGAAGAGCTTAAGTTATTATTAGGTACATAACGATGAAATGATCTTCATCGGACCTAAGCTTTCTTCACCAAAGTTGACCGCTTGAGCATTTCCCTCACCAAAAAACAAACTTACCATTCTAAATACAATTTTATTACTAGTTGAATGGGTGATCTCACGGGGCTATCACCCGTCCAAGACATACCACTATATGCAGGGACAAGTCATGGAACCGCATTGTGGAACACATTCACAATGCCTATCACATTGGACAAAATATTTCACAACAAGGTCAAAGCATGTCTGTGTTCTTTCAAACGCTCTCCAAAACATTAGAAATGAAAATCCAACAATGAGGACTACAACATCCTTATGATGCAATGCATCTTTCTACCTGCAATGAAATACGTCCTTCCATGATTCTATACATATATTTCCAACAAACGTCAAACATTGACCACAACAAGAAAATGATCAAATCTTTAAACACTCCGCTTGCAAGATCAATCGGCAGAGGACGGACACAAATATACCTCACATTCTCTTCGTAATATACCATGTTAATTGTATACTTTTGCAAAGGACAAAAACTAATGTTGACTTCAACCTTGGGTTTACAGGCTTGTTAATGGTTCCCTTTGGGGAAATCATATCCATCTTCTACAAAGAAGCAACTTCACCTCCACAAATTTCCAACATTTGTAGTCGTTGAATTTCCAAAATACATCACTTCTGCTGATGAAACAACCCTACCACTTGCCGATTCCTGCAATAAAAGAAGAAGCAAAATACAAATTCCACTCAAAATGGCTTGGGCTTTAAATATACAGCAAATTCCCAAGGTATGACTTACACAACGATAGACATTGAAAAATCGAATCTATTGCTGGGCCTCAAATTTACAAGAATTTTTCAAGAGTCCCTCATCATAAATCAAATTTGCCCTCAGATTCGCTCGACCGTTTCATGAAACCTAAAGACAACAAAAATATTGCTCGCAGAAAAGAAGAAGAAGAACGGCTCTCCGCTCCATGTCTCTACATCACTCAACTCCATTCCATAAGTTAACATCTCCAAAATACTGCATATCATCACCCATATTTTCTTTGTTGTTTATCATTTCACTCTCACAATAAAACTTAATTCAGTCATCAATACATATTTTACATAATACATCTGTTTTATATTTCTTAATTATTTTCTAACATTTTCATCTTTTCACAGCTTAACATATCAACTCAAAGATATCACAAATACAAAACCACCGCATTCCATATATAAGATCTCTAAAAGGTTTTCAAATATTATCAACTCTATAAATTTTTAAAACACAACATTTCTACCTACTGAAACATTAACCTATTTTACTAATTGTTAATAAATGATTTAAAATATACATTCTTGATATAATGTTTAATTAGTTCATCTATACAGCTTTTTTGTTTGAAACAATTATATGAATTCCCTCACATTTTAAATTAACAATACATCATAGAAATAGATGCAAATAATTCTACATTCATTGCAGAGATATAAAAAAGATTCCCCGCCAGTCGAAACTAAATGTCCCAATTATACGTACTCAACCAATTAATAACTTATTAATTAAATAAAATCCAAAGATTGCACAAGCATCCAGAAAAAATTAATCAGATAAATGAGAAAGCAAGAGCAGAATAAGGACCAAGAAATAGCATCCAATTAATAAATCAATGAAGTTCATCACATCAATTAATTCCCCATCTGTTAATCGAATGCCTGATTCATATAATAATAAAAGGTCTCTGAATTTCAATACAGTAATTTTCTTACAATATAATCAAAGGTAAAACTCATTGAAAGTCAATCCTAACGTTATTCTACACAAATAAACAAGAGATTTCTTAATTTTCTCAAAAAAATATATTTTCAGTTCCTTATTACATCACAGATTTCACCAACTTCTCAGATCAACTATCTTCTTCATATTATTAATGGTAGTCTTTACAAAATATAATTTCATCAATGTATATAACAATACTTTAAATACTGTAAACTCTTCAAATTACATTTTCAAATATCATCTTACAATTTTATCAAGATAGAATAATTGCATATTTCTTTTCAAATACTAAAATTTAACTTAGTCAACATATACATTCTACATACATATCTCCAATGACATTATAATATAACTTTTTTCAATAATGAAATGTAATAATTATTTAAACATTTATATATTCTATATATATATCCTAATATTATATATATATCAAATAAATTATATTAACTTATTATACCACTTACTATTATTTTCTTTATAAAGATGAAAAGGAATTATTATTATTATATTATAGAATAGAACATTATACTATTAATATTAATTAATATAAATTAG
This sequence comes from Pinus albicaulis, assembly GCA_034641835.2. Classification (NCBI taxonomy): domain Eukaryota; kingdom Viridiplantae; phylum Streptophyta; class Pinopsida; order Pinales; family Pinaceae; genus Pinus; species Pinus albicaulis. The sequence goes on from CM076582.1 coordinate 1,146,351,819, forward strand.
TGTCAAATACCTAGTAATTATTATTGTTGTTGATAAATGTCATATTCTTAATATGGTTATATATATACTTGGTGTATGCCTATTGACACATATTAATCATATTTATTAATATAATTATTATTATTTATTTATAAACAATATTTACGCCGTAACTAAGCCATAAGGCGTTCTTATTTGAAAAAAAATTCCCTAGCTACCAAATGTGTCTATATATGAGTCATTGGATCAAATGTTAGATGATTGAAATGTTTTAGGCCATTAGATCCACAGGTAAATAGTTTTATACTTTTTTTTATAATGACAGTTTTTTTTTTCTTTTTAAGAAGTTAGATTGATTTTAGGTGTATAATAGAAATGTTGTAATGTCATGTTTAACATTTTGACTATGTCAAATTACACAAAAAATAAAAATAAAATAAAATTAAATAAAAATATTGGCATAATGTAATGAACATTTTAACTAGGTAAAAATACAATAAAAAAACAAAAATAATAAAATAAAATAATAACTAACTATAAAAACAACCCATGGTATTGACCTTATTTGAAAACAACTCCCCTAGCTACCAATGGAGCCATTGTAATTAATGTGATTCTTTGTACTATTTTAATTTCAAATAGTAATTTGTATTTGTATTTTTTTAAATGAATATTGTTAAATGTGTTGTAATATTTTTATTTAAAATAGTAATTTTTATTTTTATTTCTTAAAATGAATATTGCGAAATGTGTAATTGAGTAAAATGTATTAAATTGATATTCTAATTTTTAAAATATTTATTTAAAAAATTCAAAGTATGGTGAGCTTCGCATTATTAAGTTTTGAGTCTGGATGTGGAGAGAATGAATTTATCTCAAGTCCCAAACAAGATTATCATGTCCCAAACAAGATTCTTCTTTCTCTTCTTATTCTAGCTCGCACCTTCACACTCCTCTCCGCCCTTCACAAATTTAAACTATAAGGCACAAGGTAGTTGTTGCATATAGAAACATTTAGATATGATAAGAAAAATGTCATACTCTATTGTAATTTTCTCTACAAATGTCTGTCACAACCATTTATGACTTTTACCATAGTACAAAGAATTTTTTATTTTTTTTTAACACACCATAAACACTACAGAATTCCATTTATTTAAATAAATTCATAGACTAAAGTTATAGCATTTAACAGACCAATTAATCTATGCTCCAGAACACAAATTATTTCGCAACCAGCTTAATGTATAAGAAATTAAAAAGGAAAATTATATGGGTAAGTACGCTTGGGGTTAATTGGTATTAATAGATGCAATTGATTGCAAGCGTCCTCGTAACAATTGATTTATGGCTCATTCTGTTGAGATCTTGGTTTATCCGCCGGATGAGACTTATATGTATGCTTCATGTCTATCCATAAATCCCATATCCCAATTGGAAATTAAATACCCCGCCACTTGGCTCCTTGTTCTACTGTCTGGGGGTACAGATGTCACCCATCAGATTTTTGGCGATACAATGAATTAGTGTTGAGAGCCAGCAGTGTGATCAAATCTCGATTTCTGCGGATATTGCGAGGGAAAAACGCCGAGGAGAAATCTTCTTGCCGACCTTGTCTCACATTACTGATATTCGTTCTTGGCACGCTGTTCGTCTCGGCTCCTATCTATTTGCATGGCTGTTCTTAGCTTGAAGGTAAGCAAACCACTGCTTAACTCCTATTTATCCTCTAGTTGCTTTGTTATAAGAAGTCCCAATGATCTATCTTGCTCTTACTCAGATCTTCTGGGTGTGACCCTGTAAAAAGGGTTTCAACTTACAGAATTACCTCTGTCAAACATGGCGTAGGTTAAGAGATTCAATTCGTATCCCGAAACTCCAGATAAGCTTTGCCTTTGTCCCTGCAGGTATGGCCATCTTCAGTATCGTTTAATTCATCTATAATTTTCTATTTATGATTGAAGTCTTCGACTTATGATTCGCTAAGCCCTTGTTTTATTTTCTGAAGATGGACAGGTCATGCAGGATTATCCTCCCTTGCCAGGCACGTTCCAGAGAAAAATACATTTTACTTCTTATGAACACTACTTGTCCATTTTACAACTTATCCATCATCTGTTTCTCAGAATTTTCTAACAAGTTTTTTCTCGGATTTGCAGGTGAGATGGACAGGCTAAACCTTCCTTCTACGGAGCGAAGTTCTTTAGTTTGTTCTAGCGGCTGATATGTCTATTCTTTCATTTGCACAGGTACTCCGCCGCCCACAATTTGCATGAAGTTGTGGTGTGCGTTTTAACTAGCTAGTTATTTGGATTACCGGTTACCAAGTCTAGGATTTATCTAGCCACAAAGAAAGTCTGATAACTTCTCTTCTTGAAGCCTAGTCTCAGTGTGGATTTGAGTGTACAAGGTGATAAATTTTGTTACAAAGAACAATGTAATATATTTTTTTTTACTACAGACAGCTATGGCCAAATCCCTTGGCTATAGAATTGATAATCTAGAATATGATGTACTAAACTAACTTCTTTACGGCTCGTTTCTAAATAATTCCCTCTCCTTTACAATTATCAATTGCATAGCTATATGCTTTTTGTAAACCCCGCTTGACCTGGCATTTTTATTTAAGAATCAGCATGCTTTCTTGTTTGGGTTCCTTTGGGAATGTTTGCATATTGATGACAGAATGAAGGCATTACTATCGACCCACCTTCTTGGGGGTTTATTCCTTTGACACGGTTAATTCTATTGTTTCTTTTTCTTCTCAAACCACTACTAGATATGAACATGTCTTTAACAGGCCGATTGATTCTCTTTTTTTTATAGTTGCATTTATAAGAACAAATAACAGTAAAGAGTATCTCGTTTTACTTTTTCAACAGTAATCGTCTATCTTAAATTTTGTTATAACGTTGTATGCACCCGTTGCGGCATCCTGTGACTTCTCATAAATTTGACTCAAGATAGAATGTTATGGGTATCGATTCTCACTTCTTTCTTTATTTTAAAAATTTTCTAGTTCAACTTACTTAGACTTCTCGGCACCGGCCGTCGTTTTGGGCCGCGTATAGTCTCTGGTAAACGAACGGGAGAGGGTAGGGTTTTCATCCCAACCCCGCTCTACAAGTTCAATGCTGGGTTCTTGACCCTACCAAGAAGAGTTAGAAACTCTATTGGGCTAGCGCGGGTATTATAGTTTCCTGTCGCATGCACAACATTTAGCTGCTGGTTCTTTCTTGTTTATTCAACATCCATGATACTTCTTGTTTTTCTATGACTATTTTGTTCTCTATATTTTACGCTGAACACATTTGAATGTATTTATATATTTTATAAAACCCATTTCATATTCTTGGTCTGGAACTCCTATAACATACAAATACAGTTATTCCTTACATTTCTTTGGCCAACTACTTTAGAAACGAATCATATACATAGAAGGGATTTATTTCTATTAAGATTAAGTTTTCCGGGCTATCAGTCAATCACGGGTCAATTACCCGAGAGATATTTCCACATACAAGTATCAAGTGCCTAACCTTTCCTCTAATCATTTGATTAATCTTCATAGTAGTCTAAACTAATACACAATGATTCCTGTAACATAAACGTAACATCATAGCAGTCTAAACTGTCACACAGTAATTCTTATAACATAAATGTAACATCATAGCAGTCTAAACTGTCACACAGTAATTCTTGTAATATAAATGTAACATCATAGCAGTCTAAACTGTCACACAGTAATTCCTGTAATATAAAATTTAAGTCTTTCTGAAGTACTTATCTGGTAGGAAACGACTGCTCTAAAAACTGTGGTCCTCCCAACAATCAAGGGAGGCAATGACGTCCTCCGCTTGCCCCCTAGCTCCAGAATTTCAGTCGGTGCCACGGGAACAGTGGATAATCCTTCTGTTGTGACCTCTGGATGGCCAATCCAGCCATAGACAGACAATCTGGATATAAGGTTGCAGAAACTATTCTCAATTGTTCTTCCACCCAGCTCTAGATAATACTTCACCTTACTCTTTTCCAGAGAAAATCACAGAACCCCTAACCCTCTCCTGGGATTTCCTTTTATCCCTGGAGGTTAGGTAACTGTCCTCCAACTGTTCCCAACCACCTCCTATTCTTAGAAACTTTACCAACAGTTTAAGAGATTCATTTCCCTTTACTAACTCAGTAATTCAAAGTAAAATGGTGTTTCTTGTTGAGTTTCTTTTACAAAAATAAAATAAACACATAATAAAATAAACAAATTGTCTTTCAACTAAATTCATGCTAATTAGCTCTTAATGAGGCTGTCACATCTTCCCCCCCCTGGAAGTAACACCGTCCTCGGTGTTTCATTCCATGTCTACAAAGAGCTGCGGGTATGCTTCCCGTACAAAATTTTCATCTTCCCAAGTAGCTTCGTCAGGTCCAAAGTGCTTCCAATGCACTTTCACCTGGGTAACTATTCTTTCACGGAGTTCAATTTCTCTACGATCAAGTATGCATAGCGGCTCTACCAGAAATTCTCCATCCGGTTCTACCTGAATGTTTTGCCAATGAATTACATGTTTTTCATCGTGTACATATCGCTTTAACAAAGATACATGGAATACATTGTGTACTTTAATATGACTAGGCAAAGCCAGCCTATAGGCTACTGGTCCCACCCTTTCCAGAATTTGGAAGGGTCCGCAGTAACGAGGGGCTAACTTGGTGCAAGAAGTCCACCTTAAGGTACTTATTTTAGGCTTAATCCCGACATACACGTGGTCACCCACTCCGAATTCGCGATAATATATTTTCTTATCTGCAAATACCTTTTGTCGGTCCTGCGCGGCCTTCAAATTCTGCCTTATTCTTTTTATGTCAGCTTCTAGCTTAGCCAACATTTCTGGTCCCAATATTAATTTTGTCTCCGGACTGCTCCAGTTAATTGGTGTACGACACTGTCGTCCATATAACGCTTCAAAGGGACTCATTTTTAGAGATTCCTGATATCCGTTGTTATATGAAAACTCCACTAGGTGCAGGCAATCTTCCCATTTAGTTGGCTGCCGCATTACATACATGCGCAGCATATCCTCCAAAACTTGGTTTACCCGTTCTGTCTGCCCATCAGTTTGAGGGTGATAGGCAGTACTGAAGTGTATTTGAGTACCTAAACCTGAAAAAAAAGTTTTCCAAAATGCGGAGGTAAACTTAACATCCCGGTCTGAAATCACAGTCTTAGGTATACCATGCAACCTAAAGACTTCCCCCACGAATATGTCTGCAATCTGCACTGTCTTGTAAGTGGATTTCACAGGTATGAAATGGGCAGATTTACTTAATCTATCCACCACTACCATGATTGAATCATTCTGCTTCCTTGTTCGAGGTAAGCGTGTGATGAAGTCCAAAGAGATCACTTCCCATTTCCATTCAGGAATGGGTATGGGCTACAGTAGCCCCGCTGGGTGCCGATGCTCCACTTTAACCTGCTGGCATTCTAAACACTTGCTTAAATATTCCGCAATGTCTCTGCGCATACCTGGCCAATAATATATCTTTCTAATTTCCGAAAGCATCTTTTGGTAGCTGGGATGGCCAACATAGTTGCTGCGATGGTACTCGTCCATGATTAACACCTTGAGACTTGCACGATTAGGAACATAGGTTCTTCCGCGAAAATTTAACGTTTGTTCTTCGTTGCTTCCATACTTAGATGGCTTACCTTGCTCTTTATCTGTTTCCATCTGTTGCCATAAAAACTGGTATTCTGGGTCCTTTCGTGCTTCTTCCCTTAATTGTTCCGACAGCTGGATTACAAGTTGGTTGTAATACATTGCATAAATCCCATGCAATTTCCTACTCAGGGCATCTGCAACTCGGTTTTCTTTTCCTTTAACATGTTGTATGTCCATGTCAAATTCACTCAAAAAGGCATTCCACCTTACTTGCCTAGAGGTTAAATCTGCCTGCTTAAAATAGTTAATCAAACTGCTATGGTCCGTTTTAAGTACGAACCTTTTTCCCAGTAGATAATGTCTCCACATTCGGAGAGCATGCACTACTGCTGTGAGTTCTAGATCATAAGCATAGTACTTTTGTTCATGTTCTCTCAATTTTTCGGACTCATAGGCTATTACCTTGCCTTCTCGTGTTAATACTGCACCAACTCCCTCCTTGCTGGCATCAGCACACACCACATAGTCTTTGCTGGGGTTAGCAACCTTCAGCACTGGTGCTGTGGTTAAGAGTTGTTCCAGCTTCTCAAAGCTGTTCTAACATTCATTCGTCCATTTGAAAGGTTTTCCTTTCTTTTGTAAGGATGTAATAGGATAGGCAATCTTAGAAAACCCTTCGATGAACCGCCTGTAATATCTTGCTAGACCCATAAATGATCTAATATCTGCCACATTCTGTGGTACTTGCCATTCCATGATAGTTTTAATCTTTTCAGGGTCCACCGCTATTCCTTCAGCTGTCACAACATGACCCAAATACTGGATTTCTGATTTAAAGAAATCACACTTGCTGAATTTAGCGTACAGCTGATGCTTCCTCAGTATTTCCAATACTATTCTCAGATGCTCCTTATGTTCTTCCTCGCTCTTTCAGTAGATCAATATGTCGTCTATGAAGACCAGTACAAAGCGATCTAAAAATTGATGGAAAATGCCATTCATCAACCTCATAAAGGTTGCTGGTGCATTTGTCAATCCGAAGGGCAATACCACAAATTCATAATGCCCATATCTGGTGCGGAATGCTGTTTTGCAAACATCCTCATCCTTGATTCGAATATGATGATATCCAGACCTCAAATCTATTTTAGAGAACACTTTGGCACCTCTCACCTGATCGAATAAATCATCGATTCTGGGTAGAGGATATTTATTCTTAACTGTCAGCTTGTTGAGTTGTCGGTAGTCCATACACATACGTAAGGTTCCATCCTTCTTTTTAAAAAAGAGGACTGGTTCTCCCCAAGGTGACACGCTTGGGCGGATATATCCTTTATCTAATAGCTCCTGCAACTGCATCTTTAACTCTGTTAATTCTAGTATACTCATTTTGTAAGGTGCTCTTGACACAGGAGAGGCTCCGGGTAGTAATTCAATAGTGAAATCAATATCTCTTTTAGGTGGCAACCCTGGAATGTTTTCTGGAAATACATCCAGGAATTCCTGTACTACAGGAATGTCTTTTATATCTGCAGCCTTTCCCTTAGATTCAGCATACCCTACTTGAATTGCGTACAACTGACATCCTTTTCGGATACACTTACTCATCTAAGACGCTGTTATGGGGCGTAATTGCACAGGCTTCTTAATTCCTTTAATTTCCTTACGCGTACCATCTAGCGCTCTATCATAAATTGTCTTTTCCTTACAGTCCACTAAGGTCCAGTGTTTGTCCAGCCAGTCCATTCCTAGTAACACATCATACGATCCCAATGGCAGAATATTTAAGTCTACCTGCAACTGTTGTTCTGCAACTTCCAGTATGCAATCAACAATTTTCGCTGTCACTTTGCGTTTTGCTCCGGTGGCTAGTTGAACTAACCAGGAGTTTTTAAATTTCTTTTCTTTTAACTTACACATCTCCACTAGTTTAGGACTTACATAACTTAAACTAGCTCCAGGATCTACTAAAATCGAGACAGGTTTAGATAGCATAGTACCTTCCAGTTCAATCATTATGGGTTGGAAGTCAGCCTGTCGATCTTCCAAGGCTGCGTTTATATGTGGTATGTTTTGCGCCACGTCCCCCACTGTAGATGCCTCCTGCAAGTTTGCCACAGTTTCATTCTTTTTCCGTTGTGGACAGTTCTTATAGTAGTGTGCCTCCCCACAGCCCCAACACTGTAGGGGAGGTTTAGAATTCTGCCCTTGCTATGGTGTGCTTGATGCTTCTGTGAGTTTTTCTTCAGCTGGAAACTTGATCCTTTGATGGTTCCTATTAAACTGTTTGCTGCCAGCGTTCCGTCCTACCCCTTTAAAGTGGTTGCTTTTGCTGCTTTTAAAAGTAGAGGAATTCTTTTGATTTTTCTTGGGTTGCCAACCCTTTCCACCATCCCCTTTGGTCTTATACTGCTGGTAACACATGCGTGCTTTCCGGACAGCTTCATCCATCGTTTGGGGGTTAACAAACTCTATTCTTTCCCTCATGGGAGCAGGAAAACTACTCAGAAATCTCTGTACCTTGGCTTTTTCCTCTCTGAGGTAAGGTACATAATGTAGCAGGGAAGTAAATTTCGTGACATACTCATCCACGCGTGTTTAGCTGGCGAAGATCTGTGGAATGTAGCTTTATCAATAACTAAAATCTTCATTAGATGTTATCTTTGTCATGTAGCACAGGAATAATTCCCCATGTGTCTTAGTTCATCTAATGCTAGACATTTTCTCCTCCACCAGGGTGGCTTTCTCTACTTGTGTACTCTACTAGCCAATCTGGCCTTCAGATTGCTGCTATACTCATATACCTGAAAATATTTATTGATGTTAATCAACCATGCTTCAGCTGCTTCTTCCGCCTCGCCATCAAACATTGGTGGCTTAATCTTACGAAACTCCCCATGCAGTTCAACTTTCTGCCTCTTATGATCCTGCTGATCAGACAGATTTTCCGATTCTGCCTCATTATTATTACGGTTTTTTCTCCTGTGGGAGAAAATCTTTTCAGTCTTTCCAGTGGTGTTGTTTCTGGTTTTCTGGTCCTCTACTTCTGTTGATACTTCTCTTTCTGCACTGGGTTGTCACATCTCATGATTTTGTTTATCAGATATACTCTTCAGAATCTTTTCCTGGTCTTGCAACAACTTTTCATTGTCTTTCCGGACTCTAATCATCTCCTCTAGTAACTGTTGTACTGTATTTAGTAGAAAAGCAGTTTTTTGTTGCTGTTCTTCCAGCAGTTGACTTGTTTTCTGGTGCTGCTCCACCGTTAGCTGAACCCACATTTCTGGGTTCATGACTGCTGGGCCTTGAAGATCTTCTGGTTGCGGTTGAGTTGTTGTCCCTTCTGTCATATCTTCTGCTTCTGCTCAGTGCACTAATACATACACATCTTTGTTAGTAGACCCTTAGGTTACCAGTGTAGTAACCAGCTCTGATACCACTTGTCACAACCATTTACGACTTTTACCATAGTATAAAGAAATTTTTTATTTTTTATTTTTTAAGACACCATAAACACTATAGAATTCCATTTATTTAAATAAATTCATATACTAAAGTTATAGCATGTAACAGACCAATTAATCTATGCTCCAGAACACAAATTATTTCGCAACCAACTTAATGTATAAGCAATTAAAAAGGAAAATTATACGGGTAAGTACGCTTGGGGTTAATTGGTATTAATAGATGAAATTGATTGCAAGCGTCCTCGTAAAAATTGATTGATGGCTTGTTCTGTTGAGATCTTGGTTTATCCGCCGGATGAGACTTATATGTATGCTTCATGTCTGTCCATAAATCCCATATCCCAATTGGAAATTAAATACCCTGCCACTTGGCTCCTTGTTCTATTGTCTGGGGGTACAGATGTCACCCATCAGATTTTTGGCGGTACAATGAATTAGTGTTGAGAGCCAGCAGTGTGACCAAATCTCGATTTCCACCGATATTGTGAGGGAAAAACGTCGAGGAGAAATCTGCTTGCCGACCTTGTCTCACATTACTAATATTCGTTCTTGGCACGCTATTCATCTCGGCTCCTATCTATTTGCATGGTTGTTCTTAGCTTGAAGGTAAGCAAACCGCTGCTTAACTCCTGTTTATCCTCCAGTTGCTTTGTTATAAGAATTCCTAACGATCTATCTTGATCTTACTCAGATCTTCTGGGCATGACCCTGTAAAAAGGGTTTCAACTTACAGAATTACCTTTGTCAAACATGGCGGAGGTTAAGAGCTTCAATTCATATCCCGAAACTCTAGATAAGCTTTGCCTTTGTCCCTGCAGGTATGGCCACCTTCAGTATCGTTTAATTCATCTATAATTTTCTGTTTATGATTGAAGTCTTCGACTTATGATTCGCTAAGCCCTTGTTTTCTTTTCTAAAGATGGACACGTCATGTGGGATTATCCTCCCTTGCCAGGCACGTTCCAGAGAACAATAATTTGTACTTCTTATGAACACTACTTGTCCATTTTACAACTTATCCATCATCTATTTCTCAGAATTTTCTAACAAGTTTTTGCTCGGATTTGCAGGTGAGATGGACAGGCTAAACCTTCCTTCTATGGAGCAAAGTTCTTCAGTTTTTTCTAGCAGCTGATATGTCTATTCTTTCATTTGCACAGGTACTCCGCCACCCACAATTTGCATGAAGTTGTGGCGTGCGTTTTAACTAGCTAGTTATTTGGATTACCGGTTACCAAGTCTAGGATTTATCTAGCCACAGAGAAAGTTTGATAACTTCTCTTCTTGGAGCCTAGTCTCAGTGTGGATTTGAGTGTACAGGGTGATAAATTTTGTTACAAAGAACAATGTAATATATTTTTTTTTACTACAGACAGCTATGGCCAAATCCCTTGGCTGTAGAATTGATAATCTAGAATATGCTGTACTAAACTAACTTCTTTATGGCTCGTTTCTAAATAATTCCCTCTCCTTTACAATTATCAATTGCATAGCTATATGTTTTCTGTAAACCCCACTTGACCTGACATTTTTATTTAAGAATCAACATGCTTTATTGTTTGGGTTCTTTTGGGAATGTTTGCCTATTGATGACAGAATGAAGGCATTACTATCGACCCACCTTCTTGGGGGTTTATTCCTTTGACACGGTTAATTCTATTGTTTCTTTTTCTTCTCAAACCACTACTAGATATGAACGTGTCTTTAACAGACCGATTGATTCTCTTTTTTTTATAGTTGCATTTATAAGAACAAATAACAATAAAGAGTATCTTGTTTTACTTTGTCAACAGTAATCGTCTATCTTAAATTTTGTTATAACGCTGTATGCACCTGTTGCAAAATCCTGTGACTTCTCATAAATTTGACTCAAGATAGAATGTTATGGGTATCGATTCTCACTTCTTTCTTTATTTTAACAATTTTCTAGTTCAGCTTACTTAGACTTCTCGACACCGGCCACCGTTTTGGGCAGCGTATAGTCTCTGGTAAACGAACAGGAGCGGGTAGTGTTTTCATCCCAACCCCGCTCTACAAGTTCAATGCTGGGTTCTTGACCCTGCCAAGAAGAATTAGAAACTCTATTGGGCTAGCGCGGGTATTATAGTTTCCTGTCGCATGCACAACATTTAACTGCTAACATACAAATACAGTTATTCCTTACATTTCTTCGGCCAACTACTTTAGAAACGAATCATATACATAGAAGGGATTTATTTCTACTAAGATTAAGTTTTCCAGGCTATCAGTCAATCACGGGTCAATTACCCAAGAGATATTTCCACATACAAGTATCAAGTGCGTAACCTTTCCTCTAATCATCTGATTAATCTTCATAGTAGTCTAAACTAATACACAGTGATTCCTGTAACATAAACGTAACATCATAGCAGTCTAAACTATCACACAGTAATTCTTGTAACATAAATGTAACATCATAGCAGTCTAAACTGTCACACAATAATTCCTGTAATATAAATGTAACATCATAGCAGTCTAAACTATCACACAGTAATTCCTGTAATATAAAATTTAAGTCTTTCTGAAGTACTTATCTGGTAGGAAACGACTGCTCTAAAAACTATGGTCCTCCCAACCATCAAGGGAGGCAATGGCATCCTCCGCTTGCCCCCTAGCTCCAGAATTTCAGTCGGTGCCATGGGAACAGTGGATAATCCTTCTGTTGTGACCTCTGGATGGCCAATCCAGCCACAGACAGACAATCTGGATATAAGGTTGCAGAAATTGTTCTCAACTGTTCTTCCACCCAGCTCTAGAGAATACTTCACCTTACTCTTTTCCAGAGAAAATCACAGAACCCCTAACCCTCTCCTGGGATTTCCTTTTATCCCTAGAGGTTAGGTAACTGTCCTCCAACTGTTCCCAACCACCTCCTATTCTTAGAAACTTTACCAACAATTTAAGAGATTCATTTCCCTTTACCAACTCAGTAATTCAAAGTAAAATGGTGTTTCTTGTTGAGTTTCTTTTACAAAAATAAAATAAACACATAATAAAATAAAAAAAATTTATTTCAACTAAATTCATGCTAATTAGCTCTTAATGAGGCTGTCACAATGTCTCTCCTCCTCCCTTCACAAATTTAAACTATGAGGCACAAGGTAGTTGTTACATATAGGAACATTTAGATATGATAAGAAAAATGTCATACTCTATTGTAATTTTCTCTACAAATGTGTTGGAAAGCGTGCTCTAAATCTTGACAATATCACGGTTAATGTAGTATAAGCTACATGCAAATTGACAATCTTGTATACAAGATCAAGAAATCGATGCCCGATATCCAACACCACAGAGCAAGACATGTTCACCAATTCAACAGTTGCTTCCAAATCTCTAAATGGTAGAGTTGTTTTCTTAGTACAATTTTTTTTACTGCTCTTGAACTGATGAAAGCCATCATTGTTTCATATAGGAGAATATCTCTAAATGCTAGAGTTGTTTTCTCAGTAAACTTGTTTTTACTTCTCTTGAACTCATGAAAGCCATCATTGTTTCATATAGGAGAATTTAGTTCTGATAAGAAAATTGTGATACTATCTATTATCCCTTTTTAGTTTTTTAATGATTCAATTAATATTAACATTTGTATGTTGTCATGAGGAGATTTTTTATTTTTCAAGTCAATTACCTTTTATAATTCTAGGAGGTTCTTAATATTGCCTTTGTTTTTAATAAATTGAACTCAATTATATATTTGAAAATATGATTAGGTAAGAGAATATTAGGATTATAATTTTTTTTACCTATTAGGGACTAGTAAAATTTTCTATAATTTCTACACTATAACAAAAATTTCCATCTTTAAAATTTTCCCTATTTAGTAAGTAAGGTCAAATCCAAACCATCATTTCTCAAGTATCACTTGGATAATTACTTGAATGAGATCGGTTAGGAAAATCATAATGGTAGTGTATTCTAGTTTGTTAGAAGAAGAGGGAAGTTATGTTAAATATTGAATTAAAATATAATGGATATCTTTATTTTTAATTTCAACACGCAGAAATGTCATTTACATCCCATGTGTATGTAATTTTTCTTATGCCTAGCATTGTATAATTGACATAAAAGAATTTAAAATACTAATATGAACCTTAACTAACTCTTACGAAATTATGTATGGAAACCTTTCAAAATACTAGTAAGCCAAATTTTAGATATTTATTTAATGTTTCATAAAGGCAATTTAATTTAAGAGAAGATTGTGTGATTATTATTCAACTATAAAACATTATGGAATCCTCCTTTATAGCGACTTTACTACTATTGTATTATTTAGCTAGGAGTGTTCCCAAATAATTCAATTTAAATCCTTTCCAAATATTCACACTCATTATAGAAGTGTTTATCATTTAAATTAATATTTACACTTATTTTAAATTAAATATAATTTATACCCCTTAAAACAAGCTTTGAACCTTTTTAAAAGTATTTTAGATTTAAATTGAATACAACTTTTATTTAAGGACATAATATTATATTTTAATGTTTAATTTTTTATATTTATTTTGAAAATATATTTATACTTATTTTAAATTAAATATAATCTATATCCCTTAAAATAAGCTTAAAATTTTTTTAAGTGTATTTTTATTTTAAATTGAATGTAATTTTTATTTAAGGACATAATATTATATTTTAATGTTCAATTTATTTTTTTGCTAGGTTATGTGATTTCCTAGATGAGTGACATATTTAACCTAATTTTTGTGTGTCTATTCTACCTCAATAAAGTTTGATGATTAATTTCAAAATAAATAAAAGAAAAAAAATAATATATTAAATATAATGTAAAATTCACTATTAATTTTACAAAAAGTTAATGATAAAATATATTAATATTTTATTTTATTTTATGATTTATCCCTAAAAAAAACATAGAAATTAGAGAAAATTTGTAATATATATATATATATATATATATATAGCCACTCTTAATACTCTTAATGGTAGTGGGATTTAACTAAATGCATTTGGCTACCTCTATCATCAAATGATCAATTAAGTAAAGTTTTATTTGTATTATTTTCCCAATTCTAGTCTTGTGAAATATTTTATTCATTAAGTCTCAAACACTTCACTTTAATATCTTAAAGCAATAATAACACTGAGAAAAAATATTACAATAAAATAATATAAAAACATTCATTACAAAAATCAATATAATTGGCAAATGATCAAACTATAGTAAAAAAAAAAAATTGTCATATTTTTTTCATCATTAATATTTAAGAGAAAAATATTCCTTTTGTATATTGGGAAAACTTTACCCGTATAATTAGAAAACTTTTTAAGTCATCATACCTTCATGTCAAATGAATAAGATCAATAATCATTCCGTTAAAGTGACCAAAGACATCCTAACTTTATTCTTCATTGATTATTGAAAAAAAAAAATTTGACTTTCTATTTTTTTCTATAAATAGGAGTGTAGATATAGATTATTTAGTTCAATATTTTTGAAATACAAACTTATTTTAAAGTGCAAATTTAAAAAAGAAAAAGTTGTATTTTTAGCTAATCCTTCTATATATCCCATTGAATTTTAGTAGTTTTCTATATATACAATGTGTAAATTGTATTGTGGAATGATATATAGAATACATCACTTAAACTTATAAATCAAATATATATATATATATGTGTGTATGGTACTACAAAATTGACCAAAATATAAAATAGTAAAAGTTTTATTATAAAAATTTTTCTTTTTCAATTTCTTTAAATGTTAAGTAGTTTTTTTAAAAACAATATACAATATATATTTAGTTGGCATTAAAATATTTTATATAAAATATGCATTTTATCTATGTACTATATTGTCCACATTATAATGTTTTGTTGTTATTAATTTATTTTTAATTGTGTGTTAGTATTACCTAAACAACAAATTAAAATATTTTATTGATGAATTACATTGAAATTTTTTATTATTATAAGTATTTTTATTTGTGACATTAATTTATATTTAGAATTCAATGAATTGAATATATCTTTACTATTATTCTTATTAGGAAGTGACTGATATTTTATAAAATTATATTAAGTTGTGGAATTTAAATATTTTATTTATCATTAAGAATATGTTAGATGTAAAGCAAAATTATGTTAAGATTCTTAATACTTCTAAATGATTTTAATTAAGATAATCTAAACATACTTATCTCGAGATTTTATATTAACATCATAAAGTTAAGTTACACCAATGATGATCATAATAGACAATAAACCCACAATAAGGAGAATCTGGCTTCAATCCATCCATCCAAAGAGAGAAGTGAACACCAAAATGGACAAAAATAAACAAGGTGACAACAATGAAAACTAGAGCGGAGGTTAACAGGAGGCTACCAGAAACAAGGTACTACTAGAAAAAGAACAGACGATAGGAGTTGGCAATCAGAAGACTGCTGAGCCAGGCAGAGGGCTTTGGGATCTTCTGTCTTTTTCAACCACAAACGGCAATCTTGAAACGAAAATTTTGAAAGTAATGAAATGATCAAGGCTGTTTATTGGGTGGCGTTCATGCGATGGATTTTTTATCAAACATCTTAGAGGACTCCACGATCAAGGAAAATTAATCCATTTTCCGACGCTTGGAATTCCACTGTTGACTACGAATAGCATGTAGTATCCTCGCGGTGCTGCAATGGAGTTTGTAGGCGCTGCTACGTTAGCAACATGTATTCCGTTCACTGTTGTCGTGCTTGTGGCTGCCAGCACGAGCAGTCTCTGATTCATGGAAGTCGCATGGGTTGTGAAGGAGGGAGCGTAAATGTTGAACTGAATGTTGGTGGAAGAATAGTTTGAAACTTGGAAGCTAACGCTGAATGCTTGACCGTAACTCATGGAATTACCACCTGTAGATACGATGGTCGGCCTCAAGGCACTGTAGGATTGGTCCAGATAATAAGGGCTGTATGCTTCTAAGGGCTGTATGCTTCTAGACGAAGCTCAGTTGGAAACGGGACTCCAGAGAAAACGTAATCAACATTGGGGTTTTCGAATCTAAAACCCTAAAACCTAGAATTTTTCATGTAAGAAAACACTCACTTGTTCAAAAGCTCGTAGAGATGTCCAACAAAGGGTTGCCAGCCCTCTTCTGCGGTAAGCTTGATATCCACATTGAAGAAAAATAATTTATTTAGGAGAGAAATGGGATGAGCAGAACACCATTTCCATATTTCCCACGAGGATGAATTGTTCATATTGAAGAACGCAGTGTAGAAGATAATGGAAAGCCAGAGCACAATGAAAGCCGGTAGCATTTTTCACATTCCTAAAACCTTGAGCTGCAAATATATTTTAGCAATCTAAATATTAAAATGGGCAGCTGATAAATCTCTAACTCTGCAGCGCGATTTGTAGAATCTAAAACCCTAAAATCTAGAGGTTTTCAAGTTATAAAATGCTCACTTGTTCAAAAACTCGCAGAGATGTCCAACAAAGGGTTGCCTATGCCGAAGAGCACACTTTCCTTAGCCATTTCCTGACTCTTAGTAGAATCGACTTCTGTGTTTTTTTCAGCATTTTCCTGCAATGAACAATCCATGAGTTATCATAACTGAATTATAAACTAAATGTTTGTAACTATTTTTTCCTTTTCATCAAATGCTGAATATGTTTTAATTGTCTAGCATATAATCTAATGGTTTCACATTATGACATGATGCAGATAGGAAAATTGTTTTCAAATAGCAATGCTTAATTATCTCAAAATAAGTATTATGAGAGAAGAATAATTAAAACAAAATAAACTATAATGATGATGATTTATAGTGAATGCTTCACATGGACATAAAACTCAAGAAATTATTTACCTATCCTTAAGGATAAAAAGCTCAAATGATAAATGGAAACTTATAGAAACCAAATATAAATATAACTAAAAAAATAAGAAAATCAATAAATCATTATTAATAATTAATAATTATAATATTAATTTAAGAATGGACAGACAGACAGAATAATTAGAATAAATTAATATATGAGAAAGATAAGAGATATAATGGTAAATATATGTCAAATTATGGTTAGAATTAAATATTTATAATAATTTACATTATGTTAAAATCAAAATATTAAAATAATATAAAATAAAAATATTTGATTATTAAAATAAAATTAAAGTGGATTTAAATTAAAATTAAAATTTGAATTAGTAATAAAAATGAATATAAGTCAAATTATACTAACTTGTATATTAAATATTAAATTGGTGTCGATGTAAATTAAAATTAAAAACTATATTAAAATGAAATAAAATACAGTTTATGGGTTTTGAGATAGAATGTGATGTTTTGTTAAAGCAAGACTTGATGTAAAATCACTAATTCATTTATTTATTTGAAGAATTAAGATGATATATTAAACCTAATGAAAATATAATTTCACCCCATTTAAAAATAAAAAATAAGAAAAACGTTGCTTTTCGTTTCTTCAAGGTCGATTTGTACACGGACCTTGTAATTTTGTAAAGTTTATCTGTACACGGATCTTGTAAATTTAAAAGACCTAGGAGAAGGATTGCTGGAACGCACATTAGAATATTTTATCTATTCCTTCCACATCATGATGATTAGAATTGTTTAATGGAGTGATTACTGGAAAGCGGGGATCATTCCATTGACCAATATCTGCACATCTGCATACGTGAGCGTATACGAATACTTGTTTGGCCTGTAACTACAAGTACTTTCGATTTCTTTCACTTATTTGGATTTTATTTTGGAGTTGTTTAACGAGACTGAGGAATTGTTTGGTTAAAATTGGCTAGAATTTGGGAAAAAAATTTAATAAATCTTACAGTAACAGTGTTTGAATTATGATTTTAATAATGGAAATAAATTCAGCATCATCAAAAACTTTCAAGATTCCCAAAATATGAAAATTTGATAATTATAAAATGAATCTACAAAAATCCCTGCCAAATTTTTTTAAAATCTTACCAGAATTTACAACATTGGCGTTGATGGTGATCACTGATACTTGGTGTTCATCTGGGGCCTTTGCAGCAAACGGGACTTTGGTTAGCATCGGTGGGTACAACGATGGGAGCAATGCCGTCCGTTATTTCGAACCATGTGCTAATTCTGCATGTGATTGGGATGATTCCGACCCAAATGGACTTCAGGCGAGTCGATCGTATGCTTCCAACCAGATTCTTCCGGACAATAGAATTATTGTTGTGGGAGGCAAGCTAATATACTCCTACGAATTCGTACCTGGAGGACAAGCATTTGACTTGCCGTTTCTTACACAGACCGATACTGATGGCAACGCGCACAACAATTGGTATCCTTTTCTTCATCTCTCGTCTGATGGAAATCTCTTCATCTTCGCCAACATGGATTCCATCTTATTCGATTACAATAACAATCGTGTTGTGAAGACGTTTCCAACAATACCAGATGGACCCAGAAATTACCCTTCCTCTGGGTCGTCTGTGATGCTGCCACTATCGGCATCTGATGGATTTCAGAGGATAGAAATTCTCATCTGTGGCGGTTACAGTTACACCTCAGCTGTGGCTAACGATTTCATCTACGCTCTTCAAAGCTATGGAAGAATGGTCATCAGAGATCCCAACCCTGGTTGGGCGATGGAGAGTATGCCTGCACCTAGAGTTATGGGAGATATGCTCATTCTTCTCAATGGAGAAATTCTGATTATCAACGGAGCCCAGAACGGAACTGCAGGCTGGTTGTCTGCAACGTATCCAGCTCTTGCTCCTTACTTATACACACCTGATGCATCTTCAGGGCAGCGGTTCACAGTACTGGGAGCCTCCAACATTCCCAGAATGTATCATACCACTGCAAATGTAATGCCAGATGGGCGGATTTTCGTGGGGGGCTCCAACCCCAATCAAGATTACGTTTTCTCTGGAGTCCCGTTTCCAACTGAGCTTCGTCTAGACGCATACAGCCCTTATTATCTGGACCAATCCTACAGTGCCTTCAGGCCGACCATCGTATCTACAGGTGGTAATTCCATCAGTTACGGTCAAGCATTCAGCGTTAGCTTCCAAGTTTCAAACTATTCTTCCACCAACATTCAGTTCAACATTTACGCTCCATCCCTCACAACGCATGCGACTTCCATGAATCAGAGACTACAGCCACAAGCACGACAACAGTGAACGGAATATATGTTGCTAACGTAGCAGCGCCTCCAAACTCCATTGCAGCACCGCGAGGATACTACATGCTATTCGTAGTCAACAGTGGAATTCCAACCGTCGGAAAATGGATTAATTTTCCTTGATCGTGGAGTCCTCTAAGATGTTTCATAAAAAATCCATCGTATGAACGCCAACCAATAAACAGCCTTGGATCATTTCATTACTTTCAAGATTGTCGTTTCAAGATTTATGAAAAAGACGGAAGATTCCAAAGCCCTCTGCCTCGCTCAACAGTCTTCTGATTGCCAACTCCTATCTTCTATTCTTTTTCTAGTAGTACATTGTTTGTGGTAGGCTCCTGTTAACCTCCGCTACAGTTTTCATTGTTGTGACCTTGTTTATTTATTTATTTATTTATTTATTTTGTCCATTTTGGTGTTCGCTTCTCTCTGAATGGATGGATTGAAGCCATTTTCTACTTATTGTGGGTTTATGGTCTATGATGACCACATATCAGTGGTGTAAGTTAACTTTATGATGTTAATATAAAATCTCTGAATAATATGTTTAGATTATCTTAATTAAAATCATCTTAAAGTATTAAGAATCTTAACATAATTTTGCTTATAATGTTAAAAATCTATGTTGCATGAGTTTTTGAGCATTAGAAACAACTAAGAGGTTTCTCTAAAAATTACAGGAAACAGCTAATTGGGAGCGATAATATTATTATAAAAAAATGTTTTTTTTAATTACATAGATTATCGATTGTGGTCGATACTTTATTTTCATCAAAGGAGCATCAATGTTACTAATTCTAGAAATTTCAGACACATCATTGATGCATTTACTAACTTAATATAATTTTTTATTATGAAAAAATATAAAATCTTTACAAGAACCAGTCCAAAGAGTCTCTCTGAAACTGAAAGGAAATGAAACTAACATACTAATGGCAAGAGGAATTTCACATAAGGGAAGCAAGAAACCAGAGTTTAGACATCACATAAAACAAGATTGAAAAATGAAATAGCCCCACAGAAGAGCTCGCAAACAGAAAACAGAAAGGACAGAAAATAAGAAATCCTTGAAAAGTTAAAGCCCTCACTATTGGAGTTTAAATGTCCAGAAAAAACAAAGTATTTGGAAACTCACTGAGGTTACTGGCCACAGAGAACCGCTGCTTCAGGCACTATTTGCAAATGAATACAAGGTTGCACTCTTAAACAAGTTAAAAATTAGAGTGATGGAGTGAATGGAGGACAAACTTTATGCAAGATTGTGAGTGAGTTTGGCGAGAAAAATATTTTTTTTGCGTGTACTTTGAGAAGGGAATTTTTTTTTTGCGGATTTTGGGGCAAATTTACAGAAATGAAGTTTCTTTTTTGGTAAAACTTACTAAAAACGTTTAAGGAAGTTTTGTTTTGCCAGCGAGTTTTGTTGGAAACGCCGGAATGTCAATCATCATAGTGGTCAAAGATTCTGGAACGTGCCCCAGCTCTGGTCGTAGCTCCTACCAAAAATGGTAAGTTCCCACATAGTTCCAAAGCTCCCGGGAACGAAGGAACCTCTGGAACGAGTTTCCCATTTCTCGGGAGCGGTTCCAACTGTGAGAGGTAAAAACGTCTCACATAGTAAATAAAATATTCAAATTTAACAACTAATTTTATAAAATATCGTTCTGCTCCTTAATAAGAATAATAGTAGAGATATGTTTAATTCATTGAATTCTAAATATAAATTAATGTCACAAATAAAAATACTTATAATAATAATAAAATCCAATGTACTTCATCGGTAAAATATTTTAATGTGTTATTTAAGTAATACTAACATACAATTAAAAATAAACTAATAACAACAAACATTATAATGTGGACAATGTGGTACATGGATAAAATACATATTTAATATAAAATATTTTAATAGCAGTAAATATATATTGTATATTTTTTTTTTAATTATATATATATATATACTTTTGATTTATAAGTTTAAGTGATGTATTCTATATATCATTCCACAATACAATTTACACATTGTATATATAGAAAACTACTAAAATTTAATGGGATATATAGAAGGATTAGCTAAATACAACTTTTTTCTTTTTAAATTTGCACTTTAAAATAAGTTTGTTTTTCAAAAATATTGAACTAAATAAATCTCTGCTATATCTACACTCCTATTATAGAAAAAATAAGAGTATTTTTTTTTCAGTAATCAATGAAGAATAAAGTGAGGATGTCATTGGTCACTTTCATGGAATGATTATTGATCTTCTCCATTTGACATGAAGGTATGATGACTTAAAATTTTCTAATTATATGGGTAAAGTTTTTCCAATATACAAAAGGAATATTTTGCTCTTAAATATTAATGATGAAAAAAATATGACAAAAAAAAACATTTTATTATAGTTTGATCATTTGCAAATTACATTGATTTTTGTAATGAAGGTTTTTATATTATTTTATTGTAATATTTTTTCTCAGTGTTATTATTGCTTTAAGATATTAAAGTGAAGTGTTTGAGACTTAATGAATAAAATATTTCACAAGACTAGAATTGGGAAAATAATACAAATAAAACTTTACTTAATTGATCATTTGATGATAGAGGTAGCCAAATGCATTTAGTTAAATCCCACTACCATTAAGAGTATTAAGAGTGGCTATATATATATATATATATATATATATTACAAATTTTCTCTAATTTCTATGTTTTTTTTAGGGATAAATCATAAAATAAAATAAAATATTAATATATTTTATCATTAACTTTTTGTAAAATTAATAGTGAATTTTACATTATATTTAATATATTATTTTTTTTCTTTTATTTATTTTGAAATTAATCATCAAACTTTATTGAGGTAGAATAGACACACAAAAATTAGGTTAAATATGTCACTCATCTAGGAAATCACATAACCTAGCAAAAAAATAAATTGAACATTAAAATATAATATTATGTCCTTAAATAAAAATTACATTCAATTTAAAATAAAAATACACTTAAAAAAATTTTAAGCTTATTTTAAGGGATATAGATTATATTTAATTTAGTTAAATTCAATTTAAATCTAAAATACTTTTAAAAAGGTTCAAAGCTTGTTTTAAGGGGTATAAATTATATTTAATTTAAAATAAGTGTAAATATTAATTTAAATGATAAACACTTCTATAATGAGTGTGAATATTTGGAAAGGATTTAAATTGAATTATTTGGGAACACTCCTAGCTAAAGTTTAATTATTATGAGTGTGAATAATAGTAGTAAAGTTTGCTAATAGTATGGAGGGATTCCATAGAATGTTTTATAGTTTAACAATAAATCACACAATCTTCTCTAAACGAACTTCCACTTATGAAAACACAGTAAATATCTAAAATTTTAGCTTAATAGATTATTTTGAAAGGCTTCATGTTATTAATTTCAGGTAAGAGTTATTAACGTTCATATTATAGTATTTTTAACTTTTTTGCATGCTTCACTTGATGTGGCCACCAGGCTAGGCATAAGGAAGTGCATACATATTGTAACACCTCCAGTTTAGGGAATTTTTTTTTTTTTTTTTCTTCATACTTGGATTCCATTGTTATGTACTTGGTTGTCTGAAACTAAGTTCCTTTCCAATAACATTCACATTACGCCCATGTACATATGAAAGTACCACTGGAATTTTTTTTTGAATAATGAGTTCAGGAATTTAACTTTAGTTCACTCTTGCTACAGTTCATCTAACTCTCTAGTATCTCATTTCTATTACACATATTGATCATTCCCCCTGTATACTTTTTTAATAACATCACCTAACACATATGTATTCAACACAAATATCTTGGGATCTATATATATATATATATATATATATATATATATTACCTATATATATATATATATATAACATATGTATCTAACATGCATTTATCAACCATATCCTTTTGAGTCTTTATACACCCCAGATATATGTGTAATACACCTCTTATTAAGATATTTGATCCATATTTATATACCACATATAAAATATATATATATATATATATATATATATATAACACATACTTTGATAACCTTATGTGACCCATACATAGCTTCACCCCTTTAATACTATGATTATATATAAAATACCTATATCGAAGATGGTCCTTTGATCAAAATATATATACATATACAACACGCCCCTTTATTAATAACCTTGAAACCGCATATATATATAAGGCGTGTAATTATTTATGTACGCTTTGGTAAAACTTCTTTTGTAAAGGCGTATGTACACAGCTATTACATGAATATATATTTATATTTCACCAAGAGCGATTTCCTCTTTCCAGACTGTTGACATACGTAAATAAAGTGGAGACTATAGGGAATAATTGCGGGAGCATAGCATACCTACCATATAGTCCATTGACGCCGTAAATAAAACCCGAGTTATATACCTATGGGGATGGACCTCCATACATTTTCTTCGTTTGCATTATGGAATTTTATTGTTCAACCGTGACTAACCCTAATCTAGTTTTTCATTAATCCCATTTCATTGTTACTCTGACTTGTCGCGGTATTTTGGCAGATCACACAGGTTTTAATTGCGGCAATATGTAGTCGGCGTATACCCTCCACTCGACGTTAACTGGCGATGGTCTACTATTATCCATTTGTGTGTGGAACCAGCGCCTACGCGTCGGGATTTTATGCGTAAGTACACCATATTCGTACTGTTATGGTTCTTATGAGCCGCCTAGCCCATACTCTGTTCGCTGGGTGTTGGCGTGTGAAATCGGTTTGCTACATTTCCTTGAGTTTTGTTTGCAGGAATAGCATCTCTCCCGCGAGAGGATGTAGCCCGTGGCAGCGTACCTTGCCCCCTGTCCAACAAGAACTCGACATGTGGATTTCGAACAGACAGTTCTGGCGGTTTCAAGTACTGAGAGCACTAAGCTCCAGTTCTGGTCTAGGGTTAACTCAATATCTCGGTACCTACGACGCCCTACCTTCCCTGCGCCCATTGATGTCCCTGGTACCCTTCTGTTTACGTGTTGCGTCTGCTCAATCGACATCGGGATTCTTTGAAGTTATCGGGCAGAGGAATTAGGGTTTCAAATGTTCATTAAATCGGAGGTTATTTTATCGCTCTATTTACCAGTTCCCTCCTATCTCATTTATGCTGAACTCCTTTCGTCTCCCTTATCTAAGTTTCGATGTGATTCATATGCATGGAGGTTTCAGATTCGGTAGTGCTGGAGAGTTGCAAGTATGTCTGCACAGAGAGGGTAAGAGCTCGTCGTCTCCGTCTATCTACTGGAGACAGAGAGCGAGCCTGTCCTCTTGGGCGTATTCATAAATCTCTGTTTTCTTCTTGCCGCAGTTCTGCAATTCCAATTGGAGGTAAACCCCAATCGTTGAACTTGTGAATGTTTTGGGTCATTAAGTTATCATTCGAATTCACCAGATCTCTGTCAAACTCATTCTGGGTTTACGATTTTATATTTCTGTTGAACTGTTTCCCTTTCGTTTTACTGGCGATATTATAAATGATTCATACGAGGAAAGGGTACCGAATATGTTATATCGGTGATCCACCTCTTTGAACGACATCTCAATGCCTGTCCTTACGAGCGTGGATCATGCCACGCTGGCTTGGGAGGTTTAACACAGTACCTCAGACGTATAAAAGTCATTTAAATAGATTGCATGCAGCTCCACCCCAGCAAGTAATTATGTCGTCCACCATTGCGTTGGATGTATTACTTTATAGTTTGGTTTTGTTTCAACTACTGTATAAAATCATTCGGAGATGTCGCAGCCTCCTTTATGCTTGCTTGACAGAGAATTATGTTTGGTTGATCCACTGTATGAGTATTCATAATCACTATGATTCGACCGTAACTAACTGTAACCCTACATGATTCGTTTACAAATCTTTTCGTCAATCCCTCTCTCTACAATCGATAATCGAATGAGATATTAATATGGTGTTCGGTACTTATCTTAATTCTCTGTTTTTCTCCTATCTACATGTATAGCAAACAAGATTAAAACGAGACGTGGAATCTCTCGGCGTTTATGCTGCAGCGATGATAGTCTACACGCGTCGTACTTATGTTTTATCTTTTTCCTCTGTTAATTTCATTTAATCGTGAACAGGATTCCCCTTTTTTTTTTGTGCTAGGGTTTATAAAAGTCAGTACAGCCATAGAGATTGGTTTGACCTATGCCCAAGGCATAGTAATTTAATTTAACGCCACGCATATTTTGTAATGTGACTGTACGTTAGTTCAATTAGCGGTGAGGATCTTATATATACTCCACTTAACATACTTGATTCGTATCGACTTCTTATTTTGGCATATGTGGTTTATCTATATATGATTCACATTTATAACTCCTTTTGCCGCATATAATTCATATATATGCTTCACATTTATATCTTCTTTTTGACCGATATGTTTGGCATAAACATGTATAGTTCATGTATGTCGATATTAAAAGAACCTCTTTGTATTTGTTCTAATACTTGTTAAGATCTGGATATTTGGTTAAATGCGGGTACATGTATTAGATGGTTCATGTAATAATGTACACTCACATAGATTAAATTCATTATCATAGTATTTATTTCAGGGTTTTGGTTCATATGAATTTAAAAAGCAATATATATCATATAATTTCTATGCATACTATGATACTCCTATAAGGTAGAGTTACTCCTTTGTTAGCACGATTTCGAGTGCCATACTCTAATGTCCTTACATATTTCCCTTTTTGGGTTTGGGTACCATATAAATTTCAGTTCTGTTGCACTATTTTCCTAGCGTACCTATGAGCATATATTGTCACATGTGTATATATATATAGGTATTCAATAGTCATTGAGTCGTATAACTTAATTGTAGCTTTAGTCTTTGACTATGATGCTTAGTTCAAGAATTTGAGATGGATTTCAAAATATAATATGCACTATAAATTCTATGAATGATATATCCCTCATGTAGAATAGAATTTCTTTTAAAGCTAGAAAATGTCGACATGCCTAATCCGACATCTTTGATTTTCTTCTATGATATCATATAACTTCAGGTCTGCTAACATAGTTTTCCACTTACATATGAGCATAAAATTTCACACTTGTAAATATATATGGAGCAAGTTAATATTCAATTTTCTGTGGAGACTAAGTACCTTCAAATTTAAACCATCTTTGGTTTAAAGTTTCTGGAGGTTTCTACTCTATAGACTACTGGTCTACAACTAAACAAAATCTTGAAGGTGAATGCCTGAGGATAGATTCTGTTAAATGTAGTACTAACACCATCCTACAATTTCATAAACTTTTATATGTAGCTAATTCATACCATAATAAATCAACTAACCAAGAATTTCAAAAACATACCACTACTGCAAATGACCAACCTCCCAACCTTAGAGTTCTCTTTGTCTCCCAGAACTCACCCCCAAGCTGAGATCACCTCCTAGGACAAATCAACCTCTGATCTCCTTAGGAGCAGCTTATTTAAGCTCATATTTCCCCAAAGCATGTTTCTAATTCTGCGTCCAGAATAGCAGGATGCTTTCTTTCCTGTTTAGCCTAGGCTTCCCATTTTGGGATTCTTTAAAGCTGCTTTAAGCTTTTCCTCAGCTTTTCCAGCTTTTCTTTACCTCTTCCCAACTACTCCTCTTCATTGGGGAAATTTAGATTCCTCCTCAATCTAAATTAATTTCTTTCAAGGATTTTTGAAAGATTTTTGGGGATTTGTTGCCTTATCCATCCTCATGGATTTGGCAAGTGATCTCTAATTCTCATCTTGGTCAAAATGCAGAATCATTTTATTTATTTCCTCAAATAAAATATGCAATTACATTCACACCATACTTATCCCTTGGGGTCCACCCCCTTTAGGATTAAAGTTCAATGTCTAACTTTAAAAATTCCACACACAAATTGGGGGTGTTACATATTCCCCCTCTGAAAATAAACACCGTCCTCGGTGTTATTATTTAACTACTAGAGTTCACTTAAACAAAAATGGATATTTCTCCATCATGTCAGCTTCCCTTTCCCAGGTAGCTTCTTCAGCAGTAAAGTGCTTCCACTGCACTTTTACTCTGGCCACTGTTCTGTTTCTCAATTCAATTTCTTCCCGCTCCGATATTTGAAGCGGTTCTGGCAGAAACTCCCCTTCTGGTTCCACCTGTACAACATTCCAATCAACTATGTGAGAAGCATCATGCACATATCTTTTTAATAATGAAATATGAAACACATCATGCACTCTAACATGGGGTGGTAAGGCCAGCTTGTAAGCCACTGGTCCCACCCTTTCTAAAACTTCAAAAGGCCCACAATATCTAGGAGCAAGTTTTGCACAACTTCCAGCATAAAGGGTGCTCTTTTTGGGTTTGATGCGCAAATACACATGCTCCCCCACTTTGAATTCTCGGTGCACTCTTTTCTTATCAGCATAGCTTTTCTGGCGATCTTGTGCTATCTTGATATTTCTTTGTATCTATTTAACAATTCTCTCCATCTCTTGTAGTGCATCTGGTCCCAACACCAGTTTATCTTCTGGTTGACTCCAGCTCAAGGGAGTACGACACCTTCTCCCATAGAGTGCCTCAAACGGACTCATCTTAATAGAGGATTGGTAGCTATTATTATAGGCAAACTCAGCTAGATGCAGATATTCTTCCCACTTTGATGGTCTATCCATCACATACATACGCAACATATCCTCCAAAATTTGATTCGTCCTTTCTGTCTGCCCATCTGTTTGAGGGTGATAGGCAGTACTAAAATTCAGCTTAGTACCCATCCCTCCAAACAATCCTTTCCAAAATGCTGTTGTAAACTTAGAATCTCGATCTGAAACAATTACTTTAGGAACTCCATGAAGCCTTACTATCTCCTTTAGGAAAACATTTGCTACTTGAGTTGTTCCGAAGGTAGATTTCACTGGTATAAAGTGGGCAGCTTTGGTTAAAGTGTCTACTACTACCATTACAGAATCATGTTGATATTTGGTTCTAGGTAGTCCTGTTATAAAATCCATGGAAACTGTGTCCCATTTCCATTCTGCAATTGGCAAAGGGTTTAGAAGACCTACTGGATGTTGATGCTCAACTTTGACCAGTTGACATTCCATGCACCTACTTAGATACTCTGCCACATCTCTCTTCATTCCTGGCCAGAATAGCTTCTTTTTCAAGGCTGTTAACAGCTTCTGGTATCCTGGATGTCCTGCATAAGGCTGTTTGTGATATTCATCCAAAATTTCCCTTTTTAATGACTCTACATTAGGAACATACAACCTATTTTTGAAATATAGTAGCCCTTTTTGATTTTGTGTAAAGTCAGTTTTATCCCCTTTTTGTAGTTTCACCAAGAGTGTTTCATAGTTTGGGTCTTGGCTGGCTGCTTCTCTCACCAACTCTTCTATCTCAATCTGTCCACTACTCCCAATGTTGTTTAAATGTTGACAAGCATTTCTACTTAATGCATCAGCAACTTTATTTTCTTTCCCCTTGATATGCTTGATGTCCATATCAAATTCACTTAAAAAGGACAGCCATCTGGCTTGTCTTGCATTCAGGTCAGTTTGGGAAAAAAAATATTTGAGGCTGATGTGATCGGTCATCAATGTGAACTTTTTTCCTAGAAGATAATGCTGCCACATCTTCAGAGCATGGATAACAGCTGCAAATTCCGAATCATATGCACTATAATTCTGTTCATGTATTTTTAGTTTCCTAGATTCATAGGCAATGACTGAATTTTCCTGCAACAGGACTCCTCCCAGCCCTTCTCTGCAAGCATCTGTACATACAACAAACTCTTTATCACGATCAACAATTTTCAATATAGGGGCTGAAATAAGTTTTTTTTTTAACTGCTCGAAACTGTTTTGACATTTTTCAGTCCACACAAACTTGACACCCTTTCTTTGCAATGAAGTGATGGGATGAGCTATGGAAGAAAATCTTTCCACAAATCTAGGATAGTAGCCTGCCATCCCCATGAATGACCTTACTGCTGAAACATCAGTTGGGACTGGCCATTCCTTAATTTCTTTTATCTTTTCAGGGTCAACTGCAATCCCTTTTTCAGAAATAATATGACCCATCAATTCTAGGAAGTGGATATCTATTTTTAATGGTCAACTTGTTCAGTTGCCGATAATCAATGCACATTCTAAAAGTTCCATCCTTCTTTTTAACAAATAAAACAGGTGCTCCCCATGGAGATACACTTGGTCTAATGTAACCCTTATCCAATAATTCTTGCAGCTGCATCTTCAGCTCCATCAGTTCTGGCGGACTCATCCGATAGGGGGCTCGGGAAACAGGTGTGGCTCCCGGCACCAGATCTATAGAAAAATCAATCTCTCTTTTGGGGGGAAGATGAGGGATTTCCTTGGGAAAGACTTCCTTAAATTCTCTGATGACTGGTATAGCATCCAGTAACTCTTCCTCTGTTTTCTGTTCTATTTCTTCTACCTGCACTGCATAGACTTGGTATCCTTTTCTAGCTATTCTTTTCAATTGTAAGGCTGATATTTGTCTTACTGAAATGGATTTTGGTTTCCCTTTTAGTGTAAAAGGTTTCCCTTCTTCATCCACACAATGTAGGGTTTTATCCCAGCAGTTCATCAAGGCTTTCTTCTTTTCCAGCCAATCCATTCCTATCAGTAAATCATAGGATCCTAATGGCAATATGTTCAAATTTACTTCTGTTGGAAACCCATTTAAGTGTATTGCTATTCTGGGCAACTTATGTGTGACTTTCCTCTTAGTTCCAGTGGCTAGCTGTACCAACCATGACTGCTGAAATTTTTCAGGTTTAATTTTACATTTCTCTACAATTCCAGGACTAATGTAACTCAAAGAAGCACCTGGATCAATCAAAACAGTAATAGGTAGGTCAGAAATCTTACCCTCCATTTCCACCATGGATGCTTGATGTTCTGCTTGCCGATTTTCCAAGGCTGCACTGATAGTTGGTATATTTTTGGCTATGTCATTTACTGTTGTTGCCTCTCGCTCTCTGCTGATCATGTGTATATTTTGATGGGGGCAGTACCTCATCATATGGTGTTCTCCACAGCCCCAACATTTCAAAGGTTCCTTCATTCTGACTGTCCCTTCTTTTTTATTGTTCCTTTCTACTGGTTTTGAAGCCACTTGAGACTGAGCAGTTTGGCTTTCTTTTGGTTTACTGGATTTTTTCCGCTGATGATCTCTGCCAAAATTTCTTAGATATGCTGGTTTTGATCTTTTCCCTTTGAACTCACCCTTGTTCAGCCAGCTCTTCCCTTGTTCAGCTTTACCCTTAAACTGCTGATAGCATAATCTTTCTTTTCTAACTGCTTCGTCCATTGTCTTTGGGTTTTCAAACTCAATTTTCTCCTTGTATACAGTAGGCAAGTAGTTCAAAAACATTTGTACCTTTGCCTTTTCTTCCCTAATGTAAGGAACATACCTCAGTAAATTGGTGAACTTAGTGACAAACTCATCAATAGTGAGTTGTCCTAGTCTAAGTTCATGGAATTATTTTGCTTTATCATCATAATATCGCTCATTCAAATAAAGGATTTTGAACTTCCAACACAAAAAAAAATCACTTCATGGTAATACTTTTTCATCAGTAGCATGCACATTTTTAAATTCCACCTGATGTAGCCTTTCCTGGTAGCTGATACACAGCTAATCTGGCCTTCAGGTTACTCTCATATTCATATACTTGAAAATACTTGATCATGTTCAACAACCAAGCTTCTTCATCTTCTTCCTTCTCCCCATCATAGGAGGGAGGTTTGATCTTTCTAAATTCTCCCTACAATTCTCTTTTCTGCTTATGTTGATGTCTAGCTGCATCCTCATCCTCAGACTCATCCATCTTTCTTTTTCCAGAACCTTCGCCTTCATGGCTGTTCCGGGAAGTTAGCTCTCCGATGAGCTTTTCCTGCTCCTTACTGGCTGATGACAGCATGTCATTCTGGCTTCTTAGTTCAGCCAATTCTTGTTGCAACCTGTGCAACATGGCCAGTACTGGGGCATTGGGATCTGGAGTCGCAAACTCATCATGCAGATCCACATAAATTCCTCCCTCTTCAGCCATTTTAGCACCACTGTACACACTCATACATTTTATTAGTAAGACAACAAAATCAATCTCTACAATGTTCAATAATATTCAGAATTCAGTGAGCACAATCAACAGCCCAATTTTTTTCACTTGAGCTCCGATACCATTTGTAACACCTCCAGTTTAGGGAAATTTTTTTTTTTTTTTCTTCATACTTGGATTCCATTGTTATGTACTTGGTTGTCTGAAACTAAGTTCCTTTCCAATAACATTCACATTACGCCAATGTACATATGAAAGTACCACTGGAATTTTTTTTTGAATAATGAGTTCAGGAATTTAACTTTAGTTCACTCTTGCTACAGTTCATCTAACCCTCTAGTATCTCATTTCTATTACACATATTGATCATTCCCCCTATATACTTTTTTAATAACATCACCTAACACATATGTATTCAACACAAATATCTTGGCATCTATATATATATATATATTACCTATATATATATATATATATATATATATATATATAACATATGTATCTAACATGCATTTATCAACCATATCCTTTTGAGTCTTTATACACCCCAGATATATGTGTAATACACCTCTTATTAAGATATTTGATCCATATTTATATACCACATATAAAATATATATATATATATATATATATATATATAACACATACTTTGATAACCTTATGTGACCCATACATAGCTTCACCCCTTTAATACTATGATTATATATAAAATACCTATATCAAAGATGGTCCTTTGATCAAAATATATATACATATACAACACGCCCCTTTATTAATAACCTTGAAACCGCATATATATATAAGGCGTGTAATTATTTATGTACGCTTTGGTAAAAATTCTTTTGTAAAGGCGTACGTACAAAGCTATTACATGGATATATATTTATATTTCACCAAGAGCGATTTCCTCCTTCCAGACTGTTGACATACGTAAATAAAGTGGAGACTATAGGGAATAATTGCGGGAGCATAGCATACCTACCATATAGTCCATTGACGCCGTAAATAAAACCAGAGTTATATACCTATGGGGATGGACCTCCATACATTTTCTTCGTTTGCATTATGGAATTTTACTGTTCAACCGTGACTAACCCTAATCCAGTTTTTCATTAATCCCATTTCATTGTTACTCTGACTTGTCGCGGTATTTTGGCAGATCACACAGGTTTTAATTGCGGCAATTTGCAGTCGGCGTATACCCTCCACTCGACGTTAACTGGCGATGGTCTACTATTATCTGTTTGTGTGTGGAAACAGCGCCTACGCGTCGGGATTTTATGCGTAAGTACACCATATTCGTACTGATATGGTTCTTATGAGCCGCCTAGCCCATACTCTGTTCGACGGGTGTTGGCGTGTGAAATCGATTTGTTACATTTCCTTGAGTTTTGGTTGCAGGAATAGCATCTCTCCCGTGAGGGGATGTAGCCCGTGGTGGCGTACCTTGCCCCCTGTCCAACAAGAACTCGACATGTGGATTTCGAACAGACAGTTCTGGCGGTTTCAGGTACTGAGAGCGTTGAGCTCCAGCTCTGGTCTAGGGTTAACTCAATATCTCGGTACCTACGATGCCCTACCTCCCCTGCGCCCATTGATGTCCCTGGTACCCTTCTGTTTACGTGTTGCGTCTGCTCAATCGACATCGGGATTTTTTGAAGTTATCGGGCAGAGGAATTTGGGTTTCATATGTTCATTAAATCGGAGGTTATTTTATCGATCTATTTACCAGTTCCCTCCTATCTCATTTATGCTGAACTCCTTTAGTCTCCCTTATCTAAGTTTCGATGTGATTCATATGCATGGAGGTTTCAGATTCGGTAGTGCTGGAGAGTTGCAAGTATGTCTGCCCAGAGAGGGTAAGAGTTCGTCGTCTCCGTCTATCTACTGGAGACAGAGAGCGAGCCTGTCCTCTTGGGCGTATCCATAAATCTCTGTTTTCTTCTTGCCGCAGTTCTGCAATTCCATTTGGAGGTAAACCCTAATCGTTTAACTTGTGAATGTTTTGGGTCATTAAGTTATTATTCGAATTCACCAGATCGCTGTCAAACTCATTCTGGGTTTACGATTTTATATTTCTATTGAATTGTTTCCCTTTCGTTTCACTGGCGATATTATAAATGATTCATACAAGGAAAGGGTACCGAATATGTTATATAGGTGATCCACCTCTCTAAACGACATCTCAATGCCTGTATTTCTATTGTTTCACTGGTGATGGCTTACCTTACAAGCGTGGATCATGCCACGCTGGCTTGGGAGGTTTAACACAGTACCTCAGACGTATAAAAGTCATTTAAATAGCTTGCATGCAGCTCCACCCCAGCAAGTAGTTATGTCGTCCACCATTGCGTTGGATGTATTACTTTATAGTTTGGTTTTGTTTTAACTACTGTATAAAATCATTCGGAGATGTCGCGGCCTCATTTATGCTTGCTTGACAGAGAATTATGTTTGGTTGATCCACTGTATGAGTATTCATAATCACTATGATTCAACAGTAACTAACTATAACCCTACATGATTCGTTTACAAATCTTTTCGTCAATCCCTCTCTCTACAATCGATAATCGAATGCAATATTAATATGGTTCGGTATTTATCTTAATTCTCTGTTTTTTTCTCCTATCTACATGTATAGCAAACACGATTAAAACGAGCCGTGGTGAAATCTCTCGGCGTTTATGCTGCAGCGATGATAGTCTACACGCGTCGTGCTTATGTTTTATCTTTTTCCTCTGTTAATTTCATTTAATCGTGAACAGGATTTTTTTTGTGCTAGGGTTGATAAAAGTCAGTGCAGCCATAGCGATTTGTTTGACCTATGCCCAAGGCATAGTAATTCAATTTAACGCCATGCATATTTTGTAGCGTGACTGTACGTTAGTTCAATTAGCGGTGAGGATCCTATATATATTCCACTTAACATACTTGATTCGTATCGACGTATTATTTTGGGCATATGTGGTTTATATATATATGATTCACATTTCTAACTCCTTTTGCCACATATAATTCATATATATGCTTCACATTTATATCTTCTTTTTGACCGATATGTTTGGCATAAACATGTATAGCTCATGTATGTCGATATTAAAAGGACCTCTTTGTATTTGTTCTTAATACTTGTTAAGATCTGGATATTTGGTTAAATGCGGTTACATGTATTAGATGGTTCATGTAATAATGTACACTCACATAGATTAAATTCATTATCATAGTATTTATTTCAAGGTTTTGGTTCATATGAATTTAAAAAGCAATATATATCATATAATTTCTATGCATGCTATGATACTCCTATAAGGTAGAGTTACTCATTTGTTAGCACGATTTCGAGTTCCATACTCTAATGTCATTACATTTTTCCCTTTTTGGGTTTGGGTATCATATAAATTTCAGTTCTGTTGCACTATTTTCCTAGCATACCTATGAGCATATAATATCATAAGTGTATATATATATAGGTATTCAATAGTCATTGAGTCGTATTACTTAATTGTAGCTTTAGTCTTTGACTATGATGCTTAGTTCAAAAATTTGAGATAGACTTCAAAATATAATATGCACTATAAATGCTATGAATGACATATCCCTTATGTAGAATATAATTTCTTTTAAAGCTAGAAAATGTCGACATGCCTAATCTGACATCTTTTGATTTTCTTCTATGATATCATATAACTTCAGGTCTGCTAATATAGTTTTCCACTTACATATGAGCATAACATTTCACAATTGTAAATATATATGGAGCAAGGTAATATTCAATTTTCTGTGGAGACTAAGTACCTTCAGATTTAAACCATCTTTGGTTTAAAGTTTCTGGAGGTTTCTACTCTATAGACTACTGGTCTAAAACTAAACAAAATCTGGAAGGTGAATGCCTGAGGATAGATTCTGTTAAATGTAGTACTAACACCATCATACAATTTCATAAAATTTTATATGTAGCTAATTCATACCATAATAAATCAACTAACCAAGAAATTCAGAAACATACCACTACTGAAAATGACCAACCTCCCAACCTTAGAGTTCTCTTTGTCTCCCAGAACTCACCCCCGAGCTGAGATCACCTCCTAGGACAGATCAACCTCTGATCTGCTTACGGGCAGCTTATTTAAGCTCATATTTCCCCAAAGCATGTTTCTAATTCTGCGTCCAGAATAGCAGGATGCTTTCTTTCCTGTTTAGCCTAGGCTTCCCATTTTGGGATTCTTTAAAGCTGCTTTAAGCTTTCCTCAGCTTTTCCAGCTTTTCTTTACCTCTTCCCAACTACTCCTCTTCATTGGGGAAATTTAGATTCCTCCTCAAATCTAAATAAATTTCTTTCAAGGATTTTTGAAAGATTTTTTTGGGGATTTATTGCCTTATCCATCCTCATGGATTTGGCAAGTGATCTCTAATTCTCATCTTGGTCAAATTGCACAATCATTTTATTTATTTCCTCAAATAAAATATGCAAATACATTCACACCATACTTATCCCTTGGGGTCCACCCCCTTTAGGATTAAAGTTCAATGTCTAACTTTAAAAATTAAACACACAAATTGGGGGTGTTACATATATGCACACATGTAAATGACATTTTTGGCATGTTGGAATTAAAATAAAAGATATGAAGATACTTTTAATGGATTGCTACTACTATCTCTAAAAGCTCCTTATCTTTCAAGTTCATAACTCTTATTCTTTATGCGAATTACAAATAAATCTTATTGAATCTCCAACATAACTTCCCTTATATTTTAATTCAATATTTAACATAACTTCCCTCTTCTTCTAACAAATTAGAATACACTACCATTATGATTTTCCTAAGCGATCTCATTCAAATAATTGTCCAAGTGATACTTGAGGAATGATGGTTTGGATTTGACCTTACTTACTAAATAGGGAAAATTTTAAAGACGGAAATTTTTGTCATAGTGTAGAAATTATAGAAAATTTTACTAGTCCTTACTAGGGAAAAAAAATTATAATCCTAATATTCTCTTACCTAATCATATTTTCAAATATATAATTGAGTTCCATTTATTAAAAACAAAGGCAATATTAAGAACCTCTTACAGTTATAAAAGGTAATTGACATGAAAAATAAAAAATCTCCTCATGAAAACATACAAATGTTAATATTAATTGAATCATTAAAAAACTAAAAAGGGATAATAGATAGTATCACAATTTTCTTATCAAAACTAAATTCTCCTATATGAAACAATGATGGATTTCATGAGTTCAAGAGCAATAAAAACAAGTTTATTGAGAAAACAACTCTAGCATTTAGAGATATTCTCCTATATGAAACAATGATGGCTTTCATTAGTTCAAGAGTAGTAAAAACAATTTTACTAAGAAAACAGCTCTACCATTTAGAGAGATTTGGAAGCAACTGTTGAATTGGTGAACATGACTTGATCTATGATGTTGGATATTGGGCATATATTTCTTGATCTTGTATATAAGATTGTCAATTTGCATGTAGCTTATACTACATTAACCGTGGTATTTTCAACATTTAGGGCACACTTGCCATCACATTTGTAGAGAAAATTACATTAGAGTATGACATTTTTCTTATCATATATGAATGTTTCTATATTCAACAACTACCTTGTGCCTCATAGTTTAAATTTGTGAAGGGAGGAGGAGAGACATTTGTAGAGAAAATTACAATAGAGTAGGACATTTTTCTTATCATATCTAAATGTTCCTATATGCAACAACTACCTTGTGCCTCATAGTTTAAATTTGTGAAGGGAGGAGGAGAGGAGTGTGAAGGTGCCAGCTAGAATAAGAAGAGAAAGAAGAATCTTGTTTGGGACTTGAGATAGATTCATTCTGTGCACATCGAGACTCAAAACTTAATAAAACAAAACTCACCATACTTTGAATTTTTTAAATAAATATTTTAAAAATTAGAATATCAATTTAATACATTTTACTCAATTACACATTTAGCAATATTCATTTAAAAAAATAAAAATACAAATTACTATTTGAAATAAAAGTAATACAAAGAATCACATTAATTACAATGGCCCCATTGGTATCTAGGGGAGTTGTTTTCAAATAAGGTCAATACCATGGGTTGTTTTTATAGTTAGTTATTATTTTATTTTATTATTTTTGTTTTTTTATTGTATTTTTACCTAGTTAAAATGTTCATTACATTATGTCAATATTTTTATTTAATTTACTTTTATTTTTTATTTTTTGTGTAATTTGACATAGTCAAAATGATAAACATGATATTACAACATTTCTATTATACACCTAAAATAAATCTAACTTATTAAAAAGAAAAAAAAAACTATCATTATGAAAAAAATATAAAACTATTTACTTCTAGATCTAATGGTCTAAAACATTAAATTTTAGTATTTTAGTTTTTATATTATTAAATTTTAATATTATTTATTAAAAAAATTATATTAACATTAACCTTAATACTAATATCAATATTATTAATCTTATTATTTTTAACTTTAATATTAAAATTAAAATTATTAATACTAGTTAGATTATTAAACTTTAAAATTATTAGTATATATGATTCTGGTTAATATTGATCTTAATCTTAAACTCATTATTAAGACGATGTGCGAATAAAGTTTGACTAAATTTATAACATTTGGATTTATAATATTAAGACTTATATTAGAGTTTAATATTGGATTCATATTATAAATCTTAATATTATGATATTAGCGTTTATATATATTAGGCTTTAATATTAATATTATAGTTTGTAATATTAGTGTTGTAATATATTTAGGATTTTGGTATTAGTGGCTTATCACTGAAAAAGGGTGACTCCCCGAATTTGTATATTTTGGTTCACTTGTATAAAATTTTTGTCGAAGAGTGAGGAGTGTAGGATTTTTGAAACCATTATGTATTATTAGACTATACAAAAAAAATTAGAAGGAATGAATTGCAATAAGAAAGGATGTGAAGTCATTTAATAATAGCAAAGTCATGGATTTTAGAAATATAATCTTTTATTTTTTAAGAATGAAATCTCACATTTCAACTTCTTTATTTAATGATATTAAATGATTGCATATGCTTTCTCTTAGTAGCTTTCTCTTATTAAATCTACTAAGTATATTAAAGGGTATTTGCCTCACTCATTTTAAATACGTGTAAAGCTTATATTATAAATTCATATTATAGAATGAAATGGAATTATAAATTCATATTATTTTAACTAATTACTAGTAGTTAGTTATTATCGTTCTTAAATTAAAAGAAAAATGAAATACTTTATATTTTTACCTTTTTCACTTTTTAAAATTTATCCAAATATTTTATATATTTTTTTAAACTAATATAACATAGAGATCAAACTCAACAAACTTATTGAAAAACATAAACCTCTAAGGATGTGCAAAGTATCTCACTAAAAATAAAAACATTCTTTTAAGTTTCATCATAATATGTGTCACATATTTTTGAAAATAGGTCTAAACATTAAAAAATAAATTTCATGTATTATTATCAAAATTCCAAATTCTAGCAATAATCATACTCATTCTTCATCTCATTGCACATTTAAGATACAACACTCTTCATATCCAAAACACCATTGAAATGAATGGCATGAAATGGTGAATCAAAGAGGTGAGTAATTAAATAAAAAGGTACAAGTGAAATAGCATACTCATACATACAATTTTAAGGATTTAGATTCTCAAATCTTCATTTTAAAAAATATATGAAATATAAGGAATATATAAAATAAAATTTTATCAAAGGGAATTACACACTATTAATGTAATTTCTTTTAAATATAAAATTATGAAATTAAAATTATATACCAAAAATGATAATTTTAAATAAATAAGCATGGATTCTTCATATATAAACCAAGAAAATTTGAAATAACTTAGAATTTTAAAAATAACTATTAGATTCTTTCAAAAATGTTAATTTTAAAGAAACAAGTATGGATTTTTCATATATATCAAGAAAATTTTAAATAACTTAACACTTTAAAAATAACTATTAATTTCCTATATATAAATCAAGAAAATTTTAAATAATTTAACATTTTAGATTTAAAATCTTAATAAATAATGGTTGGAGTTGTTCCATCTTTTCTCAAATATAAGAACTAAAAATTTAATTAAACAATGCCTTGAATGTAACTCTAACAAATTTTTGCATGAATTCTAAAACTATGAATATTCTTAGCTATGCAAATATGTCTAACAATGAAAGAAATCAGAAAGAGATGACAACCAGTGAGCATAAATATATTCATTTTTTCTTTATATCTTTAAATCAAATTAGGATAAGATGTAGAATTCATCTAGCTATTAATCTCTTAGAAACAATCATTGTCTTTGCAAAAACATGACAATCACCTTTACTTAAAAAAGAGTTACATAAACACTCTTTTATCAACCATAAAACAATATTTTTCAAATGTTATTGACCCCTGAAAAAACATGACAATCACCTTTACTACAAAAAAAGTTACATGAACACTCTTTCATTAACCATAAAACAATATTTTTCAAATGTTATTGACAAAGGGAGTACTACTAGAAAGGGAAGATAAATTGCTTTGATAGAGAAGTTGGTATTAGAAATCGAAGATATTAGTATTGATATTTGGTTCTCTATGATGTTGATTCTATATATATGTCAAAATCTAATGAAGTGCATTTAGTTTCGGCATTGATATGCTCATTGTATAAATAAAAAAATTATTATAACAAGTTAATGAAGTGCATTTAGTTTCAGCATCGATATGCCCACGGTATAAATAAAAAAATATTATAACTGCTCATCGTATTGTATATTTATATACTTGGTTGCGCATAACATTTTTTTGTGGTCAGGTTAAGATATTAAATAAACAAACAAATTCAAAAATTTTAAATCCCACCTATCATTGCCACCCAGGAAAATATATCACATAAATCACCCCATCCACGATGGAAATCCTCGAAATCCTATCCTTATGGCATTTGGAACGACTAACCTATTGACCATTTCGTTGTTATTTCTTGAATGGAAATTGGATCTTTATCTGCCCATCCATCCAACAACGAGGTTCTTCGAGGGATACTTGGAAGGCCCATTGTAATTAGATATGGTTGTCATTCAAAATAGATAGAATCATGTTGATATATTTAAACCACACATAAAATAATGAATGATAGTGAGAAGGGTGACTTTGAACTGACTTTCGGATAGCCTAAAATATAAGTTTGTTTAGTTCATTTAATTCCCTAGGCGCGCATTGTGTTCATTTTAACCGATAACAATTAATCTTTTTGAGCCCTTGTATTATAATTTAATTTAATTGTGGCCAATCTCTATGGTAGATTTTATTTTATTTGAAGTATATAATATTTGATTTGAATTACATTTTTCAAATTCATTGTAATGTTTTGAGTTACGAAACAACCAATATCCACTGACATACAATTTATATATCTAATGCCATCAAGGTAACTTTTTCATTTTGCAATACTATATAATTGAATGGGTTATGTGTTACCAAATATAAAACATAACCCTTTTAGATTTTAGTGATGAAAAAGTTCTCAATGGTGATACTAATAAACTAGTATGAAATCTCCATAGCTGAAATTCTAAATAAAAAATAATTAAAAAAAGAATGGACCACACTTATGACATCAAGGTACAAGATATAGAGAAATTGGTACTTTGTGATACAATACTGTCATGCTTGTTTTGGATACACCTTTTCTATTAGGTTGATACAATGCTCCATGGGAAAGGACAAGTAAATTGTTGTTATGTGGAATAAATGTACATATTGTTGGTTTTACTTTATTATTAAATTATTTAAATATTTTGTAATATACAAGATAAGATAAAAGAGGTTAGTGTAATAAAATCTCTCCAAGAGTTTATTAGATGGAGAATATTCCACTAAGATCAAATCATGTCTATTTATTTAAAAATAAATAAAAAATCTATAAATAATGTTAATAATGAAATGTATATGCCAATGAGTTGCATAGAATATTTGAATGTAAATTTTAATAATCAAAATTAATTAGAGAAAGAGAGAGAGAGAGAGAGAGAGTTCCATATTAACTATCGTGTTAAAACAAAGTGAAAACTTTTTTTTAAAGTTTTGCACTCTAAGTGAACCGATTTGATCCCTCTAGGGTATTTCTAGATCTATGCTTAAGCTGTATCTATATTGGTTCTTGTTAGTTCTCTATAATACTAGTGTAGCACCCATATTGTTATTTGTTTGCCCATAGAAGCCCATTATATTTATTGTTGAGCCCCTACATTATTATTTTATGTATGCCCTGATTGTATTTTGATCCTTTACACTTTTATATATATCAAGGATTTCTTGTCTTTGAATCGTCCCAGAATTATTCATTTATATGATACAAGTAAAAATAAGTTAAAACTAATATGAAATCCAATCTTATTAATAAAATTAATAAAATTTTAATAATAATATGAAACTTAATAATATTTACATTGTTAGCTTTTAATATAATTTATTAAAGAATAATATTAACATTAACCTTAATACTAATATTAAATTATTAATCTTATTAGTATTAACTTTATCATTAAAATTAAAATTATTAAACATTAATGCTAGTACTAGTTAGATTATTAAACTTTAAACTTATTAGTATATAGGATTCTTGCTAATATTAACCTTAACCTTAAAACCATTATTAAGACCATGTGTGAACAAAGTTTGACTAGATTTATAACATTTGGATTTATAATATTAGGATTTATATTAGAGTTTAATATTGGATTTATATTATAAATCTTAATATTATGGTATTAGGGTTTATATATATTAGGCTTTAATATTAATATTATAGTTTGTAATATTAGTGTTATAATATATTTAGGTTTTTGGTATTAGTGGCTTATCACTCAAAAGGGTGACTCCCCCGATTTGTATATTTTGGTTCACTTGCATAATTTTTTTGTGGAAGAGTGAGGAGTGTGGGATTGTTGAAACAATTATGTACTATTAGACTATACACAAAAAATTGTAGAAGGAATGAATTGCAATGAGAAAGGATGTGAAGTCATTTAATAATAGCAAAGTCATGGATTTTAGAAATATAATCCTTTTTTTTTTATGAATGAAATCTCACATTTCAACTTCTTTATTTAATGATATTATATGATTGCATATGCTTTCTCTTATTAAATATACTAAGTATATTAAAGTTTTTTTTGTCTCTCTCATTTTAAATATGTGTAAAGCTTGTATTATTAATTCATATTATAAAATGAAATGGAATTGTGTTTATATTATGTCTAAATTACTAGTAGTTAGTTATTATCATTCTTAAAAAAATTGAAATACTTTACATTTTTAACTTTTTCACTTTTCAAAATTGATCGAAATATTTTATATATTTTTTTAAATTAATATAACATAGAGATCAAACCCAACAAAATTATTGAAAAACATAAACCTCTAGGAGTGTGCAAAGTATCTCACTAGAAATAAAAACATTTTTTTAAATTTCATCATAAGTGTCACATATTTTTGAAAATAGGTCCAAACATTAAAAAAAGAAATTACATCTATTATTATCAAAATTCCAAATGCCAGCCATAATCACACTCATTCTTCATCTCATTTCACATTTAAGATACACCACTCTTCGTATCCAAAACACCATTGAAATGAATGGCATGAAATGGTGAATCAAAGGAGTGAGAAATTAAAAAAAAAAGTAGGAATGAAATAGCACATTCATACATACAATTTTAAGGATTGAGATTCTCAAATCTTCTTCTTAAGAAATATATGAAATATAAGGAATATATGAAATAAAATTTTATCAAGAGGAATTACACACTATTAATCTAATTTCTTTTAAATATAAAATTACCAAATTTAAATTATAATTTTAAATAAATAAGTATGGATTTTTCATATATAAACCAAAAAAATGTTAAATAATTCAACATTTTAAAAATAATTATTAGATTCTTTCGAAAATGTTAAACAAGTATAGATTTTCAATATATAAATCAAGAAAATTTTAAATAACTTAACATTTTAAAAATAACTATTAAATTCTTTATATATAAATAAAAAAATTAAATAATTTAACATTTTAGATTTAAAATATTAATAAATAATGATTGGAGTTGTTCCATCTTTTCCCAAATACAAGAACTAAAATGTTAATTAAACAATAACATGAATGTAACTCCAACAAAAAATTTCATGAATTCTAAAACTATTAATATTCCTGGTTATGCAAATATGCCTAACAATAAAAGAAATCACAACGGGATGACAACCAATGAAGATAAATATATTCATTCTTTCTTTATATGTTAAAGTTATGTTAAATCAAATTAAGA
Source organism: Pinus albicaulis (assembly GCA_034641835.2). NCBI lineage: Eukaryota > Viridiplantae > Streptophyta > Pinopsida > Pinales > Pinaceae > Pinus > Pinus albicaulis. Next base: position 1,146,395,575 of record CM076582.1, read on the forward strand.
TGCAGAATTCATCTGATTATTAACCTCTTAGAAACAATCATTTTCTTTGCAAATACATTTCTGCAAAACATGACCATCACCTTTACTTTAAAAAAATTACATAAACACTCTTTCATCTACGACAAAACAATATTTTTCAAATGTTAGTGACAAAGGGAGTACTATTAGAAAGGGAAGATACATTGCTTTGGTAGAGGGACTGGTATTAGAAATCAAAGATATTCGTATTGATATTTGTTTCACTATGATGTCGATTCTATATATATGTATGTGAAAAGCTAATGAAGTGCATTTAGTTTCAGCATTGATATGGTCACTGTATAAACAAGCCAAAACAAGTTTCGCTTTTACTTGCCACTTGCATTTTCATGCAAGCCACCTGTCTGAGATACCACATAACTCTGTCTGTATCGCCAAAATGAGATATGGACCAATATTATCCCAAACATTAAATGCCTGAGAACTAATGCTAGCATTAAGCTAGCTTTACGCATGTCTCAGAAAAGTCATCTTGAATTCATCATATAACAATCTTGAATTTACCTAATATATTGGTATGGCTGATGAAAGGTAAGAATATACCGAGAATATAAAAATTAAAACTTTGGTTATTGATTTGGTGCTTATAAGTTTACTTGACTAAAACTAATGCTAACCCCCTCCATTTTGATTTAAATTTTACTTGTAGCGTGGTAATGGGGACTAATAAAAAATTATTATAAAAAATTATTATAACAAGTTAATGAAGTGCATTTAGTTTCAGCATTGATATGCCCACTATATAAATAAAAAAATATTATAACTGCTCATGGTATTGTATATTTATATACTTGCTTGCACATAACATAAGTTTTTGTCAGATTAAGATATTAAATAAACAAAGAATATATAAAAATTTAAATCCCACCTATCATTGCCACTCAGGAAAATATATCACATATATCACCCCATCCATGATTGAAATCCCCGAAACCCTATCCTTGTGGCATTTGGAACGACTAACCTATTGACCATTTGGTTGTTATTTCTTTAATGGAAATTGGATCTTTATCAGCCCATCCATCCAACAACGAAGTTCTTCGAGGGATAATTGGAAAGCCTGTTGTAATTAAATATGGTTTTCATTCTAAATAGATAGAATCATGTTGATATATTTAAACCACATAAAATAATGAATGATAGTGAGAAGGGTGACTTTGAACTGACCTTCGGATAGCCTAAAATACAAGTTTGTTTAGTTCATTTAATTCCCTAGGCGCGCATTGTGTTCATTCTAACCGATAACAATTAATCTTTTTGAGCCCCTGTATTATAATTTAATTTAATTGTGGCCAATATTTATGGTAGATTTTATTTTATTTGAAATATATAATATTTGATTAGAATTACATTTTTCAAATTCATTATAATGTTTTGAGTTACGAAACAACCAATATCCACAGACACACAGCCTATATATCTAATGCCATCAAGGTAACCTTGTGATTTTGCAATACTATATAATTGAATAGGGTATGTGTTACCAAAAATACAACATAATCTTCTTAGATTTTAGTGATGAAAAAGCCTTTAATGGTGATACTAATCAACTAGTATGAAATCTCTATAGCTGAAATCCTAAATAAAAAGAATTAAAGAAAGAATGGACCACACTTATGACATCAAGATATAAGATACAGAGAAATTGGTACGTTGTGATACAATGCTATCATGCTTGTTTTGGATACACCTTTCCCACAGGTGGATACAATGCTCCATGGGAAAGGACAATTAAATGATTGTTATGTAGAATAAATGTTAAATTGTTGGTTCTACTTTATTATTAAATTATTTAAATATTTTGTAATATACAAGATAAGATAAGAGAGGTTAGTGTAATAAAATCCCTAGAGGAGTTTATTAGATGGGGAATATTCCACTAAGATCAAATCATGTCTATTTATTGAAAAATAAATAAAAATCTACAAACAATGTTAATAATGAAATATATATGCCAATTAGTGTAATATACTAATGATTATGTTGCATAGAATATTTGAATGTAAATTTTAATTATCAAAGAGAGAGAGAGAGAGAGAGAGAGAGAGAGAGTGAGTTCCACATTAACTATGGTGTTAAAACAAAGTGAAAACTTATTTTTTAAGTTTTGCACTCTAATTCAAGTGATTTGATCCCTCTAGAGTATTTCTAGATCTATGCTTAAGCTTGATCTATATTGATTCTTGTTAGTTCTCTATAATACTAGTATGGCACCCATATTGTTATTTTTGTGCCATAGAAGCCCATTATATTTATTGTTGAGCCCTTACATTATTATTTTATGTATGCCCTAATTATATTTTGATCCTTTACACTCCTATATATATCAAGGATTTCTTGTCATTTGAATCATCCAAGAATTATTCGTTTATGTGATTTAAAAAGAGGATTTCCCTTGAATAGGATTATTTTCAAGTTTTTGATCTATCTTTTCTTCTATTTTATGATTTCGTTACATAACATTAGGTATCAAAGCTTTAGATCTTAGGGTTTTGGTGCTTTAAAAGGGTCATTGTGGAATGTTCACTATAACTATTCTTTAGCAAAGCTTCACACTCTCAAATTGATACAACTGAATGTGAACTCTTTATGAACACCTCATTACAATTTTAGACTTTGGTTCACTATATATTTGGAGATATGCTCTAAGAAATTTAGGGTTTTTTCATGCTTCGAGAATTGAGTCTAAAACAAGTGTTCTCAGGAAATTCATCTTAAATTTCTCTTATTCCATTGAATTTGAAATTTGTAAAAAGTAGTTGAAATTTCATGGACTGTAGTTGTTTGTGTATCAATTTCAGGGCCAAATATTAAACAGTGAAAAATGGCATACCATCCAAATTCCCTCTATTGAATAGTCCATAATTGGGTCATCATGGGATATCTGACATAACTTCATCTTGAAGAATCTAATATCACTCTAACTAATGGTGTCAGAAAGAAGACACATAGGGCTACGAGAGGACATTATTTTAGACCTTGGGAGAACGAAATCATAGTATACAACAATTTCAATTCATGCCTGATTATCAAGCTCTTAAAAGGTGTATATTTTTCAATTTTCATAACTTTTCTTTGAAAAAATTGTTTGAAGTGATTGAAATGGCATGGTGAAGAATAGATATAATTAAATTATTTCAAAATTCCTCTCAAATGAAAAACATACACCCATAAATCTCTTTGAAAGCTTCACTATGACATGTGAAGAAGAAGAAATGCAACATGATTTATCAAAATTACGGGACCAAGTGCAACAAATTTCACTATCGAAAAAAGAAACCAATAATAAGATAGAATATAAGATTGATGGTTTGGAATAAAAAATAAAAATTTTAAATGAAGACATAAAATAAAACATGGAAGGTTTGAAAGAATGTTTGACAAAGTTTCTACAAGAAAATATTCTTATTATTCACAATTCATTTCATAAAACTCATGATGAGAACAAAAGGAATGTGAATCATGATTTTAAAGACTCACACTTTGAGTTGAAGACCAACCATATTACAAAGATTGACATGAGAAACTTTGATGGCAAGGATCCGGTAACATGGATTCTATAGATGGCACAATTCATTGTTCTAGACAATGTGAAACACACACAAAAGGTATGCATTGCATCTTTATATTTATAACCTCATTAGTGTTTATGTTATAAATTTGTTCTCGTAAATAACTTGTCACTTCAAAATATTTTAAGGAGGAATAGATAATGCATTATGAGGATACAAAGAGTAATAAATTCTTTGGAAAATTGAGAAATATAAAACCAAATTTGTTCAATTATGAAGCACATTGAGGGCTTCCAAAGAGTGAGTATCAAGGTAAGTGATACTATAGAGGAGCATCTCATTGATGCCTTCCTAGGGAATTTAAAGGATAAAATCCAATATGAGGTTTTTGTTTGGGAACCTGTGTCATTGGAGAATGCATTCAAGGTGGCACAAAAAGTTGAAACCAAAATTATGGAAACAAAGAGGTCCACCATTCACTACTATAATGAAGGAAGTGTTGCCACTCCTACACTCCCATAGCCTAAAATGTCAAGTCCAAAAAAACTTGATGAAAAAAAAAGAAAAAGGCGTTTTTTATATTTATCATAGAAAATACACTAAAGGTCATAAGTGTGATGAGACAGAAGTATTTTACATAGATTATGAAGATGAGGAAAAAAAGGAACAAGAAACATTGAAATAAGAAGACATGCACTATGAACCAACCCCATAGGTAGAAAAAAAGAAAAAAAATCGACCATATCTTGTAATACATTGGACAGAATTATCACACCTCAAAATCTCAATATATAAGGATATATGAAGAAGAAAAGGTTAATAGTGTTGATTGATTCGGGCATTGTAATAGAGCCAAGGATTCAAATTTCCTTTTACATTTCATGGCAAAGTTTCAAGTGATGGTTTCCAATGGAGGAACTATAAATTTATCGAGTAATTTCCATAATATAAATTTAAACATGGGGGAATATGTATTTAATAATCCAATTATTTTGATTTCAATTGGTGGCGTTGATGTTGTATTGGCATCTAATTGTTACAATATTTGGGGATGATATGTTTTAATTTTTGAGAATTTTTCTTGATTTTTTTCTAAGAAGGAAAGGAAATTGACTTAGAGGTATCATAGGGAAACCTGAGAAGATAATTTCCTAATGCAATGAAAATGATTTTAAAGAAGGAACAATGAGGGTTAATTGCACAATTATGTTAACTTGATGTTCACACATCTACTTCATCCATTTCTCTAGATTTCCAAAGAGTGCTTGACAATTATTCTAAGGTATTTGAGACTCCAAAAGGTCTCCCACCTATTCACAATCATGATCATGCTATTCACTTGACTCTAAGAGGTGTTCCTACAAACATTATACCTTATAGAGATTCCTATGCTGAGAAGAGTGAGATCGAACATATGGTTGTAGAGATGCTTGAGGAACGTATAATTCAACCTGGCCAAAGTTCTTTCTCTTCTCTAGTATTATTATTGTATAACAAGGATGGATCATCACATATGTATCCATACTATACAATTATCAATATGATCACTATTAAAGATAAATTTCCCATTCCTATCATTGATGAATTGTTGGATGAACTACATGGAGCAATTTACTTCACCAAGTGGGTTCTTTTCTCGAGATATCATCACATTAGAATCAAGTCAAGAAAAATTCCAAAAAAAAAATTATAATTTGTGTAGATAATTATGAATTTTTATTCATGCCTTTTGGACTTACTATTGTACCTTCCACATCTCAAGGTTTGATGAATTTAATTCTAAAACCCTTCCTTTGAAATTTTTTGTTAGTATATTTTGATGATATATTAATCTATAGTAATTCTTGGAAATATCATGTCCAACATATTGAAAAGGTGGTCAAAATATTGGAGGAGAAACATTTATAAGAAAAACCCTCCAATTTTAACCACATTGAATTCAATTGCGCAAATTTTAGTCGTGCATGGCTCTCTAATTTTAGCCACGTGAATGAGATATTTTGAACTTCCTCGATTCGATGGACACAAAAATAAAATTCTAGTTACTGCAATGAGTGGCTAAACTTAAAAGAATCAATATCGCCATGGTACGACTTTATATCGAGTTTTTCCTCCATTTAAGCAGTGGCTATGATTCGTTCACGACACTCGAACTAGGTTGATCTTCTTCGGGCCCTTTCTTCGACTAGTTCCTTGTTTCTCTATGATCTTCTGGTCATTGTTCCGAATTTTACTCTGCATTTTAACCCCTATCTTCTCAAAATATCTCAAGCTTGATATTCAAGGCTCCCATGAGGATGCTTACATTTTGGTTAAAATATACATCCTGTTGCTCCAACCGCATAAATCTCACCTCTGTAAGATCACAAGATTTATGTACACATTCATCGACCATGATTAGAGTTTTATGATTTTGGACCCTATCGATTTAGATCCCTGCAACCTCGATTAAATAATCAAAGAAACCTACTCTAATACCAAAATTATATGTAAATTATTGTGTATATTCTGTTGTAAAATTCGTCACAACATATATATGATAATATTATATTAGAAATCTGAAAATTATACATTATTACACTTATATTAAACCTATATATCTTTGAATTTAATTGTAATTATTTCATGCATGTGAATGGAAATTATACAGAAAATTATAGAATGAAAAAATAAGCTCACACACATACATAAGACACCAAATATGCTATGGGAAACCCTTTCGGGAGAAAACCCAGCTGGAAGGTGAGGTTTCATCACTTTCTTTCTCTGTCTAGAAAATATGACTATAGGTACAAAGAAGTAATGCATACAGCGTGTGGGCAGCTACAGTGAAAAAATCATCTTTGTGTGCTCTACCTCCTATATTTCATGGCTATATTTTCCCAATTGTGGAACAAAATTATCTCAAAAGAAATGGACTACCTCTTCCTCCTAGTGGCCTGGTTATAACATAACATAATAGCCCACTACAAGTTAATTTTGACTAAATAAAACATTAACTAGACTTACAATATAGAATATTATAGAGTCTTTTCAATTGAAAACACGTGGCTATCCCATTTCCCATGAATAATGGGGTTGACATGACGTCGTCCTCAATTACAAGTGTGAAAACAAGAAGGTCAACCTATAATTGGAATAAATTATTCATGCAAACTTTGATTCACATGCTTCATGCATTGTTAGAAAGATATATGTGTATAACAACATGAAATTGTGATGTAATCAAGTGGAAACATTTTACCCAAAAAATGTTGTTTGATGCCTAAAAATCTCCCATAAGGTTTTAGACCCTATTTTTCCAAGCTAGGTCCAACTGATAAAAATAGTCCAGTGAGTTAATTCCTCAAGCTTTTCCACTCTGAATGCACTGATATGGATGAAAAATAATATAATGATCCATTAAGGGTCACACCTCCCCATTTTGGTATGCTTTTGGTCCCCAAAATATTTTTATGAATAAGGTGAGGAAATATTTCCTCCACCTTCTCTCTAATGTACCATTTAGATTTTCCTAGAAGTTGTCCCTTCAATCCAAACTACCAGAGGTCATGTTTCCCCTGTTTTTTAGTTATATAGCTCTTCTGCAAAATTTTATATTTTATCAACTCTACCTGTACATTTGGTGCCAAATATTCCACAGAATGTAGGACCTATTCCTCTTTCTGATATAGCATGGAATGCTCATAGAGTTTCAAAGTCTCTACATTCACGGCTAAGTAAATGTGCATATATTGTGGTAGAATGAGTCTATAGGCATTATCACCTGCCTTTTCCAGTATCTCAAAGGGACGGTACCTCAGATCATTGATTTTCTTACCAGACCCATGTAGCATCTCCTTGTTTAACTGTAGTCATACTTTGTCATCAACCTTGAATGATTTCTCTTTTCTATTTTGATCACAGCTAGCCTTATACTTCTGTCGCGTCTTTTGTAGTGTTTCTTGTACCTATAGATGGATCTTCCTAATCTTATCTATAATTTTTTCAACCCTAAAATAATTTCCTCTAAGGTATTCTCTCACTCCTCCTAGCTTCCCATATGTAATATCAAAAGGTGAAGGAGACAAAATATCCAAAACAAGTTTCAAATGTGGACTTCCCTGTAGAAGTGTAGACTACTCAGGTTACAATAGTGTTTTATAATTACCATATTTTCATGCCATGTCTTCGGATGATTCTATTTGTATCCCCTTATAGGTTGTACCAAAGTCATGTTGAATACTTTTATGTGCCTATCTATCTGTGGATTGAATGTTGTATATCTCTTCAACTTCATGTCCATCCTATCCCACAATGTAGTCCAGAATGCACTAAGAAATCTTGTATCCATGTTTGAAACTATTTTCCTTTGTATCCCAAAGTGTACCGATACATGTTCAAATAACAATTTTGTTACTTCTTGGCCACTCATGGTCATTTTATAGGGTATCAAAACACACATCTTGTTGAACCTATAAACTAACATGAACAGGTAGTGATATCCCTTCCTAGTTGTCTACAAACCTCTCACAAACACCATGGAAATGCTTTCCGAAGGACGAGTAGGTACATGTAAGGGATGATATGGGCCACGTTTCATGTTTCTAGGCTTGCTGGTAAAACAAATCATGCACCCTCTTATAAACCTAGATATCTACACTTGCATCTTGGTCCAACACACATACATTTTCATGTTAGCCACGGTCTTCACTACACCAAATTTCCCTGCAACCATGGAGTTGTGAGATTCTCTAATCAACTACAATCGTTCACCTTTATAAATAGATAAATTATCGAGCATGTAGAGTAAACCATTTAGGAGATGTTATTAAAGGGTATTATTGCCATCATGCACATGAATCTAAGTCTACAACTAGTAATACATCTCCCTGAAGTATCCATCCTATCAATATGCCTACTGGCATGCATCATGGGTGAATGGATCTATCTACATAAGAGTCCCAAAGCTATAATATTTGATGTGGGTTTCCTTGCAACCATGCCTGCCAACTTTTTTTTTCTTTGCTTCTTATACTTGATCACCAAATGAAAGTACGATAATATCCCCATCCACTTGTAATGTTTGGTCTGTTGTAGCTTACTATGGGCTTCCAAGTATTGTAATGACTGGTGATATCTGCAAAATGTTGTTCCTTTCCCATCAAATAGTGCTTCCAGTTCTTCACATCTTGCACCATGGTATATAGCTCCTTTCTATAGGTAGGGTAGTTAAGAGCTTCCCCATGAAATACTTTAGAATTGTAGCGTACAGGCATTCCTCCCTGCATCACGATAGCTCCCATAGCATACCCACTCAAATCTATCTTCCATTCAAAGGTTCGATGCAAGTTTGGTAATGCCAGGATAGGGGCTTGGATGATCTTCTTCCTCAACTATTTGAATGTCCTTTTTCGACATTTTCCCCACTAGAAACTCTTGCCACTTTTTGTTATGGCATGGAACAGTGTTTTTGTTGCTAAAAATGAGGTTATGAATTTTCTTAGAATTTCCTCAAGTACTGTGTTTCCCCAATGAAACTCCTGACCTTAGAAATATTAGTAGGAGTTTTCCATTTCATGATGGCCTATATCTTGGAAGTATCTACCTTTATCTCTCCTCCACCAATAACATATCCCATATACACCAAGTTTATTGCGCAAACTCATAGTTCTTGAGATTTTCTAGAAGTTTTTTCTTCTTCAATGTTTCTAGCACCTGTGTCAAATGTGGCATATGCTCCTCCCAATTAGCACTATATACCATTATATCATCCAAATATACAATAACAAATGAATCTATAATAGGGAAAAATACATCATTCATTAATCTCATAAATGTAGCTAGTGCATTACATAGGAAAAATGGCATGACTAACCACTAATACAAACCTTACCTGGTTTTGAAGGTGGTTTTCTAGGTATCTTCTTCTTTGACTTGAACCAGGTGATATCTAGACTATAAGTCCATCATAGGGAAGTATTTTTCTTGTTGCAAATGATCCAACAAATCATTTTTCTAGGGTAGGGGGTATCTATTCTTGAGCATGATTTTTTTCAATGCCCTGTAATCTATACACATCCGCCAAGTCCCATCCTTCTTCAGCACAATGCTGATTGGCAACCCACATGGTGATGTACTCGGTCAAATGAGACCTTATTCCAGAAACCGCTAAAATATCTTATTTACCTCACTTTCTTCTATAATATACTACCTATACAACCCAATATTTAACAATGGAGAGTTTGGTAACCATTCAAGTTCTCGGAACACATCCATATACGACTATAAAAAATCCTCTAATTTTTGTGTATATTTCATAGTACACCCCTCAAGGGATTAAATTCATGTTATTGAATCCTCTATAAATTGGCTCTCTCTTAAAGACAATAAAACATACTTCTTGCTAAAACTCATCAATTTCTTGGCTTGGTGGGCACTTACCAGCAAAAATTTTGACTTCCTTTGTACATGGTGACTGAATGGTTAGCTCTCCTAAGGAATATTTCATCATGCATGTACATGTATGGACTCCCAAAAATGACTCTACATACATGAAGGAGAACTACATATAGATCTGCTTCATCAATAAAATCAACCCTCATAGAAAATCTAATTTTACATTGTTTTGTTACCTTAAGCCCTGGATCCTTATTTACCCATCCCAATGGATATAGGTTTAGATGATCGCAAAATTCTAGCGCCAACTTATTGACCAACTCTAATTCAATGAGATTCTCTTGCAATCCTGAGTAAAACAATGTATCAATCTCTCTCTTCTTGACCTGTATTTTTAGATGGAAGAGTTTGGTCATTTCTTTCTTTTCTTACTATTAAAGGATGTTGAAACTCACATTCTTCTACAGTGACTTAAAGCCCATCTTCTCATCCACATCCAAGCTACATTCAACTTTGTTTCTTAATTCGGTGGTCATCAAATTCTTCATCTTGTTATCTTTCTTCTTATTCTTTGGGTTTAGCTCTGGATGTAACTTCCAACACTTCTCCTCGGTATGGCCATCAACATTGTAGTCGTTGCAATGGTTGCTAGGATATTTACACAAATTCGTTATGGCTATCGACTTTTTCTCTTTTTCCCCTTGTTTTTTTTTCTTCCCCTTCTTAGAAAAATTGTGTATCTCCTTATGCTTCAATACACTTTATTTCACTCTCTTTATGCCTATGTTTTCCAAGTATTGTGTGTGTACACAAGCCTCCTCCATTGATTTGGGCTTAAACAACATCAGTTGCTCATATAGATGGTATTTCAAACCAACCAAATACTTGATTAGTACATCAGGGTTCTTTGGAGAGATACCCAACATTATAGAAATCATTTTGAATTTTTTGTTGTACTCCTCGACACTTTGGCCTCACTTATTCCTGAAGAAATTTCACTAGATCCACTAGTTCTAACCATATACAATGGGATTAAAATGTGACTTAATGGAGTTTTTGAAATCCTCCCACTTAGTAGTTGTAAGTTATTCCTCCAACCTCAGGGTTTTTTGTGGCTTTCCCACCAAGCGAGTGCATGGCCCTCTAATTTGAACCATGCGAATGATATATTTTTCCCTTCCTTGATCTTATGGAAACTAAAATAAACTTCTTGTTGCTGAAACAAGTGGTCCAACTTCAGAGCGTTGATCTCACCATGGTATGAATTAATATAAGTGTTTGATTCTATTTTAAATAGGGATTGTTATTCTTTCATGAAACTCAAGCTCGGTTGATTTGTTTCAAGTAATTTCTTCAATTGGTTCTTGGTTTCTCCTCGATCTATTGATCATCATTTTGATTTGTCCTCTCCATTTATTCCCCCATCTTCTCCAAACATCCCCAAATTTCTATTCAAGGCTTTCATGAAGAGGATTACATTGTGGTTGATATTTGCAGCTTGTTGTTTCAACCATGTAAACCTCACATCTGTAGGATCACAAGGTTCATTTACACATTCACCAACCATGATTAGGGTGTTATGATATTCAAACCCGTTGATCTAGATCCCTCCAAAAGACAAAAAATACCCAAACAAACATGCCCTATTACAAAAATGATCTGTAAACTTGCATGGATATTTCACTGGACATTGTTTCACAATATATATGATAATATTATATTAGAAATCTAAAAATTATACACTATTACAGTTATTAAACCTATAGATATAAAATTTAACTATAATTAGTGCATGCGTGTAAATGGAAACTAAGAAGAAAAATAAAGAACAAAAAAATAATCTCACACACACACAATACACAAAATATTTTCAACAAAACCATTTCGTGAGAAAACCCAGCAGGAAGGTGAGATCATTTCACTCTCTTTCTCTCTCTAGAAAATATCGTTGCAAGTACAAAATCGTAATGTCTTTGGAACATGGGCTGCTACAATGCACAAATCCTCTCTGTGTGCTCTACCTCCTATCTCTCGTTGCCATCTTTTCTCAACGATGGAACAAAATTCTCTCTAAAGAAATTCATTGCCTCTTCCTCCTAGTTGCCCGGATATAACATAGTTTGATAGCCTACTAGTTGTTAATTTTGACTACATCAACCCTTAAATAGAGTTAAAATATAGAATATTCTACAGAATTTTACATCAAAAACATGTTGTTATCACATATTCCATGAATAATGGGGGCTGGTGTGGAATCCTCGAGAATTGTAGGTGTGAAAACAAGAACGTCAACTTCTGAGTGGAATAACTTTTGCATACGCACTTTGGTTGGCATGCTTCTTGGGAAATTAGAAATATCGTTGTATATAGAAAAAAATGAAGTGGTGTTGTGCTAAAGTGGAAAATATTTACCCCCAAAAACATCGTTTGATAGGTCAAAACACTCCCATAAGGTTTCATACGTTGTTTTTCCAAACTTAGTCCCATTAGTAAAAAAGGTCTCGTGAGATACTTCCTCTGCTTTCTTCACTATGAATGCATTGAGATGGATGAAAAATAGTATAATGATCTAATATTTGTCACACCTTCCCATTTTTCAAGGCTTTTGGTCCCAAAAATATTTTACTAAATGAGGTGGGTAAATGTTTCCTCCACATTGTCTTTGGTGTACCATTTATCTTTTCATGGAAGTTGTCACTTCAATCTAATATTCCAAATGTCATGCTACCCCTATCTTGTAGTTTTGGACCTCTTCTAAAAAATTGTATCTTCTATAACTTTGCTTGAGCATCTGCTACCAAATCATCCATAGAAGGTAGGGCATGTTCCTATTCCAAATATAGCATGGAAGGATTATAAATTTTCAAATTATATACATTCACAACAAAGTAAATGTGCATATGCAGTGGTAAACTGAGTTGATAGGCATTATCACCCATATTTTCCAATATCTCAAAGGGACTGTATGTAATATCCCAAAATGGAAATAGACAGGAATATAGAAACACAATAAATGGAAATTGCAGCAATGAAAAAGTAAACTAAATACATCATAAAATTATGTAGAATAGATGAGCCATTTTATTAATAGGAGGTGGAAATACAAGTACAATAGTGCTAAAAATTGGAACCACTCAAGCCAAAAAATTAGGCTAGAATTTCCCTAAAGTCCTCTAATCAAAGGCACTGCACAACTGCTGGACTACTGGAGGTTATACTGCATGGTCCCTTCTACAAATGGTGTGAATATAACTACTAGGATGAAAGGAATTCATAGATCTGGATGTTCCATAGCTCATATGATTCCCGAATTTCGGATCCAGCCTCTATGATGAATACCCAAGATAACCCAGAAAGGATTTCTAGATCTAACAATCTTGGAAAATAACCCTCTTAGGGCCTGCAACATATAACTGCTAGGTATGTAGATCTACTTCATGAACTAAATATAATATTTCTGAAATGATATACAATCATCTCAATTCATATAGTTCTAATCCCTCCTTTAGATGTCCAATCTAGAAGCTTGGAATCTTTCTCCTCCTTCCTCCTCCACTAGATGCAGCTATTGAATACACAACAACTGGAATAAACTGTGTTGTTATGGAGGCTGAAGATATAGCCTGATTCTAGATGTTGCAATTAAGCTCAATAATGATGTAAATAATCTCATCAAGGTGAGGGGATGATCCCTCACAAGATTTCCAACTGAAATACTGGAAACTTCCTTCCTCCAATAGATCTACAGGACCGGAATACGCAATTCCTTGGGTATTGTTGCTACATGGAGGTGTGAAATGTTGGCATGAATGTTTGATAAAAATATGATACTCCTGAAAGACTGATATTGAAGCCCAGGGTGAAAGGATGAATCCTCAACCGGTTTCCTAGCTAAAAATGCTAGAAACAACCTCCTCCTCTCAAACCCTCAAGCAGGAATGCGTAATTCCTGAGACTGAATGTGTTGTATAAAGGGGTTGAATGTGGCACCAATGCCTGATGATGTATAGTAGCTCAAAATAACCTTCCAATAGTAGGCACTTGAATTCCCGCATGGGTAAGGGTGGGATTTCTGCTTAGAAACACCAATGTGCTAAACAACACTACATAATTAGCTAAACAGCTGAAGCATGCATAGAAATGTCAACTGAAAAATCTAGATCTAAAATCAAATTCTAAAATCTAGTTTCTATGGTTACCTTCATCTTCCTTTTATGCTTTGTGAGCATCCACTAGACTTGACCCACCTCATAATTACATTGTACATGTGGCCACTAGCCTCTATGAATACTGCGTTGTCTCTCCATGATCTCCATCATCTCTGTATTTAGTTTACACTCTCTCTATCAGGTGTGCATTTAATGCACCACTTCCTCCATCAATTCAATATTATTTCTCTATGATCTTACTTTTCCTCCTTGATGTTATTTTGACTCCTCCACTATCTCCATGATCTTCTAATTAATGATGCATGATCTCCATTCTTCCTTCATTAATAAGCTTCTCCACTACTCCATAATGTAGATATACTTCTAATTAATCCACATACACACACTAAAAGTGAATTTTAATCATCTATGGAGTTTATGGGTCTCTACACCCTCTTATTTACTTAATTAATTAGAAAAATTAAGAACTCTAATATTCCAATTAACTGATGGAAAATTTGAAATATTACATTGTACCTCAGAGCCTTAATTTTATTACCAGGCCCTTGCAACCTCTCCTTTTTCAACTATATCAATACTCTATCGTCGATCTTGAATGATTTCTATTTTATGTGTTGATCATCCCTAGCGTTATACTTCTCCTGCAACTTCTCTATTTTTTCTCATACTTGTAGATGGATATCCGTAATATTCTATATAATAAATGTTTCATCCCTCAAAGAATTTACTATAAGATCTTCCCTCACACCTCCTTGATTCCCTTATGGAATATCCAAAGGTGAAGGAAAAAAATATCAAAAAGAAGTTTCAAATTCATACTTTTATGTAGAAGTGTTGACTACTCTAGTGTAAAAGTATTGTATATATAGCAAATTTTCATCCCAGGTCTTCAGATTATTTTTTTTGTATCCCCTTAAAAGTTGCACCAAATTCCTATTGACTAATTCTATCTACCCATCTATTTTTGGATGTACTGTTATACATCTCTTCAACTTCATTTCCATCTTCTCCCACAATGTAGTTCAAAATGCACTGATAAATCTTGTATCCATATTTGAAATGATGCTCCTTGGTATCCCAAAGTGCACCCATACCTGTCCAAAGAACAAGTTTTCTTCTTATTCCCATTAATGGTATTTTTATATGGCAACAAAACACACATCTTGTTGAACCTGTCAACTGCCATGAATAAGTAGTCATGTACCTTCCTAGTTGTTATTAAACCCCCCACAAAGTCCATGGAAATGCTTTCCCAAGGACAAGTAGGTACAGGTAAGGGATGATAAACCAAATTTCATATTGCTCGGCTTCCTGGTAGAACAAAGCATGTATCCTCTTATAAACCTAGATACCTTCTCTTGCATCTTGCGCCAGTATGCATACCTCTACATGTTAGTCACAATCATCCCTACTAAAGTTCCCTATAACCTTGGAGGTGTGTACCTCTCTAATCAGCTTCAATTTCTCACCTTTAGGAACACATAACTTATCCATCCTATATAGTATCCCATCTTGGATTGGTAGTCAACATTTTTATCATCATCGTGTACAGAAATTTGAATATACATTTCACGATACACCTCCTTAATTTCCTCATCCTCTGAATATGCCTCTCAATATGCATCATGGGTGAATGGATCCATGTGCATAAGATTCCCCCAAGACATAATATTTGATATGGGTGGCTTGAAATGGAAAATTTTTTGTGCTTCCCTTATTATACTTCATCAAAAAATGAAAATGATGTAAAAAACCCATCTACTTGTAATGCATGGTCTGTTGTAGCTTACTCTTGGCCTGTAAGTAGTGTAAGGACTAGTGATATGTGTGGATTATTGTCCCTTTTCCCCTCAGATAGTGCTTCCAGTTCCTCATAGCTTTCACCATGGAATAGAGCTCCTTGCTTAGGTAGGGTAGTTAATAACTAGGGCACATGAAAAACTTCAGAATGGTAGCATATCACCCTTCCTCCCCGTATCAAGCCAACTCCCATAACATACCTGCTTGCATATATATCCACTTCAAAGGGTTGTTGCAATTTTGGTAATTCCAGAACTGATGCTTCCCTGATCTTCTTATTTAGCTCTTTGAAAGTCCTTTATTGACCTTTGACCAACTATAAACTCTTCCCACTTGTTTTTATGGCATGGAGAACTGTTGCTACCACTGAAATAAAGGTTATGAATTTTCTCAGGTACAGTGTTTCCCCAATTAAAAACTGGACCTCAGAAACATTAATAGGAAATGGAAATCTCATGATGGCCTCCATCTTGCGAGGATATATCTTCATATCTCCTCCACCACTCACATCCCCTAGATACACCAAAGACTATTGCGCAAACTCATACTTCTTGATATTTTCTAGCAACTGGTACTTCTTTAATTTTTCCATCACCTGCGTCAAATGTGACAAATGATCCTCCTAGGTAGCACTATATACCAATATATCATCCAAATAGAAAATAAAAAATTAATCTATAAAATGGTACACTACATCATTAATTATTCTCATAAATGTAGCTAGTGCATTACATAGGAAAAATGGCATAACAAACCACTCATAGAAACCTTACCTAGTTTTGAAGGTGTTTTTCTAGGTATATTCTTATCTAACTCAAACCTAGTGATATCCAAACTTCAATTCCATCTTGTGAAAGTATTTTTCTTATTGCAATTTATCCAAAAAATCAACTATCCTGGGAAGTGGGTATCTATTCTTGAGTGTGATTCTCTTCAAATCCCTATAGTCAATACACATCCACCAAGTACCATACATCTTCAACACAATAATGATGGGTTACCCACATGGTTATGTACTCACTTGAATGACACCCTCTTTCGGTAGCTACTACAATTTTGTCTTCACCTAACTAGCTTCTATAATTCTGTCTTAGGTGGTAATGCTTTAGCCTCTCTAAAAACATCTGTGTATATATGTAGCAACTCCTCCAATTATTGTTTTTTTAGTATACCCCTCTATTGATGCCAAGCCTCTTATTGAATCCTCTACAGACTTACTTTCTCTTAAAAGAAATCAAACATTCTTCTTGCTGGAACTTATCAATTTCTTGGCTTGGGTGGAACTTACTAATGAATTTTTTAACTTGACTTTCTCTGCGTTCATGATGAATGATTTTCCATCCTTAACGAGCCGAGACTACTTAGATTTTCTCATGAATATTTCATCACACATGTACATGTATGGACTCCCAAACACGACTCCCCATACATAAAGAGGAATGACATATAGATCTACTTCATTAATAAAAATAAACAATGGTAGCAAATCTAATTTTACACTGTTTTGTTACATTCATCTCTAGATACTTATTTACCCATGCCAATGGATATGGGTTTTGATGATCACAAATTTCTAGCCCCAAATATTTTACGAGCTCTACTACAATGAGATTAGCCTACGTTCGTGAGTCAAATAGAGCATCAATATTTTTCTTCTTCATCTATTTCTTTATACAAATATTTTGTTCATCTCTTTCTATTCCTATTGTTGAAGGCTACTCAGATTCACCTCCTTCTTCACTAACATACAAACAATCTTCTCATCCAGATCTGAGTTTATTTCAACTTGGTTGCTTGAATTCGTGTGAATGAGATTCCTCTTCTTGCAATATTTCTTTTTGTTGTTTTATTTTATCTATGGATGCAACGTCCAACACTTCTCCTTTATATGGCCATATGTGTTGTAGTGGTTGAAGTGGTTTCTAGGATATTTACAGTGGTGCATCGTAGTTATCGTCTTTTTATCTTTCCCCCCCTTTTTTTTCTTCTTCCCATCCTTAGAAGCATCATGTTTCTCCTTCTACCTCGATCCACTTTATTGTGATATCTTTAGGCCTATGTTTTCCAAGTATTTCACAAATAAAAAATCCACTTCCACCTATTTTGGCTTGAGCAACATCACTTGCTCGTGTAGATGGTAGTGCATACCCCCAAAATATTTGAGTACATCTCATTTATTTGGAGATAACCATATTTATCAATTATGCAATGTACTCCTACACACTTTGGCCGATATTTTTCATGAAGTAATGCCATCAAATCCACAGGTCCTCCACATACACAATGGGATAAAAATATAACTTAACAATGAATTTTAAATCCTTCCACTTAGTCATTGGAATTTCTCCCACTATCCTTAGAGTTTTCATGTGGATTTCCCACCAAGTCAGTTCATGGCCCTCTAATTTCAACCAAAAGAATGAGATCATTTTACCTTCCTCGACCTGATGGACACTAAAATAAAATTCCAATTGCTACAATGAGTAGTTCAAATTTAGAGTGTAGAACTCACCATGGTATTGGTTGATATCAAGATTTTCTTCCATTTGAAACTGGGACTGTGATTGGTTCACAAAAATCGATTTTGGTTAATATTTTTTAGGTCATTTCTTCAAATGGTTCTCTATTTCTCCTCGAGTTTCTGATCCCCATTCTTATTTTTCCTCTGCATTTGAACCCCCGTCTTCTCCAAATATCCCAAAATTCCTATTCAAGGCTACTATGAGGAGGTTTTCATTGCAGTTTATATCCACAAATTGTTGTTCCAAACCCGTAAACCTAACCTCTGCAGAATCATGAGGTTCGTTTACATAGTCGTCAACCATGATTACCACTTTACGATTTTTATCCTAGCTGATCTATATTCTTGCAACCTCTAAAAATACCAAAACAAACTTTATTTTATACCAAAAATATTTGTGAACTTTCATAGATATTTTACTAGACAGTTCGTCACAACTGATATGATAATAGTATATTAGAAATATGAAAACTCTACAATATTACAGTTATATTAAACCTCTGTTTATGTAAATTTAACTGTATTTAGTGCATGCACGTGAATGGAAATTATGAAAAAAAGTAGATAATGATCAAATAAGTTGACACACACACAAAATACAAAATATATGCTCTAGGAAACCTTTTCAGGAGAAAACCGAGGTGGAAGGTGAGTTTGGTTCACTCTCTTTCTTTGTCTATAAAATATGCCCATAGGTATAAAGACATAAATCATGTGGCCCATGGGCTACTACAATTCACAAATCCTCTCTATGTTCTCTACCTCAAATCTCTCCTGTCTATATTTTCTCAACAATGGAACAAAATTCTCTCAAAATAAATGGACCGTCGCTTCCTCCTAGTGGCCTAGTTATTACACAACCTAATACCCTACTAGTGGCTAATTTTGACTACATCAACCCTTAACTAGAGATACAATATATTATTTTCTAGATAATTTTGTGTCACAAACATGTGCCTATCCATTTTTCATGAATAATGGGGGCTGGCGTCGAATCATCCCAAATTATACATGTGAAAAGTGAAAGATCAACTTTTGAGTGGCATAAATTTTTCATGTAGACTCTCATTAATGTGCTTCTTGCATTATTAGCAAGATACATATGTGTAGAACAACACGAAATGTTGATGCACTAAAATGGAAAATTTTTACCCCCAATAAATGTCATTTGATTCCTTAAAATTCTCCTAGAAGGTTTCAGACCCCATTTTGTCAAATTGTGTCTCGCTAATAAAAATGACCCTGTGAGCTAACAACTCCAATTTTTCCACTTTGAATTCATTGAGATGGATGAAAAAAAATATAATGATCCAAACTGGATCACACCTCCCTATTTTGGGAGGCTTTGTTGTTACATAGTAATTTGTCACCGTCACTGCAATCCCCATCTCACACATTGGAGGACCATTTCCATGACTCTGTATATTGTCATACATTGAAAAAAATTTCATTTCATTCCTTAGCATGAGAAGAAAATTTTCTCTGTTGACTATTCTTGGTTCAGACTCTGCACTGATTTTGAAGCCTGGGCATTGGGCAGAAGTTATGGCCCCGCACCCACACAGAATTAAGACTGTATCTCTGCCTACTGCAGTTTCCATCCCACTGGAAATTCTTGGCCGGAATTATTCTTGGAAAGTCTTTTTAGAAGTGAAGTTTCCATTCCCAACCACTTCGTGAGTAGAGTTAGCATGGGTTGTTTGACTGAATAACATCGAGGACCTTCCTTTGGCTTCTTGTTTAATACTTTTGAGCAACTCCTCGAAGGATAAGGTCTCCCTTCCACCATATGAGGGATCCCAAACCACCTCCTCCTCTCTTATAAATATCTTCCATATCTTCTCAGACATAGCTAAGCTTCAGCTAGGATGAACAACTTGAATAGCTTCATCATCGCGAATATACAGGTGAGGTAGAGCAGAGAGAGATCCATTTTCGAGAGAGAGAGTCTAGGCTTATTGCCTTGCCAAGTCCAATTCCCCAACGAATGCTTGAGAGACATTTGACTAGACCCACTAAAGGAGGCTGCAACATCAAGGCTCTTTTGGTTGTAAAATATTTATCTCTCCTTATTAATACATGATTAATTTTTTGGTTTCTGTTTTACATTTGATATGATTAATCTTGTGCAATATGTTTAATTCTCCTTGACCAATTAGATAGTTATGAATGCAAGTATGTTTTCATATGCTGCTATTGTTCTCTAATCCTTGTGCAGGTACCTGAAAATTACCGCTGAAGGACCACGACATGTCACGACGAAGATCAGGAAACTGCTACGAAAGCTATGACAAGTGCATTGGAACAAAGGTAAGACATCTATCCTGACTCAGCTTCATTCATAGACTAGGAATAAAAGCATTATCATGCTCCCTTGCTACTAGACCCACCCTAGAGCTAGAGGGATTACCTCTGTCTATAGAGGGTATTTACCTCCACAACAATTTGGCAACTCAACTGGGGAACAATGTGTTTTGTCATCTCTTGTTTCTCATCTAGTTTTTTTCTTGTCAAGTTGAATTTGGTTGTTTCATAGTTTTTCTACTTTGTCTTGCTTGTCTGATTGTTTTCAGCCATCTTTTTCAGTCCCAGAGTATCAATTCTAACCTCTGCTCAGTGGTTTTTATATTTTCCCATGGTTTTCTAGCTTGGTGATGCTTTTTCTTGAACAATCATGCCGATTGGTGCGTGTTTATTTTGTCACAAGTGCGCCAACACCTGTTTAGCACGGATTACAGCTAAACGAATGCGTTGAATCCTATAGGATTGAATTTTAGCCTCTTTTTTTAGTTTTGTTAGTATTTCTTGCCTCAGAATTCGATTTTTATCTTTCAATTCGTCTGTTGAGATTGTTTTCGCTCTCCTAACTTGTCCTTCTCAGTTGTTTGTCCATCATCTTATGAGTGGATTTTGTCACCCTAGGGTTTCTAGGTGCCTTGTGCTACTTGTTCGTATCTCTCCTCACTAAGCCTTCTGAGTTGAGTTTGAGTCAGTTTGGTCTGTGTCATTTCAATTTGTCAGCTGATTGTTTTAGCTTTTCTTTCGGTTCTTCATGTCATTGGTTTGTTGAATGGTCATCATAGATTTCATTTAACTCTCCATTTATCGCCTTGATCATAGATTACATTGCTCGTTGAATCGGTTTCAAAGCCCTTTTTGTTTGAAGGAGTGCATTTCTATTTTTTATTGTGTTTGGTGTTGGTAGATTGATCTCTCTGTTTTAGATCATTTTCATTCAAATTTCTCAAAACTAGTGTTCATTTTTATTTTTAGTGTAACAGTGCATTTTTCTTCTCATTCATCTAAAAAGGAAAAATTTGCATTTTTTCTGTTAGCTTGAAAATGGGAAATGTTCTTTTGCATTAGTAACGTTTAGTGAACAAGGAAAGAGCTTTTCGTTTTCTTCTTTGGTTGTCTTAGGTGCATTAGTGAAAATTCTCTTGTATTAAATTGATTGTTGCTTTGTTCTTAATTACTACTCCTCTCTTAGCTAGCATTCATTGAAATGGAATGATTTTCTTTTACATATAATTGTGTATTAATATTCAAGATCATATTCGGTAAGGCCTTGAAATCAAAAAATTAATTCAAGATCAACTTTAAAATGAATTAAATAATCCTAAGGAAGCATTGAAACCTAACACACATATTCTAGAGGTCTAGGTTAGTGATGTGTTACGACATCATTAAGCCTAGTAGTTGTCGTTCGCCATCTAGCTTTAGATAGCACTAGTAAGGACTTTTGCTCCCCGTACCATCCAGTATATAAAGGGAGACCCTCATAGGTTGCAATCCTTTATCCATAGGAATCCGAGTTTGCCGCCCTGTAACCGTGATACACCGAACATACAATTCAGGGAGACTTCTTGCATGTACGTCAAGTTCTTGGTCATTTCTCTTTCATTTGATCGCCAAGGTGTATATTTCAGTTCATAGAAACTTGGTACACCCTCTTTCTTAGATTCCTTGAGTAGTCATTTTGGTCTTTTCGTGACTCTCTAAAATTGAAAATATCCTCCAGCACTTGTCCTTTCACGCTTGTTTCAACCTGAAAGTGACTAGAGTCACCTTTTATCTGTTTCTTGACTCTTAAAATATAAAATGACAGAGTTTTGTTTTGGTTTCCAAAAATTAACTTCCCATGAAATATTCGTGGTTCAAGTTATCTTCCTTGGTTTTTTTTTTAGTGTTGTTTCTGATGGAAATGTTTCTGAAGTTTACCAACCAAGGAATCCCCTCCGAAGGGAATCCTAGTCCTTTTCCTGCTTTTTGGAATGTTGGTGCTCCTTAAATGGAAACATTGTCCCTTCTTGGGTTAACTGTTGGTTTTCTCGTGTGGTTATTTTTGACCTCGGTGGTCTCGAGTGCTCCAACCTCTGTTCAACCATATTCTCCACCTAAACAACATCATGTTGATTCTAAAGTGGACCTCTCCCCTTCTTCGCCTATTTATTCATCCTCCTCTTCTACTTCGCCTGGTGAAATTTTGGAATCCAGTAACCAAGAGGCTAAGAAGAAGAAGAAGAAGGTGAAAAAGCAGAAGTCATATAAGCGAGAGGCAAACCCTGTAGCTATTTCTCCTAAGACACCTTCCATTGGTAAACCACCCAACCTTCCCCAGAAAGTCAAATTCCCTTGCAAGCTATGCAAGGGTGACCACCTTCTTTGAGATTTCCCTGGCATCCCCAAGGTGCTCAAGGTATGGTTCGACAGCGATCCGCCGTTGTCTTTGTCTTCTAGAGGTCATGTTGGTGACACATCTTCGGCTGGTACTGATAAGAATTGTAAGAAACAGGGTAATATCATGAATCCATGTAAGTTGTGTGAAGGGTATCATCCCATTCACCTTTTTCCATACATGGATGAAGCCAGGAGAGTATTGGAAAACCATATTTATTTTGTTTCATGCCTTCCAGTTGGTTAACAGAAGCTTTCTTTGAGTCCTCCGCTAGTTGATCAAATGATCGGTCAAGATATTTCTTTGGTCGATCTCGATCCCCTGGAAATTCAAAATCAAAAATCCATTCCTGACCAACCATTGGTCATGGAATCGATCGATCTGATCCCGCCTATGGGTCAACAAATATTTTCAGCCGAGAGTGGCTCTCATACCCCTCATGTTCCTCTCATTTCTTTAGATTCCTCGGACTTGGAGAAATATCCTCCCATCCCTATGGCTCAAGAAGATGCTCCACTAGCTCCCACATCTGTGGTCCACCAAGATTATCCTTTTGCTTTGATAACACAAGGGGATGACCATTCCATTCCTACAGTACCCCCTCCAAGTATTTTGGTCACTTCTTTCGATTGGAATCAATTTGCGGGATATCGCCTTCCTTCTTATGTGCCCTTTGAGATTACGAAATAGGCCTTCAATGTGGTTGTACCTAGCACAATTATAGATGAAGGTGCATCTATTAGTATTATGTCTTCAACTACTTGGCAAGATTTTGGTTCTCCATCGCTTGTGCCTGCTACGCCGAATTTGTTGGCTTTTGATAGACGAACAAGTCAACCATTACGGATCCTTCCAAAGTTTCCTATTAAAAGATCTATATACATGTGATGGTGGTCCAATGCCCCTTGGATTTTAATTTACACTTGGGGCACAAATATGCTTATGCCATGGGTGCACTTGTCTCTTCCCTCTTTCGTGCGATCTGTTTTCCACATGAAGGTCGGGTCATGACCTTTGGTCAGCTTTCATTCTTTGGTCCTAATGTGACTAGGATAAAGACTAGGATAAAGACTAGGATAAAGACCATCGTCTCTTCCTAGTCTTTATCCACTGGTTTTATCTTCCCTGCCACAAGTTAATTATGTGGCCACTTTTTCATTACCCTCATGCAATGACAATGTCGTTGAGTACCATCTACCGGGGGCATTCGATCACGATTTCCGAGATGTTTTTCTCTCATCAGATGAGAACCTCTTAGAAGCCATGAACCCTTTTATGTCATGATCAGATCTTGGAGCACAGTTCATTTTCTTGTGCCAATCTCCTTAAAAAATGAAACAAGCTCTTTGGAGCATAGTTTCTATTCTTATGTCAAGCTCCTTAAAAAATAAAACAAGGTGTCATGAGGATAGTTCTTTTACTATGTCAACCTCGTTAAAAAATGAAATAGGTCTTGAGGATAGTTCTTTTACCGTGTCAACCTCGTTTAAAAGTGAAACATGTTCCTGTTCAATTCGAATCTTTCATCAGATCTCGTAAAATCATAGTCAAGTATTTCACTTGATCTCATAACTGAACCTTCACTCCATCCACCTGTCTACTCCAGCGAATGGACTGAAGCTTGGGGGGCATGTACCTCGAATTCAGTCACCATACTAGGGGCATGCAAATATTTTTCAAGCATATTTTATCTTTTTTTTTAAGCTTGTGTAATAATGAAACCATTTCCAAGCATAGTTTTCCATGTTTTCAAGCTTGTGTAAAAATGAAGCCATTCCCATTTTACCTCTCATGATTGCTATTTTATCAGCCTGTTTTTCCAGATGAGCCTTGGTTTTCTCATTCCATCGTTACCATATTCTTCGTTGATCATATGCCTTCACTTGATGGTCTTACCCATTCCTAAGGAACAACTGCAATGAGCGGTGTTATTAGCCACCTCTTGACCTTTACTTGTTCTTAGTAGTTCCACCATTACCGGAACCAGTTACTACCCTTAATGCCACTCGTTTCTCTAGGAGGAGTCAACTTTCAGCTCTTTTCTGACTCTCAAAACATGAAACGATTGCCAAGACTCTTGCCATTTTGAACTTGTTAAAGGTTGTGAAACATCGTTTACCTAGTATATGTTTATCCCTTTTTCAGGCTGGGATAAACTATTTACAAAAAAGTAATACCTTATCCTATCATGACTAAGAGGTTCTCTTAGACATATTTTTCTACCTTTTCGGATCTATGAGACTACCTACGAAAATGGATTGTTGGAGTTTTCTTTTCCCCTTCTCTTCAAACTCTCTAAACATGAAAAGACGTTGATTTTTCCCTTTTTCAAACTCGTTAAAACTAAATTACATCAGAAACCGTCATCATGACATTACCGAATTCCTCCTCCCTAGGGCTTGTAAAATGTGGTAGGATGGATTTTTCTGAAGGAAAAACTTATATGGAAAGCATATGTTATCCCCTTCAAGCTTGTTTTCCAAAAACAATTGGGGTACTCACCAGTAATGGTGGGGGGGAATGGAACCAGTTCTCTATATTTTCGGAAGTGTTATCACCAAAATCATACCTGATTGGTTGCTGATCAGACAACTCAGTGTAACTATTTCGAACCACTTATAATTGAAGCTTAGAATCTTCATTCTAAGAGGGATCTCTGAAAGGGGTTTATGATATTGGTGAATGATACAAATAGATGGCTAAATATATGATTTATGTATTTTTTTTATATGTTTGTAGGTTGAAAAGATCAGAGCTTACTACGATTGGGCTATGGAGTCAGTGACAAGGATCTCAATAACAAGGCTTTCCTTGTGGAAGCTAAGGCTTGTAAATATTTCAAAGAAAGAGCAAGACATACATGAGGTTTTCAATATCTTGAGGTTCAAACGAAGTTAGAGCATGTAATACATGAATTCTGAGTGATGAGACATCAAGACATTGAAGGTAAACTATTAAGAGAGATATACCATAGCTTAATATTTAAAGGAAGTTAGAGCATGAAAAATCATGAGTTTTGAGTAATAAGCATTAAGACATTGAAAAAAACCTTTCAAAATATAGGACAAAAACTCATTGAAATATAATAAGAATCTTAGGTGAAGAAAAGTTCTGTTGTTACTCTATATAACAGAAAAATCCAATAGCTTTACAATCAGTTAGTCTTCTGAGATAAAATCTCCAACCTGTAGATTCAAAATAATATCAATATGTAGCCATTGAGCTTATGGGGTTAAAATTTTAGTGATCAGTGAGTTTACTTGACATGGAATTTGAGGCAGGTCAGATTTTTTAGTAGTAGGACACACACATGAGACAAGGAAATACACAGTCAATTCACTTATAAAGGAACTTAGAGCATCACAAGGATGAATTCTGAGTAATATAAAGGAAATACACTGCAATAAAGATACATAAAAGGTAAATATATAATGATTATGCACTAAAAACTCCTTCATAATCTCAAGTTGGCCAAGTAACCCTATCTCTGTATTGCTGAAATAGTGAATTTACAATAGGCTGCAATTTTGCCAAAAATCTCCAACCCCTGACAAATTTGACCCCATGGCCTTTAATAGAGTTTTTAAATCATCATATGATCTACCTCTAGGCTATATACATCGAAATTTTTCCTACTGACACCTTGCATAACCATAAAACATCAAATTTATGACAAACAGACACCTATCCTACTTAACAGTCCTATTTCAACTAGGACTCAAAATCTTCATTATTATATTTAACAACCTTATTTATTTAAATAAATTATGTCTTTGACAAGTATGTTGTCACATGGTCAAATTTATATGATGAGATTCACCACTTTGTGACCACTTAACTGACCTCCTCAAAACTAGGAAACAAAACCCTGTTTTTTAGGTAAATGGTCTTCTTCTTCTTTGAATATTTTGGCTATCATCTGGTCTTGAATTCGTGGTCCTTGAGTGTTTAATAATTGATTTACATGGTATTTAAATATTTCATAGCCTCCATCTATCCAAAACCTGCTCCAAAACCTGCTAAAAATACTGAAACATAGTGCGCTACGAAAGTAAGGTAGTTTCGTAGTACACTTTCGTAGCACCTTAAAACAAGCATTTATCCTCAAAATTTATAACTCTTTCCTCTTGCATCAGCTTTATCATTCTTAAACACATGTCTCATATCATTTTCAGCCATTAAAACCCTTAAAAACTGATTATTAAGACAAAAACGTAGCTACAACAGTTTCGTAATGCTTTGCTGCCCTTCAAGCCTGGAGGCACTACGAAACTGCTGAAAATGCATGTTTTTTTAAAATTTTGAAACCTGAAGCTTGTAATTTTCCTAAAACTTGTATCTAAAATTTCCTCAGCCTTAAATAACCCTAAAAAAACTCACCTTATGCTCCTTGAGGTGTCAATATCACTTTTCATATTTAAGACATCCTTGCAGATTTTTCTTGTTTTTTCCTTAAAAACAGGTCTTGGAAAAGAGCTTATATCTCCTAATCCGTAATGTATTTTACGAAATGGAAGGAAAATTTTGTAGGTAATTACATCTTGAAGAAAAAACTCTCTTTTTTTTTTTGAAATACATCTCCAGCTGTATAGAAACTTTATTTGTAAAACATGTGTAAAACAGGAAAAACTTTTCTTTCTGAAAAATAGTGCTTCAAAGAAATCCTTATGTCTCCAAACTGATATCACCTGTGAGAAACGTGAGAGAGGTTATTTTTATTTGATATGTTCTTGAAAATAACCTCTCTCATTTTCTTAAAATACCTTTTTTTTTGCCCAAAAATCACATTTGAAGTTGATTGCTCAAAACCAGAAAACAGAGAAATGATTCATATTCGCTACGAAACTATTAACCAGTTTCGTAGCATTTTTTGCCTATTTTATAGTGAATTCGCTACAAAAGTAGGGATTATTGGCTTAAAAGACATTTTTAGTAAATAATCCCTTGGGAATTGAAATATTTTAGAAAATTATGAGTGATATGACATGAGGGAATTTGAAAGTGACTGGGTTTAGACCTTAGGGTAAGCTTAAACAAGAAAATTTTGAAATTTCTCTTAACCAAGTAATGAAAAATTAATTCTATGACCCTAACATTTACACATGAAATTATTCAACCTTGTCAAATGATGCTTCATTTTATTGGATGATAACTGGCAGTATGTCACTCTTGAACATGACACTCATCTGCATTATTGTCGGGTTGGGGACATCCCATTTCATCATTTTTTTCCTCCATGGGTTTGGGTAATCTGCTTTGACCTCTCATCTGCTCTTTCCCATGTCACCATGACCTCAGATCCCTTGATGTCAAATATTTCCAATTTCCAGAGTCGTGTCATCGATATATTCAAGAGAAGTTTCTTTTTGTAATTTCAACCTTTGATCCTCTGTTTGTTCCTAATTCACTATCATCTTATGCCTCTGTCTTGTGTCGATGATATGGGAAACATTATGGCCCTCCTTCAACTAGGTCACTTCCTGTCGACTTCAGCTCATTATCTGGGAAGCTGATCTAGAGAATTTTTTCTAGAGCTTGCATGCCTCAATGGCAAGTTCTTCGCATTCGATGACATGTCATCATCATTGGTCTTTGATCGAGTAATTATGTGAGTGTTCAACGCTAGATCACTATTCACATTCCATGGATTCTACTAGTTGTACCTTGAGAGTCATTGTCATTATATGTGGTTTCTCTCGCACCTGTTAACAGGTTTCATCATTGGCTGGTAATCATGTGACTTTCTTACATGTTTGACTTCAGCACACACATTCGCATGCTTGAATTTGTACTTGTTCGGGTCAAGATGGAGCACAAGACCTTGGGTTTTGTTTGATAAAATTCAGGTTGTGGGATATGTTGGTTTATCATGACCATATGCATGCATCTTTTGATTGAATGGCTGTGACCATACCCGAGTCTATTTATTGAGCCTTCTTTTTGAATGGTTTAGTTCGTACCTTGGATCATGCTTTTATATGTACTCTATTATGGATGGCTATGCCCATGCCACATGTTCAAGTATTAGAGATATCAATTGTACTCGTACTTGCAGGTATTCCGACGACGGTGCTTGGTTTGAATACATTCTCGTAAAGCATTTCACTCCTCCCTCTCTCTTGGACCTCATACTTTAGGGGGCATCTGTTAGACATTATTTTTTCACCGTCCCTGCAATCCCCATCCCGCACATTGGAGGACCATTTCCGTGACTTCTGTGTATTTTCATACCTTGCAAAAAGTGTCATTTCATTCCTTGGCATGAGAAGAACATTTTCTATATTGACTATTCCTAGAGCAGACTCTCAAAAACATATGATTTTGGGTCGTCGTTGGTAGGCAGTTATGGACTCGCTCCCATACAGAAATTAGCACTGGCTCAGTGGACTGCCTGTGCCAAGCTATTCTTGGAAAGTCTTTTTAGAAGTGAAGTTTCCATTCCCAACCACTTCGTGAGTAGAGTTAGCATGGGTTGTTTGACTGAATAACATCGAGGACCTTCCTTTGGCTTCTTGTTTAATACTTTTGAGCAACTCCTCGAAGGATAAGGTCTCCCTTCCACCATATGAGGGATCCCAAACCACCTCCTCCTCTCTTATAAATACATCTCTCTCACATAGTTGCAGCTAGTTGAATTTTTTGAATAGCTTAATAGTTAGAATATAGCTTGTGTGAGATAAAGCAGAGAGAGATCCATTGTTGAGAGAGAGTCTAGGGCTATTGCCTCTCCAAGTCCAATTCCCTGACGAATGCTTGAGACGCGTTTGACTAGACCCATTGAAGGAGGCTACAACGTCAAGGATATTTTGGTTGTAAACTCTTTCTCTCTCTTTATTAATACATGACTGATGTTTTGGTTCCTGTTTTGTGTTTGATATGATTAATCTTGTGAAAGACGTTTAATTCTCCTTTACCAATTAGATAGTTATGAATGCAAGTATGTTTTCATATGTTTCTATCATCCTCTCGTCCTTGTGCAGGAACCTAAGTATTACCACTGAAGGACCACGACGTGTCACGACGAAGATCAAGGGATTGCTGCCACAGCTACAACAACTATGTTGGAACAAAAGTAGGACATATATATCCAACTCAATTATTCATATACTAGGAATCTAAGCATTAGCATGCTCCCTTGCTGCTAGACCTACCCTAGGGCTAGAGGGATCGCCTCTATCTGCAAAGGGGATTTACCTGCACAACATTTGGGTCCCCAAAATATTTTACTAAATGAGGTGAGGAAATTTTTCCTCCACCTTCTCTCTAATGTACCATTTAGCTTTTCCTGGAAGTTTTCCCTTCAATCCAATGTGCCAAAGATCATTCTACCCTTGTCTTATAGTTTTGGACTTCTTCTACAAAATTTAATCTTTTGCAAACTCTGCCTTAACATCTGGTGAAAACTCCTCCATAGAGGTTATGATTTTTTCCTCTTCATCATCTAGTATGGAAGGCTCATAGAGTTTAAAATTCTCTACATTCACATTTGAGTAAATTCACATATATGGTGGTAAACTCAGTTGATAGGAATTATCACCCACCTTTTCTAGTATCTCAAAGGGACTCTAACTCATAGCCTTGATTTTCTTACTAGGTTCCTGCAAACAGTCCTTGTTCTATTGTAGCCATA
The DNA here is from genome assembly GCA_034641835.2 of Pinus albicaulis. Classification (NCBI taxonomy): domain Eukaryota; kingdom Viridiplantae; phylum Streptophyta; class Pinopsida; order Pinales; family Pinaceae; genus Pinus; species Pinus albicaulis. The sequence goes on from CM076582.1 coordinate 1,146,426,302, forward strand.
CTCTATCACCCACCTTGAACAATTTCTATGTTCTTTGTTGATCATGCCTACCCTTATACTTCTCCTACAACTTGTGCAATGTTTCTTGTACATGTAGATGGATGTACCTAATATTCGCTATAATTTTTTCAGCCCTAAAAGCATTTCCTCTAAGATCTTCCCTCACTATTGCTTGTTTCCCATATAAATTATCCAAAGGAAAAGGAAGAAAATATGAAAAAAAGTTTCAAATGGGGACTTTCCTATAGAAGTGTGCGATGTGCTATTACACCAGATTTTCATCCTAGGTCTTCAAATTCTTCCTGTTGTATCCCCTTAGAAGTTGCACCAAAGTCTTGTTGAATACTTCTATCTACCCATATGTTCGTGGATGGAATGTTGTATATATCTTCAAACTTGTGTCCATCTTCTCCCACAATGTATTCCAACATGCACTGAGAAATCTTGTATTATTGTCTGAAATGATGCTCTTCGGTTTCCCAAATTGCATATAGCCCTGTCCAAAGAACAAGTTTGTTTCTTATTTCTCGCTGATGGTCTCTCTATAATGCATCAGAATACACATCTTGTTGAACTTTTCATGTAACAAGAACATGTAGTCATGTCTCTTTCTATTTGTTGGTAAACCTCCCACAAAGTCCATGGAAATGATTTCCAACGGAGTAGGTATAGGTAAGGGATGATATAGACCCTGTTTCATATCGCTAAGGCTTTCTAGCACAACAAAGCATGTATCCTCTTCTAAACCTAGCTACCTTCTCTTGCATCTTGGGCCAGTACACATACCTCTACAAGTTAGCCATGATATTACCTACACTATAGTTCCCTACAACCTTGAAAGTATGAGCCTTTCTAATTAGTTACAATCTCTCACCTTAAGGAACACATAACTTATCTAGCCGGTATAGTAACCCATCCTAGATATGGTAGTTGATGGTGTTATCCACATCATGCACATGACTATGACTCTGTAACTATTGATGTGCCTCCTTGAAGTCCTCATCCTCTAAATATGCCTCTTGGTATGCATCATGAGTGAATGGCTCCATGTGCGTAAGAGTCCCCAAAGTTGTAATATTTTATGTGGGTGGTATTCAATGTTAATTTTTAGATTGTTCTATGTTGTAACAATTACCTTATCCAAATTCCAAACTTCAATTAGCAATATTTCCAATTACAATAAGTCTTTATATTCGTCAATAATATTAAAGATAGAACAATAAATGCAATGACAAAGGAGACAATCAACACATCAACAAGAAACACCATATTTGGTCAAAGACTAGTGAAAATGCCACTACGGGGAAAGCCATTTGAAATTATTCTTCTATTATATTTTCATAAAATGTTCATCAGAGAGTACAATGAGTCCAATACAATATGATCAGCAATACAACCTAGCAACTGTAGAAACATATGTACAGTTGTAGAATATATAATAGAAAACTTAATTCATACGTTGGACAAATTCAGGAATCTTCAGATGATGGTTAGTTGTAGTAAAACCCCTAGACTCTACCTCCAGGTTAGCATGCATGCATATTTAGGTATTGGATGTTACCACTCTCATATTTTTCCCACATCTAGGGATGAAATATTTTAGTTTTGTGCTAGCATGCAGAATAGAAACCCTAAATTTTGTGCAAGATTCATATATGTGATTTCGAATCTCTCTCAGATATTTTACTTTATCAATGTTTCGAACCCAATCAGATAAAATAGAAGAGGATGCTTGATGTTGTTATTTCCAAATGGGGCTCTAGGTCACTTGTATTTATATTCTTCTAAGGGGTGCCCAAAGATTTCAATTTGATGTTGAGTCCGACCTGGCCAAATATGTATGTGAATGAATTTGACCTGATCCTATATCCAAGAGTGGGTGAAAAATAAAAGGCCAGCTTTTATTATCCAAACTAGGTGATATTTAGGTCGATCTTGGTCCTCTTTAAAAGAGGAAATCAATGCCATCATCATCTCCATCACGTGAATAGTGAAAAGTGGAATTTGATATTAGCCTCATAATTTTAACACACCCTCCCAACTAGGGAGAATTCCACCTATAAAACCTATCCATCGATCAATGTGTCATCCTATCATCATGTGTACCAATATGCTCAAATATATCTACTAAAACACTTTTTTATATAAATAATAATAATCATGGGGAGTAAAATTTACCGCCCTCTATCAACAGGATACAACCCTGAACATTTGTCAATGGGCTACCACCCGGAAATATGTCAGCGGGATCCTACCTAGAAATATAATTAGGATAATAACTGGATACTACCTAGAAATATAATGAGGATTAGATAATTAGGATAATATAGTTAGGATACTACATGGAAATGTCATCAAGTTGTCATCAGGCTAGTACTTGTAATCTCAATGAAAGGGCTACTACCTAGAAATGTGTCATGGGGGAGCCACAACTCAACCCATCCTATCTCCTACCAATATTCCCAATAATGATATGTAATATTCATGTGGTAGAACACCTACATCACAATATATTTTGGACGAGATACTAGACTTACCAAGAGGTAAGGAACACATGCCTCCAAGCCTTCTCAACTATTGTCAAAACAAAGAGGGATAATCTAAACAAGCCCAGTCTTGTGGATATGATGCCAATTGGGGTATACTCTAGAAAGACCATGATATGGTGAGCTAAAACTCCAAACATTTAGGTAACAGATAGGGGAGACACCCTATTGTTCATAGTTCCATCAACCTCAAGAGCCCTCTTTCTCAATTCCTCACATTGGGAGCTCAGACAGGGGGGAAGAGTATGGCTCAGTGTGCTTGATCAATGGTGCCCCTTATCAGGAGGGGTCACATCCATGATTACAAGCTGCTCTTTGAAGACCAAGAAATTTCCTTTCGGAAAATACTTGATGATAATATATGCAATCTTCTCATTTTTCTATATGTAACAGAGATGAAAAAATCCTCTCTCTACCATATCATGAATGAAGTGATATCAGATATATATGTGCTTGTAAATGTCATGAAAAAAAATATTCTCTACCAAACATATCCCTCTCTTGTTGTCACAATATATCACTGTATTTTCTAGGACTTGCTCAAATAACTCTCTAGAGAGCTTCCTCAACCAAACTGCTTCAGCGATACTCAAGGATACATAATTATCATCCAAGATTTTATGGCATATCCAATACTAAAACAACATCTAGATGTACTCTTCATGTCGATAACATATCCTGCCTAATCAACATCAATGTTGATGAGCTCCATCATTAGGTACATTTGGAGGGGTCAGTGGTCACATTTTTGCCTTATTAAGTCTCTTTTTCTTGCATTTTGATTATATTATGGTCTTATGATGCTATTGTAGGCGGTGATTGAGGCTTAACATACTTCGAGTACCTAACATAACTTAAATGTAGGAAAAATCATGAAGATATGGCATTTTTGTGGAGATTTTGTCATAAAGACTTGGAGTAGACAACAAGGAGATATTCTAGGGGGGTTTCCACCCTCCTTAACTCCCAAAGGTAGCCAAGGGATCCTTGAGATTCCCTCCAACACCTCGAAATAAAAGGCATCCAAACAAACTCAAGATCAAGTGCACTAAATCTATACTTCAGTTGGAGTCAAGTGGACTCATCACCTATTTTCTAGGGACCTATTCGTAGATACCCTTTAGGTTAAATAGAGCTGAGCAAGAGATCATTAAGATTCGATCTCTGTAGAAATCCATTAGGATCTTTGTTGTTGTAATCACTTTTTCAAGACATTTATATTGATGTCATGAGAATATCTTTTGAAATTAAATGATTATTCAAACTTTACCTTACTGATCTAGTTTTAGAGAGCTATGCTTGTGGGTTAGGGCCAAATCCATGTGCCTTGGCCTCTCTTGTGTAATAATTATTTAGTTTCATGTCATTTAGCTAGGTTTTCTTATGAATATCTAGTTAGTTTGTTGGTATTTTAATATATTGTTTTTAGTTTGCTTCGATTTTTCTTTTGCTATAGATTTAGCCTGCTTACAGGAGTGGTAGAAAAGGTGATAACTTCGTAAAGCTGTGAGTCAAGACTCCATCTCTCATCTCTACCAATAGAGCTTGATGAGGGTATACCTTCCCCATAGACCAAAATGTTGGGAAAAATACTGAGAGGGGGGGGGGGGGGGGTGAATCAGTATTTAGAGATGACTGAAAAAAATTTCACTTTTGTTTCTCTTAACCCATACGTTACTTTACTGAACCCAACTCGCATATAAATGTGGATATCCTTAAAAACTTGCATATGTCCAGAGATCTTATTATATTTCTAATTCTTTACTTAGATTATTGCATCATTCATTCATCAGATGTTTGGTAAGCAGTAAGCATGAGCAATGGTAATAGAATAAACCATCACACACAATCAATACACATAACACCAATATTTAAGGTGGAAACCCAATTCAGGAGAAAACCACCGCTACTGTCGTCTCTGTATTTAATATTTATTATAAAGAAAACATCTTACAATTTTGTACTGGCGCAGACTTATACCAGCACGCAGGCACCCACCTGCAAAAAGGCTACAACCTTCTCTCGTTCTCCAGCCACTACTGGAAGGGAGCTCCAACCCCCTGATTTTAACCCCAACTTCTACTGGCAGGATACTTCCTCTTTCATACAGTAGGCTTCAACCCTAAGATACACCAGATTTCTTCAATTTCTTCATCAGTCTTCCGTCAGGTCTTCATCATTTCTTTTGTTGATCATCGTAGAGATTCATCATTTCTAGATCATATCCATAGGTGCATCATATATGCAGATATCTCTTAAAGAGATTTATTTATTAACAACCCTTCCACATGCATACCCTGTAGTATAATCCTCTTCTCCTTATACAGTTTAGCCTTTATCAATACCATGAGTAGAAAATCACTCAACCGCTAATGGTATTCATATTAAAAGTCAAACTAATCCAAATTGAAATCCCAATCTTCGTTCTTCCATGCATGAATCGTCCCAAAGGTAATCTTTATCTCCGCAAAATAATACTATAGCCAAGGTTAAGAAACATTAGCATGCCGCTGAAGGTTTTCTTTCTTTTTTTGGAATTTTATTTATCAAATTCGTGGAATTTGATAAATAAATATTATTCACAACCATTGGAAATTAAATATATAATAGAACTTTATATTAATAACCATCGCTTTTATCAAATGGCTTTTTAAATAGACCTTTGGATCGGGCCCCACATACATAATCGATGGCTCAATCAATATAATTTAAAACTAGGGCCCATCGCTAATGATCATTTCCATCCGATGGCGAAGAGAACATCGCTCGGTCTTGAGATGATCCAATGGATATCGTTCGTTGATGATGCACGTATGATAACGTGCGATGGCGCATCGTACCTTGCGTAACCTTCGCGCATCTATAGCAAATGAACACCATCCGATGACCCCTTCCTAGATCAATAGCGTTCAATAATATCGCTCGGCTTCTTTTGTCGAACATTAACGTGTGATGACGCGCTTTGATAGCGGTTTTCGTGGGTCCACCTTTGCTACGTGTTAACGTTTCTATGGAATCGCTCCCCAACCAGGAAATACTACCTATCAATGAAGGGTGGTGCGATGAAACCCGGAAACCGCCTTCATTATTCACTCGGTCACGGTTCCGCTCTTCCACGCAGGGTTCCGTTGCACTTCCTTTTGTTATGTTCCACCTCTAAGTTCCGTTCATGATTCCAAAGGGTTAATCTGTGTTCCATCAAAATTTCAATGCCAAATACTCTATTTTAGTTCTTCTGCATTATAACTAATTTGCTCTCGCTCCTTGTTCTTTTCTCCATGAAAGCCAGTCAGCTCCTTACTAATAGCGTAGACCCCTCCATGTGGAGCTTAAAACCATAACTTTGTTCATATCATATATTCAACGAATATATAACTCCATTGTCTACCAGTTTGGATACATTTTCGACCATATTAACATTGGTTCCTCGATTCCTCGAACAACATACAGAGCACCATTAATCCCCTCACAGGGTTTCTTACTTATCACGAATTCCATCTGGGTGCATACATATGTTCACACATGAAATTCTGCTGCTACTTTGCTTTTCTCTTTTCATGGTTATTGTTTCAGATGCTCCTTCTTTGCCAACTCCTTTGCCATCAATGACAACATTTCCAACAATCTCCCCCTTTGGCATTGATGGCAACACTCTGCCTCATAGAAGCCCCTTTATTTTCTTTTCCTTCCCCTTTGACATCAATGGAAAGAGGTTGATCAATGGTACTGCGGGTGCACAAACAGTCTGATGATTAACCCAAGGGTTACCTCTGCAGTTGACCCGCCCATCGGGCGTTGACCACAGATCGACGACTATCATTAACTGCGGTAGCACAAGCCTGATGATCATTCTGTACTGAGGAGTGCCTCCGTAGTACTGTGAATCTAATTTAATAAATCAAGTTCCTTTTGAGGTCCGGTGCCATACATATTGTGGGGCCAATAATACCAAGATCCTATGTACCGATAATACCATGCTCCCCCTGAGATCATGCTGCATCTTCTAACATAATTAGAATGCAAAACAATGCATTCTTTCCACAAGACCAATGCTCCCCCTTAACCTATTCGTCCAGAGACACCCAACAGCACCGCAGCTGTGCTGAAGAATGCTGACCCATCAAAAATTTGTCAGCAACTACCCATACGCGGTTTTCTGTCCTTCAGGAAAACTTCGTATTCAATTAATACTTTGTATTTAAGTAGATCTGATCTTCTACATGACAGAGACTACTCCAAGCTTCTGTCTGAGATATTCGAACGCTTCCCTAGGTAAAGGTTTGGTAAATATATCAGAAACTTGTTCTTTGGAGGGCACATATTCCAACTTCACCTTTTGTTCAAGCACTTGTTCACATAAGAAGGGATACTTGATGGGAATGTGCTTGGTCTTGGAATTCATAACAGGATTCTTTGAGATACTCATGGCACTTGTGTTATCACACATAATGGATATAGGAGGTGAACATTTGATTTGAAAGTCTTGTAAGGTTTGCATCATCCAGAGAAGTTGAGTGCAACATGATGCGGCAGCCACATATTATGCTTCTGCTATAGATAAGGCAATAGAGCTTTGCTTCTTGTTGAACCAAGATACTAACCAGGGCCCCATATAGAATGCACCACCACTAGTGCTTTTCCGATAATCAACATTTCCAGCCCAATCTACATCAGTGTATGCATGAAGAGTAAGATTAGCATTCTTTGGATACCATAGTCCAAAGTCTTGAGTTCCTTGTAGATATTTGAATATTATTTTCACAACCTGAAGGTGAGACTCTTTTGGATTAGCTTGGAATCGTCCAACAATCCCAACTGCATGCATAATGTCTGGTCTTCTCCCAGTGAGATAAAGTAGACTTCCTATCATAGATCTGTATTCTGGTTGATTCACCATGGGGGAATCATCATTAGAACTAAGATTACATCCGGTTATCATTGGTGTACTTACAGGTTTTCAATATTCCATGCCATACTTCTTCAAGATTTGCTTAAGATATTTTTCTTGTGATAAGAATATGCCATCTGTTGCTTGTTGCACTTGCAAGCCAAGAAAGAATGTTATTTCCCCAAGTAAAGACATTTCAAATTCTTGCTGCATATCAGAAGCAAATTTCTGACTCATAGACTCTTCATTACTTCCAAAAATGATATCGTCAACATATACAACCACAATCAATAGTTTGTCATTTTCAATTTTTGTGTATAAGTTGCTATCAGCAGACCCCTTTGAAAATCCTTGTTGATGAAGATATTTGTCAAGACGATAGTACCATGCCCTTGGAGCTTGTTTGAGACCATATAGAGCCTTTTTAATTCTACAAACAAGTTTTTCATCATTTCCCAAAATGAATCCTTTTGGTTGTTCTATATAAACTTCTTCTTCTAGATCACCATTGAGAAAAGAAGATTTAACATCCATTTGATAAACTTTGATTTGTTGGAATCTTGAAAAAGCAAGAAACATTCTTATGGCTTCAAGTCTAGCTACAGGAGCAAAATTTTCTTCAAAGTCTATACCTTCTTGTTGAGCATCCTCCTTGCAAACAAGTCTAGCTTTATTTCTCATAACATCCCCATTCTCATTTAACTTGTTTTTGAATATCCATTTAGTTCCAATGAAATTTTTGTCATGAGGTCTTGGTACTAATTCCCAAGTGTGATTCTTTTCAATTTGATCAAGATCTTCATTCATGGCTTGAATCCAACATTCATCTTTGCTAGCTTGATTGACATTGTGTGGTTCAATAGTGGATAGAAATGCCAGATAGCTAGAAGATCCCACAAGATTCCTTCTTGTTTGTACACTTGATCCCTTTTCTCCCAAAATTTGAGATTCTGGATGATTCTTTTCAACATATCTGGATGGAGCTTTTTCAGATAAATCCTCTTCGGGTTCTTCATTGGGTTCACTATCTATATCATTCCTATTTGATGTAGAAGGATATATGTCATCATCGTCTTCATCTGTTGTTTGTTTTTCTTCTTTTGAAGCTGCAGGAGACTCATCAATAACAACATCAATACATTCAAAAATCTTCCGAAGTCTTTTATTGTAACATTTATATGCTCTACTCCTAGAGGAGTAACCAAGAAGTATTCCTTCATCTGCTCTGGGTTCAAACTTGCCAAGTTTTTCATCATTATTTTTGATAAAGCATTTGCTTCCAAAAACTCTAAAATTCTTCACAGTGGGAGGATTACCATACCATAGTTCATATGGAGTTTTATCACTATTTACATGAACATGTGCCTTATTAAGAATATTTACCGCTGTATGTGATGCTTCTCCCCAAAATGTGTTAGGTGTTCTGGAGTCATCAAGCATAGCTCTAGCCATTTGTTGAACTGTTCTATTCATTCTTTATGCTACTCCATTTTGTTGTGGAGTACCTGCTACCGAAAATTGTATTTTTATACCATGTTGTTCACAAAATTCAAGGAATTCACCTGATGTATATTCTCTTCCTCGATCAGATCTAAGACAGTTGATTTTTAGATCTAATTCATTTTCAAATAGTGCTTTAAAGATCTTAAATTTTTCAAATGCTTCATATTTTTGTTTAAGCAACCCAATCCAACACATTCTAGAGAAATCATCAATAAATAAGATATATTATTGTTCACCACGTGGTGAATTTTTCCTCATAGGTCCACATATGTCAGTATGAATAAGTTCAAGAGGCCTACTTGATGATCCTTCCTTGGCATTAAATTGCACTATGGTCTAATTACCGAATTGGAAAGATTTGCATATGATACTTTCAGGTAGATTAATATTGGGAAGATCATGAACAAGTTTGAGTCTGCTTGATTTGTTGATTTGAGAGAAGCTCAGATGCCCCAACCTTCTATGCCATAACCAGTTTTCTGAAGATTTACTCAAGTAACATTGTTCTTTGCAGTTCTTTAATACATACAGATTTCTTGGAGTTCTGTTTCCTTTTATAATTGTTTTACCTATATCAAGATCACGTACCACACATTCTTTTAAACTAAAGACAACTTCAGTTCCTTGATCACACATTTGACTTACACTTAACAGTTTATGCTTTAATCCATCTACATACATGACATTATTATATTTCATCTTTTCTTTTAGAAAAACAAACCCTTTTCCCTTAATAACAACAGGAGTATCATTTCCAAATGTAACATTCTTCTCCTTTTCTAGAGCACTATATGCAAGAAGTTTGTTTTTGTCACCTGTCATGTGTTTAGAGCATCCACTATCAATGTACCATTGATTTTATTCACCTTCTACAAATAAAGGTATGCCACAATTTTCAACCTGTAATTCCTTCTTTTTCCACACTTTGGAGCTTGAAGGAAATTGTCCTTTTGGCTGGATTTTGCTCCTGCATTCAGATTCTTCATGGCCAAAGTTATTGCAATAAGCACATTCAACTTCATTTTGAAGAGGATAAAAGTTGTTATAGGTATTCTTCTTTGTCCCAATATCCCTTCTTTTCTTTCTTGCTTCTCTTGTCATAATGGTTTTGTATGCAACACATTGAACAACTTTATGACCAAAGTTGTGACATGAGAAACATTGTCCATTGAAGAAGAAATTTCTGCGATCATGAAATATTCTACTAGAATTTACCTGTTGGTTGGTGTTTCTTCGAAAGGTATTCTTGTTAGTGTTATTTGAATTGAGCTATTCATGTTTTACCTTAAAGATTCTTTATTCCCTTGCTGAGTGGCAGAATGTTGTATACTGGCTGTAGCTGCTTTTAGATAGTTTGGTGCTGAAGTCTGAGAAGATTCTCCGATATGTCCAAGTCATGTCTTTATAAAAGGAGAACGTTGTACCTTGATAATCTCATCTAAGGTTTCAGATCCTTTAACAAATCTAAGATTCAAAGTCTTTACTTTCTCAATTTCTTTTCTTAGACTTACTATTTCACATTTTAATTTCTCATTGTGTTTCTCCTTTTCTTCAAGCTGATTTTTTAGAGTTTCTATGGATATCTTACTTTCTTCTAAGCATATTTTGAGTTGATTGAATTCATCAAGAAAATCATTTTCCTCTAAAGCATCCATAAAATTATCTTTTTCTTCTCTAGATTCCTTTTCAAATGCCATGATAAGTCTAAGATCTTGTTCACATTCTTCCTCACTGTCAGATAACCCATCACTGTCTTCATGAGTATAGTAAATTTTTCTAGTGCTAAACCGGTTCTTATTCCTTCTTGCTACTTCCTTTACTTTTCATGTGTTTCTTTGTGAGGACACTTAGCATCATAATGACCAACTCTTCCACAAGAAAAACATTTGAAAGGAAGCTTACCTCTAAACCGTCCTGTACCAAGTTGGAGTTTCTTTACAAAATTTACCTCATCTTCTTCTGAGATATACCCTGATCCTTCTGTTTCTTGTACTTCTTTCCCTTTTGTAGAAGCTCTAAATATGGCTTCTTTGACTTCAGATGGTCCTCCTCTTCTCATTTCATATGCAGTTAGTATTCCATGAAGTTGCACCACAGTAAGATTTTGAAGATTCTGTTTTTCTTCAAGAGCAGAAACTTTTGACTCAAATTTTGTCATTAGTGATCTTAAAACTTTCTCAACCAAAGTAGATTCGGTTATTGTTTCTCCTATATTTCTCATACGATTTACAACATCATCAAGACGTAAAAATAAATTGGCAATGCTCTCCTCATTATGCATTTTTAGATTCTCATATTGAATTCTCAGAGTTTGGAGTTTAGCACTTTTTACCTTTGCATCACCTTCATAACTTAGAATGATTTTGTCCCATATGGCCTTGGCTGTATTCAGCTTCATGAATTTGACAAATTTTGATTCAGTTAGACTTCCCAATAGAGCAATGACTGCTTTTTCATTTGTTTCGTAATTCTTTCTTTCCGTTGGATCTGTTGGTACTACGACTGGATATTGATATCCTCCTTCAACAATAGGCCATACATCTTCTCCCAGAGACTGAAGATAGGATCTCATCCTTGTTTTCTATAATATTAAATTGTTTCCGTTGAAAAGCGGAGGCTTGATAGATGATGTTCCATCTTGATTGTTCATCTTGATTGATCTTCCTTCTAGCGGCTAAGATTTTTTCAGAAGGACCTGCTCTAATACCAATTGTTGGGAAAAATACTGAGAGCGGGGGGTGAATCAGTATTTAGGGCTGACTGAAAAAATTTCACTTTTTTTTTCTCTTAACCCATACGTTACTTTATTGAACCCATCTCGCATATAAATGTGGATATCCTTAAGAAAACTTGCATATGTCCAGAGATCTTATTATATGTTTAATTCTTTACTTAGATTATTGCATCATTCATTCATCAGATGTTTGGTAAGCAGTAAGCATGAGTAGTAGTAACAGAATCAACCATCACACACAATCAATACACATAACACCAATATTTAAGGTGGAAACCCAATTCAGGAGAAAACCACTATTGCTGTCATCTCTGTCTTTAATCTTTATTATAAAGAAAAAATCTTACAATTTTGTACTGACGCAGACTTATACCAGCACGCAGGCACCCACCTGCAGAAAGGCTACAACTTTCTCTCATTCTCCAGCCACTACTGGAAGGGAGCTCCAACCCCCTAATTTTAACACTAGATTCTACTGGCAGGATACTTCCTCTTTCATACAGTAGGCTTCAACCCTAAGATACACCATATTTCTTCAATTTCTTCATCAGTCTTCCGTCAGGTCTTCATCATTTTTTTGCTGATCATCATAGAGATTCATCATTTCTAGATCATATCCATAGGTGCATCATATATGCAGATATCTCTTAAATAGATTTATTTATTAAAAACCCTTCCACATGCACACCCTGTAGTATAATCCTCTTCTCCTTATATATTTTAGCCTTTATCAATACCATGAGTAGAAAACCACTCAACCGCTAATGGTATTCATATTAAAAGTCGAACCAATCCAAATTGAAATCCCAATCTTCGTTCTTCCATGCACGAATCGTCCCAAAGGTAATATTTATCTCCGCCAAATAATACTATAGCCAAGGTTAAGAAACATTAAAGTGTCGCTGAAGGTTTTCTTTCTTTTATTTGAATTTTATTTATCAAATTCGTGGAATTTGATAAATAAATATTATTCACAACCTTTGGAAATTAAATATATAATAGAACTTTTTATTAATAACTAGCGCTTTTATCAAATGGCTTTTTTAAATAGACCTTTGGATCCGGCCCCACATACATAATCGATGGCTCAATCAATATAATTTAAAATTGGGGCCCATCGCTAACGATCGTTTCCATCTGACGGTGAAGAGCACATCGCTCGGTCTTCAGATGATCTGATGGATATCGTTCGTTGATGATGCACGTATGATAACGCACGATGGCGCGTCGTACCTTGGGTAACCTTTGCGCATCTGTAGCAAATGAACATCATCCTATGACCCCTTCCTAGATCAAGGACATTCAATAATATCGCTCGGCTTCTTTGTTCGAACATTAACATGTGATGGCACGCTTTGATAGCGGTTTTCGTGGGTCCACCTTTGCTACGTGTCAACGTTTCTATGGAATCACTCCCCAACCTGGAAATACCGCCTATCACCGAAGGGTGGTGCGATGAAACCTGGAAACCGCCTTCACTATTCACTCAGTCATGGTTCCGCTCTTCCACGTAGGGTTCCATCGAGATTCCTTTTGTTATGATCCACCTCTAAGTTCCGTTCATGATTCCAAAGGGTTAGTCCGTGTTCCATTGAAATTTCAATGCCAAATACTTTGTTTTAGTTCTTCCACGTTATAACTGATTTGCTCTCGCTCCTTGTTCCTTTCTCCATGAAAGCCAGTTAGCTCCTTACTAATAGCGTAGACCCCTCCATGTGGAGCTTAAAACCATAACTTTTTTCATATCATATATTCAATGAATATATAATTCCACTGTCTACCAGTTTGGATACACTGTCGACCGTATTAACATCGATTCCTCGATTCCTAGAACAACATACAAAGCACCATTAATCCCCTCACAGGGTTTCTTACTTATCACGGATTCCGTCAGGGTGCATACATATGTTCACACATGAAATTCTGCTGCTACTTTTCTTTTCTATTTTCATGGTTACTTTTTCAGATGCTCCTTCTTTTCCAATTCCTTTGCCATCAATGACAAAATTTCCAACACAAAAATGCTTCGTAGTTTATGATTTTTTCTTATGGATGAGATTAGTTGTTGTGATTCCATGAATATGTTCAGTATGCAGTGGTAGATCTCTTTTTGTATATTAGAGTAGATTTTCTTTAGAAATTCAAGTTCTCTTTTCCATTGTCTTTATCATGAATTTGTATATTTTTATTGCATGAATAGGTCATTTGATTGCATGTATAGGTGGCACAACCAAGGATAACTTCACCAACACATCCATCTTCATATTTGACACTTCATCAGCCCTATGTTCATCAAAATCACCAGCAACCATGTTTTCGGTCTTTTCATTTCTACACCGTGAGAAAACCTGAGGTGTATAAGATAGGAATCCCAAGAGGTTATAAGCTTGGCCAAGGGGTGGGACACATTCCATTCATCCTAATCCACCTTAAAACCACCTTCCCTATCATTTTTCCACCTCTTTTTGGCCTCAGATTACCCTCACACTATTTCCTATAGCAATTCAGGACTTTCTTGTTGCACTATAAGAAACCTGTAGCAGCACTTGAAATAGCACTTGTGAGCCCCTCCTTAAGCCCGGAAACCACCATCACCATCTACTAAACCTGAAAAAACCACTTATACACCTCCAACCTTGCCCCCATGTCTTCAATCCTTCCAAAGCCACCTTAGCACTTTCTTCTCCTAGTTGCAAAACAACACATTTTCAAGCATAGTTAGGTCATGGATAGTTGCATGAATAAAATCATGATAGATAGAGCATAGGGTAAGTAGATTTTTTTTAGCCATTTGGCTCAGCAAAGTTTGATTATATTAGTTTACTTTATGCCATTTCAATTCAGCAATTTACTTCATGCAAGATACCTAGCTTTCTTTTCAAATCTTATCATAGTCTAATAAGTAGATTTATTTCATTGCAGAATAGTTAGATGCACTTGCTTTCTGTAGTATAGTAATATACTTGTTGATAGTGCAATGGATTTGAATCATTTTTGGTCTTGTGCGTAATTTCAAAAGTGTAACATACTTCACCAAGAAACCCTATAAGTAGCACCCTTTTGTAAAGCTTAGAAGAGGATGACATGAGTAGAATGCATCTGTTGCGTATATAGCACTTCCACCTCCAATTTTGTACGAACCCTGGGTTGATAAAGTAAAGTAGGGTAGCCTCTGGCAGTTTCAATATCCTTGGTGCAATACTAGGGCTCACCACTTTTTGGCACCATTGCCAGGGAAGTGTCTAGTATATTCTTTTATTTATTTTTAGCATTGTTTTCTTCTTTCCTTTTTCATTTTGTTTTAGAAATATTAAAAAAAATACAAAAAAAATATGATTTTCATGCCTCGTAGGAGTAGGGATAATCAAGGAACTTTTTTACCTAAAACCCCCACATCACCACATAGTCATCCTTCACTCTTCTTCGCTGGTTGTGAGGTTGAACACCATAGGTGGGCCTTCAAAAATTTTGAACCTATTGGGGAAGAAGAAGATCTTGTTTCAGCTAAGGGACCTACTTCACCTATCTCAACCATGGCTGACACTGAAACCCAGAAAGCCTTTCCCATTATAGAGGCAGATGGGGAAACTAATATGAAAAACATTAGCCCCTCACCACTTCCACACTTTCATGGACTTACCTTAGAATATCCTGACACATTCATGTTTGAATTTTATATTGTCTTTAGGACCTTTGACTATGCCTTAGATGATCAGAAACTAATTCTATTCCCATCCACCCTTAAGGATGTAACCTTGCCTTGGTTCATGGGTCTACCTAGGAACAACATCACTACCTGGGCATAGATGCAAGAGGCCTTCAACAACTAGTACAAATAATATTGTAGGTCCAAGAAAGCTAAGGATGAGATATCCAAGATGACTCTAGGGCTTGAATATTCCCTAGAAGACTATGAAGAGAGGTTTTAGTTAAACCTAAGATATCCAACTATATTCTTCATCCTATATCTCTCAAACAAGTACTTCTCTGAGGGATTAGAGAGGAGGTGATAGAAACCTTAAATATGTTATCGGGAGGAGATATCTACCAATTTTCTTATGAAACAATCAAAACACTCTTCAAGAACCATTATAGGGTAGTCATGAAGAAAGGCAGAGCTGTCCAAAGGACATCCAATACCCCTTCCTCTTTCACCTCCATCAAACATCAGATTGGAAATATGTTGGAGGACTTCAAGAGTGACATGCTACAAACCTTTTCTTTGCAAATGGACATAATGCAGTTCAAGAGGAATCAAGAGGAAGAAAAAAGAAATTTGGATATATTTTTCCCTAGATGTACCATAAAGCACCCTACAAATGAATGTCCACTAAGTTTCATAGAGGTTTTCTTAGTCTGTGAGGAGAATAATGCCATATACAAGTGTCCCTGTTTACCTAGACTTAAAGCTATATATCAAGGTATGGAAGTGGTGCCAGAGCAACTTTGTTTCATGAACTAGAGAATGCCTTAAGGCCCTAGGTCATATCAATAGGGTATGCAAGGTGCACATTACTCTTACTATATAAATAATCAAAGTGCACCCATGCAACCTTGGTACACCCCCACTCCTCCATCCTGGCCTACACCTCATACATGGCCTTACAACCCTCCATATCACCCTCAGCGTGTGAACCAACCACTTCAAAAGTATGTTCCTCAACAACCTCAGTGGAACAATCCATCCCAATGGTGTAGGCCTCCAAACAATCAATGACCTTCTCTAATGCCTCCACCCTAACCTAAATCTCAACTTACTCATGATGCTCCACCCAAGCAGCCTCAAATGCTTGCACAGCCAAATCTGAACCAAAACAACAGATGGGCATAGAATTTTTATAGTGGAGAGAAATCCTATTCATCTTATGTTGTGGAGATATGGGATATTAATCTCAGGTCAGGAAGAGTACTTCCAAACAACCACCCTCCATCTCCACTTGTAGAGGTTGAGGAGGAAAAGAAAGAAGGTAACACTCAGATCCAACAAACTCCTTTCCTGAGTGTTGGATCCATCTGATTCAACACACCTCATAGGAGACTGAACTTCTGGGAGAGTTGAAAATTTTGTGTGTAAATATACCACTTCTCTAGTGTCCCTCTTTACAATAGCGTCATCAAGGAAAAGTGCTTCTAGAAACCTAGGAAAAAGAAGAGAGATACCCCCACCATCAATGTAGTAGGAAAACTTTCTGACATAATGTTGAGAAGGGTAATCTTTCCAAAGTACCTGGACTATAGTAATCCAGTTGTATATGCGTTTTTGGCTCGAGGGGTCCTGACCCAGGTTCGGAGTTCAAGGTTTGCCAACAAACCCCTATACTACTGGCCCTTTCAGCAGTGACCTACTTGCGTAGGTCAAAGTCTCACCTGAAGTAGTATGGGTGGGTGCTGGAACCAGGTTTTAGCACCCTGAGAAAGGATAGGTAAGGCAAGTAGAGCTGCGTTCTGCCTTGAGATGTTCAGATCTCCCCGAGTAGGACTTATGGGCCTCTTTCCACATCCACGTGTGCAATGTTAATTTCACTATGGGGCTCAATAATCATATGCTTCAAGACAATAGCTCAACATTGCACAAACAGAACAGATCAGATTTAGATGCAGTAAAATACTTACACAGAACTTTCGCAGTAGAATATAGAATACGCATAAGATAGTAATTACCAGTGATTCGCATAAACAGTACACATAGATTCAATTCCCAAAACAGTCTTTCGCATACATTAATTCATCAACTTCCTCTTACAATACCCATCCCACATTGTGCACACAGTAGCAGTGTCCGCACACAACATGACTCTAGATCTCAGCGCACATAGCCAGCAAGAGTCCTTCCCCAAAAACCCAAACAGACTTACTAAACCACAATTTGCATCAATAGATCTTCATTGCCTACTTACAATTCAAAATGTTCCTCTATTTATAACAATCTAGCCTAATCTCCCCTACGATCCACAAACCATGGTTTTCGGACCCCAGGTTTACCCTTTGACCCATTACAATGCTTTTGGGGCTTTAACCCACCCCAAAACCCCTGCGCTAGACAAAATATAATAAAAAATATATAAAATCAGACCAGTTTCGCAGCTCGTAGGAGACCTTGTTCCAACATTCCCCCAACACAATCTTGTGACTCATCCCAGGTCACTGTGGTGGTGCAGTCTCTATCTGCGCATGCAAGTCCTTGAAAGCGACAATGAGTGAAGGTAACACTTCTTGAATTTCAGCCGCAGCTCTTTGTGCGATATCAACAAGCTTCAGGGAGGCAAGGCCCTCAAGAGCCGTGGTAACCTGCTCCAATATTTGGTTGAGGCGCGTGATGGCATCATGAGCACCCTGAAATATCTGGAAGGCGCTATCGCCCCATGTCTTCAAGCACTTTCTGATGACATGCTTGGCACGTCGGAGATCCGCAATCATGTCTATGAGGTCGTTGTTGGTTTTCAAGAGGGCTAGAAATTGCGCAGGGACAAGGGAAGGCAAGATAGCTTCAATCTGATTGAAAGCAGCATCCTTCTGTTGTAAGTCTTCCTTGACACACTGAAGCATCGGGTTGAACTGGACCGCTGTCCATAGCTTCATGGCTGCCTCGAGCAATTGAGTGTTGAGAGTAAGCTATCCCTTAATAATATCCATTGCTTCTGTGATCAACGCAGCCCATTGTGCCCGTACTTCTAGGGGTATGGTAGGCTATTCTTGGGCCTGACACTCGAAGAATTGGTGGGCCATGCGGGTCTTGAGGGTTTGGACTTCAGTTTGGGACGCCTTGAGTGCTGCAACCAAGCCTTCGACGTCAGCCTGGGATGGAGCTAATGCCGAGATTTCATCAGGGAGCACTGTGTTGAGCTCGTGATCCACTTTTTTAAGCTGTTGCTACACAGTTTGGTCACGATGATGTATCTCTCGTAGCACAACAGTGTGAAAATCCTGTAACACTTCACGGAGCAACTGCGCTAAGTCTACTTGGAGGTCCGTAGCTATCGAGGCGTGGTCACCAACCACGATAATGCGAGGTAGAGAACAAAATATGTCAGGTAGTCTAGAACTGCAGAGAAGTCGCAGCGTATCCCTATATTGCGTCATCCCCTGGGGATAAGGAGTATCCCTGTTAGTCGTCCCTTTCATGTGCAGGACTAGCGGTGACTTGACTGTGCCAGTTCTGATAGTGTACTATGGAAATTGCATATCATCCTTCGTGGCATCTCGCGAGGTCATTCAGCTGGGCCATGTGATCATTCCAAGGTTGCAAAGATCGGGAAGTCCTATCCTGTAGCTTTGGCTCCCTTCTGCACCAGGTTCAATGCCAATTTTCCTGACTGGGAGCTAGAGGGCAATCATTGTATTAATCTCGGCATCCCCAGACCCTCTAAAAACAATGTTTGCAGGTGTTGAACTGGTAGGTGCCAAAGAATTTGGTAGGTTAGGGGTTGCCATAGCAATAAAAGGACAAGCCTCCCAAAGTGGAAACTCACAAAAAATGCTAAAAATCCAGACAAGCAAGTAGGAGAATAACAGAGGCAGAGTACAGAGACAATATGGAGCCCAGAGCAGAGTTATCCTATTTTCCTTATACCGTTCGGGGCTATCCAACGGGAGAGTAAATCTAACTTGAAACGTACCCTCAATCACTCGGTAATAACTCACCATAAATTTCCGCATTGATTTCCAGCCGCCTATTTTGTGTAACGGTAAGTTTCCCTTTTCACCAATGTGCAGTTGTCTGACGGTCATTATTCGTACCTGAGGGCTTTCCCATGGATTTACAGACTTTGGATGACGCCTGCGTGCTGCTCTCATACCCTGAATTAAATTTGATGCCAAGTGTTTTGTAATGCGGTCCAGGTACCACTCCAACAACTTGGCCACCGGATGCATCCCGCCCAGTGCCATAGTTGGGATAGTACGGGGATCAGTCTTCCATTCTGTCAGGCTACGGCTCTAGCATTCACCCAGATGTGGTACCGGTGTAACCCTTGATCCAAGTGCGATGACCAGATGTGACCTTCCCTTAGTTGAGGCGGTCGTGTGCTGTAGAGCTGCGTCGAGTGCCCCTATGCCATCTTCCACCCTTAATGTCTGCAGGAACTCCTCCTGCAAATCCTCCCAATGGCACATGCGCTGATGCTACTCCGAATATAAATACCATGGAGCGGGATGCAGGTCTAGGCCATGAATAAATAGGTGAACCCATTTGTTTGGGGTCCTGTAACCCCATTGAATTTCCCATTCAAGTAAATATCTGCATGGGTCTGTTGACCCAATGAACTTCTGGATCTATCGTCCAACTGGGGCTCCAAGTCACAGGGTCATCTTATCCCGACATTCCTCCCAATAGCAGAATATCGTCCCATGCTTATCCCACCAATGCACAAGCGCCCCGCACAAGGCTAGCGGAAGGACCCCTAACCTACGTTTCTTGGGAACTTCTACCTCGAATGCGTGTAAAAGTTCCCTTATGTAACCTAATTCCCCAATATAGGGTAGGTCTATTACCTCGGCGGAGATGCAGCAGAAGCTCCTTGTGGCCCGAAGACATCGTAGTGCCGAAACCTCATGCAACCGGCCTTGCTAATTCTCCAGTTCCCCATCAGAGTCAGAAAAGCATTCACTGTCTTTTTCCCAGCAGAGCACTCCTTCCGCTGTGGGGTTAATCTAGTCTTCGTCCTACGTAGTCAACTTGTAAATGTTATCTACTTCCTCCTCATCGCGCTCTAGCTCTGTATACCGCGCACCTTCTGCAAAATCCAGTGGTACTATTACGCGTGTACCGTTATTTTCAAAAACCATGCTGTGCTTTTTGAGATTGATAACACCTCCCATATCTATATCCCAGTCTAGTCCTAGGAGGGTAGGGTAGGGATCCACATCTTCCACAATTTTTATTACTTCGAAGTCAACTTGGACCTTTACTCCTACGATATCCACCATGACATTTGGCAGCCTTCCCAGAGGGATGATATTTTGGTGATTTTCCATGCGCAGCTGGATGGTGGACCATTCCAATTTAGGTTCTCCCATTTGCTACCAAGTTTTCTTAGGTAACACGTTCACATATGATCCAAGGTCCAAAATAACTTGATCCATCTCGTAGTCACCAATCTGCGCAGTCAGCCGCATTTCCCTACTGGTGCGTTTTCTATACCTGTATAGTTTGTGTACATTTTTGGTCCCGGAGGTCAAATCAGGCCGCGCTGTGCAGCTACTCCTTAATTCCTGAAGGTTTTCTATAGCCTTTGGGTTATGGAGCAGCTTTAGACATGCTTGCAGAAAGGGCTCAACCACCTCATCTGTCGTGGGGTGTGTTGGTACCTACGTAGCAACTGTTATTCCCTGAGCAAGGTCCTGGTCAACTAGGGAAATGGTCTCTTATCCCCTCTTTATGTTCAACCCTTCTTCCTCCTTCGATCCCCGGGTGACCATCCCACTACGTGTTATGACTTTCACACTTGGGTCTATGTTCCTTAGCTTGGCTTTAACTGTCTACACATTCTGTGTAGGGGTGGGCTGCTTTTCCTACATTTTTGCTACTAAGATTGGGCAATCTTCGACCACATGATCTAGCTGTCTGCAATATTTGCAGGATTTCCTAGTGGGAATTGGATATTCCC
This sequence comes from Pinus albicaulis, assembly GCA_034641835.2. Taxonomy (NCBI): domain Eukaryota; kingdom Viridiplantae; phylum Streptophyta; class Pinopsida; order Pinales; family Pinaceae; genus Pinus; species Pinus albicaulis. The sequence goes on from CM076582.1 coordinate 1,146,447,578, forward strand.
TTGCAAAATGCCCTATTTCTTCGTAGTTATAATAGATTAGTTGTCCCCGCCCTTCACCTGCACTTCCCCCCCAACCTCCCTTACCCCTTGCTGGTGAGCCACCAAAGTGCATGGGAGATCTTGGTGATGCAACGTCTGATTTTACCCTATACAAGTTTCCTCGATCCATCATTAAGTCGTAAGTGCGACAGTTCTGCTCATTGTCTCCTACTGATCGGCAGAACCTGCACCACTATTGATTTAGTTCTGGTACATACGCACCTAGCCGAGGGCAATGGTCCATATCATGCAACCCTGCTACATGACATTCATTGCACCATAGCGCAGATCTACTCGATCCTAGTCGTGATAGGATGGGTCCCCCACTTGCTCTCGGGTGGATCGGACTAGGTCCTCCTACCTGCAAGTAATCTACTAATAGTGGGCACTAATACATAGTATGGCCAGATACCCGACATCGTATGCACCATAGATCGGTGTTGGCTCCTTTTCCTCGTTCTTTTCACAGATTCTGAATTTCCATATGCATAGCTCCGAGTTTCTCCTGAATTTGTTGTACTCCTAATGACGTATCTTCTCTGGGCGCAGCTTCTAATTTCATAGCGACTTCCACAGCTTTTTCCTGCGATTCAAAGGTTTGGTGACTCATTGGCGTATGCAGGTGGGGCAACAACATAGCTATTAACCACTTCGTATGTTGTCTATCGTCATACTCAAATCCCCCTTCCCTGATTTCTCTCCTCAATCGCTGGTCGGCCTGCCATACAAATTTAGACACACCTTGCTTGAAGTCATTCACTTCTGGTACCAACTGAGAGTAATATTTTGGCTTTCAGAATTGTTGCTTCAGAGCATTCTTAACATCTTGAACAGATGCATTCCCATTCTAAGAGATGTATCGCATATACCAGTTGAGTGCTCTATCTTCGAATGCCAGGGACAGTTGTGCCCTCTTCACCGTGTCATTTGTCACATTTTGCGCAGTCCATATGGAATCTGCAACAAACCAAAATTAGTTCATATCCTCGTCTCCTACCCACTTGAAGGTAGGTAGCTTTAGATGCGCAGCCATATCACTATCTGACGGAGGTGGAGGTATGGGCGAGTTCTTACCTTTATGTGGCCCAGATGGCAGTGTAGCCAGGGGGTCTTCGCGCAGAGGGTTAAAGGTAGATTTTCCCCCTCAAAGTTGGTCCAGTATTATTTACCACTGTGCGTCATTCTTCCGTCTAGATCCGAGGTCATTCAGTCGGTATGACTACATAGAATGCTCTTTTCACACAGTAACATCTTAATCAGCAACAATAATATTTTCGGAAATTTGTCCTGGAACCATTTAAGAAATCGTCTCTCAGCCTAAGAGTAGGAGACAAACTGATCAACGGAAAATTCTGTCACAAATCCTCCTAGCACACTGTCCACCCAGTGATCTACTATGAGCGAGATAGTATTATCAGTCCTTTCCAATTGCTGGATCAGCTCTGGGGTCCACTGAGTGACTCATTCATCCTTCCAACACTTCTGGAATTCTACGAGCCTAGCTAGCCACTCTTGAAGCTCAATTAAAAATTTTACAAAGAATATTTCATAGATTTGTGTAATGATTTACCTATTTTTCCACCTTTTCACTATTAACTTCTCACTGCGATTTTCTTTTACCGCAAATTCCTGGATCTGCTTTTCGAACCACTCCTCAATTTCGTTCCTTTCAAGCTTCCAATACTCTCTTTTCATTACCTAATCCCTTTCTCAAAATGCTCCAGGTCCTGACAACAGAACCATTTTTTGGCTCGAGGGGTCCTGACCTAGGTTCGAAGTTCAAGGTTTGCCAACAAACCCCTATACTACTGGCCCTTTCAGCAGTGGCCTACTTGAGCAGGTCAAAGTCTCACTTGAAGTAGTATGGGTGGGTGATGGAACGAGGTTTCCACACCCTAAGAAAGGATAGTTAAGGCAATTAGAGTTGTGTTCTACCTTGAGATGTCTAGATCTCTCCAAGCAAGACTTATGGGCCTCTTTCTACATCTATGTGCGCAAGGTTAATTGTACTATGGGGCTCAATAATCATATACTTCAAGACAGTAGCTCAAAATTGAATAAACAGAATAAAATAGATCTAGATGCAGTAAAATAGTTACACAAAACTTTCGCAGCAGAATACAGAATACGCATAAGATAGTAATTACCAATGATTGGCATAAATAGTACACATGGATTTAGTTCCCAAAACTATCTTACGCATTCATTAATTCATCAAATTCCTCTTACAATACCCATCCCAGACTATGCACACAGTAGCAGGGTTCACACACAGCGGGACTCTAGATCTCTGCACACACAACCAATAGGAGTCCTTCCCAAAAAAACCCAAACAGACTTACTAAACCACAATTTGCATCAATAGCTCTTCTTTGCCTACTTACAATTCAAAATGTTCCTTTATTTATAACAATCTAGCCTAATCTTTCCTATGATACACAAACCGTGGTTTTCGGACCCCAGGTTTACCCTTTGACCCATTACAATGCTTTCGGGGCCTTGACCCACCCCAAAACCCCTGCACTAGACTAAATATAATAAAAAATATACAAAATCGAACTAGTTTCTTAACTCGTAGGAGACCCTGTTCCAACATGTGCACATAGATGGTGTCATAATCCCCAATAGTCTAATTTACCTAGGGGCTACCATTAATGTCATGACCAAGGAAACTATGTTGAAACTCAACCTCCAAGGGACTTTGAGGAAAACCACAACAGTTCTGCAACTTGCAGATTGTTCCATAGTAACTTTCAAAGGAATTGTTGAGGATGTTATTGTTTCAATTGAATCTTTCGAATGTCCTATATATTTCATGGTTCTGAAACCAAAAACCAAGTTTAATGGATGTCCTCTCATTTTAGGGAGACCCTGGTTAGCCACTGTAGATGCTTATATCATCTATTGATCCAGAAACATGACTATTAAAAATGGGTCATTTTTTAAATAGCTAGTATTATATCCTCCAGCCCAGCCTTCCATTGATAATGATCTATGTATATGGTTGGAGGATGAAGAATATGAGGAATATAAAACTACCCCCATTTGTAACATATATGTTTTTCTTAGAGGGGGGAATCTTGATAAAGATGAACTCATCGACCATGCCATTCAAAACAAGTCCCCTACTAACAGTCCTCTTGAAAACCTAGTCAAAGAGTTTGAAAGCCAAGCTTGGATGGAATTGCACTCAGTCGATTCAACCTCTGAAACTAAAAATGCTATTGATTTTGGCCATCTAGATCTTTGAAAATCAACTCAAACCTCTTAGATGAAGAATAAAATTAGTTATGCCAGCTTTTAAAAGGAAACCTAGATGCATTTGCTTGGGATTACAAGGAGATGAAAGGGCTGCATTCGTTAATATGCATAGATCATATTTATATCAAAGAAGGATACAAGCCTGTGCGACAACCCCAAATAAGGATTAACCTAACTCTAAAGGACATAGTCAAGGAGGAGCTACCAAAACTATTGGTTGTCAGTTTTATTTATCCTATATCAAAGAGTGAGTTGGTATCTCCTCTTGTCCTAGTCCTAAAGAAGAATGGAAAATGGCGAATCTTTGTTGATTATTGGGAACTTAACAAAGACCCTAATAAGGACCATTTCCATTTTCCATTTATTGACCAAGTCCTGGATGACCTTATAGGAAATAATTTATTTTTCTTCTTAGATGGGTTTAGTGGTATAACCAAATCCAAATCAGCCTTGAAGACCAGGATAAGACTACTTTCACCTGCCTTTGGGGTACCTTTGCTTTCAAATTTATACCCTTTGGGTTGTGCAATGCCCTATCTACCTTCCAAAGAGCTGTCTTGAGAATTGTCTCTAAGCTAGTGCATGAATTTATTGAAATATACATGGATTATTTCACACCCTATGGGGATGACTTCCTGGAAGCTCTCTCCAATTTGGGAAAATTGTTGAGAAGGTTCATTGATATTCATCTCTCCCTGAGCCCAAAAATGTGTGAATTCCTGAAAAGAGCACGATTTGTATTAGGACACTCAATCTCCCAAGCAGGAATACAGGTGGACCCGAGAAAAACCAATATTATCAAAAGGGTACATGCTCCTCAAAAGAAGAGGGATGTCAAGAGATTCTTAGCACTAGCTAGCTATTATAGAATTTTCATCAAATATTTCAGTGAGATGGCTTCACCACTATTTGTTTTATTAGGAAAATATTATGAGTTTACTTGGTCCAGTCCCTGTCGAGAGGATTTTGAGCTCATTAATTAAAAGTTGACTACTGCCCCCATTCTCCAAGGTCCAAATTGGACTCTGGCTTTCCACATCCACACATATGCATCTGACAAAGTTGTGGGGGAAGAATTAGCTCAGTTAGAAGACAAATTACCCTATGCAATATATTTCATCAGTAAGAATTTGACTTAGGTAGAGCTCAATTATACTGTCACGGAGAAGGAGATGTTAGCTTGAAGAAGACAAACTCATCAACCATGCCATTCAAAACCAGTCCCCTACTAACAGTCCTCTTGAAAACCTAGTCAAAGAGTTTGAAAGCCAACCTTGGATGGAATTTCACTCTGTCAATTCAACCTCTACCAATGTTGTTGAGTTTTTCCCATCAAGATCTTTGAAAATCAACTCAAACCTCTCAGATGAATATTAAAAGCAATTATGCCAGCTTTTAAAAGCAAACCTAGATGCATTTGCTTGGCATTACAAGGACATGAAAGGGTTGCATCTATTAATATGCATACATCACATTTATATCAAATAAGTATACAAGCCTATGTGAAAACCCCAAAGAAGCATTAACCCAACTCAAAAGGACATAGTCAAGGAAGAGCTGCCGAAATTGTTGGTTGTCGGTTTCATTTGTCCTATATTAGATAGTGAATGGGTATCTCTTATTGTCCTAGTCCTGAAGAAGAATAGAAAATGGTGAATCTGTGTTGATTATCGGGAACTTAACAAAGCCCTAAGAAGGACCATTTCCCTTTTCCATTTATCGACAAATTTATGGATGGCCTTACACAAAATAAGTTATTTTTCTTCTTAGATGGTTTTAATGGGTATAACCAGATCCAAATCAGCCCCGAAGACCAGGATAAGTCTACTTTCACCCTCCCTTGGGGTACCTTTTCTTACAGATTCCTACCCTTTGGGTTGTGCAATGCCCCATCTACCTTCCAAAGAGCCATCTTGAGAATTTTCTTTGAGCTAGTTCATGACTTTGTTGAAATATACATGGATAATTTAAAATGTTGTGGGGATGAATTCCAGGAAGATCTTTTCGATTTGAGAAAAATGCTGAGAAGGTGCATTGAGATTCATCTCTCCCTGAGCCCAGAAATGTGTGAATTCCTAAAAAGAGCACGAGCCGCATTAGGAAACTCAATCTCCAAAGAAATAATACAAGTGGACTCGATAAAAATCACTACTATCAAAAGGGTACTTGCTCCTCAAAAGTAGAGAGATGTCAAGAGCTTCTTAGCACTAGAAAGCTATTATAGAAGATTCATTAAAGATTTCAATGAGATGGCTTCTCCACTATTTGGTTTATTAGGAAAATATTATGATTTTACTTGGTCTAGTCCTTGTCAAGAGGATTTTGGGCTCATTAAGGGAAAGTTGACTACTGCCCCCATTCTTCGAGCTCCAAATTGGACTCTGCCTTTACACATCCACAAAGATGCATCCGAAAAAGTTGTGGGGGAAGCATTAGTTTAGTTAGAAGAAAAATTACCCTATGCAATCTATTTCATCAGTAAGAACTTGTCTAAGGTCAAGCTCAATTATATTGTCACAAAGAAGGAGATTCGAGCTTGATGAAGATGAACTCATCGACCATGCCATTCAAAATGAGTCCCCTACTAACAGTCCTCTTGAAAACCTAGTCAAAGTGTTTGAAAGCCAAACTTGGATGGAATTGCAATCATTTGATTCAACCTCTAAAACTACCAATGTTGTTTATTTTGGCCCATCTAGATCTTTGAAAATCAACTCAAACCTTTGAGATGAAGAATAAAAGCAGTTATGCCAGCTTTCAAAAGGAAACCTATATGAATTTGCTTAGGATTAAAAGGACATGAAAGGGGTCTATCTGTCAATATGCATGCATCATATTTATATCAAATAAGGATACAAGCCTATGAAAAAACCCCAAAGAAGGATTAACCCAACTCTAAAGGACATATTCAAGGAAGAGCTATCGAAACTGTTGGTTGTCGGTTTCATTTATCCTATATCAAATAGTGAGTGGGTATCTCCTCTTATCCTCGTCCTGAAGAAGAATGGAAAATGGTGAATCTATGTTGATTATCAGGAACTTAACAAATCCCCTAAGAATGAGCATTTCCCTTTGCCATTTATTGACCAAGTCCTTGATGGCCTTGTAGAAAATAATTTATTTTTCTTCTTAGATGGGTTTAGTGGGTATAACCAGATCCAAATCAGCCCTTAAGATGAGGATAAGACTACTTTCACCTACCCTTGGGGTACCTTTGCTTATAGATTCCTACCCTTTGGGTTTTGCAATGCACCATCTACGTTCCAAAGAGTTGTCTTGAGCATTTTATCTAAGCTAGTCCATGACTCTATTGAAATCTACTTGGATTATTTCACACCCTATGGGGATAAATTCCAGGAAGCTCTCTCCAATTTGGGAAAAGTGCCGAGAAGGTGAATTGAGATTCATCTCTCCTTGAGCCCAGAAATGTGTGAATTCTTGAAAAGAGCACAAGTTGTATTAGATACTCAATCTCCCAAGCAGGAAACAGGTGGACCTGAGAAAAATCACTATTATCAAAAGGGTACCTTATCCTCAAAAGCAGAGAGATATCAAGAGCTTCTTAGTCCTAGCTATCTATTATAGAAGATTCATTAAAGATTTCAGTGAGATGGCTTCACCACTATTTGGTTTATTGGGAAAATATTATGAGTTTACCTGGTCTAGTCCTTATCGAGAGGATTTTGAGTTCATTAAGGGAAAGTTGACTATAGCTCCCATTATTTGAGGTCCAAATTGGACTCTGCCTTTCTACATCCACACATATGCTGCTGGAAATACTGAGAGGGGGGGTGAATCAGTATTCATTTCAATTAGAGAATTAGTTAATCTTCAATTATTATCAGTGTTTGTACAATGATAGTAGCAAACAAGAGGAACACAAATGCACACAATTTTTAATGTGGAAACCCACTCTGAGACAAAAACCACCTAATTCTTTTCTAATAATTCTTTAATATTCAACTCTAATTCAAAATAAAGCTCCAACTTCCTAGAATATACAAAATCATTCTTCTCCAGCTCCCACTAGATGGACGCTCCAACGGTTGAGATTCTTCAGTAGTCAACTGAACGGATGCCCCAACACCCAATGAGCTACAACTCACCCTAGCACCACCTTACCACCCTATAGAAGAATAAAAGAAGAATGGATTCCTGTACCAAGGAAAATGGTTCACTTTACAATGATATAGAATGATGTAGAAGAAGAAGATATACTATACGATAACCCCAACTTTGACACAACCACCTAATGATGATCCTAGACCTCCCAACACTTCCTCTTCAACCTTTGGCAGATAGACACTAGTAAAATTTCTACAATAATGTATTTACAATGACTAAGTACAATGATACCTTTACAATGATTGTATGCAGTGCTGCCCACTTGAAGACTTCATATGATGAACTTATTTCTACTGTTATGCACCTTGGATGCTGCTCTTGTCATGCTACCCTCTGCTGGAGCTTGCTTTGCTTTGTTGCCGTAGAAATTCTGGTCCTTTGCAACCCTTGACAACACATGATCTAGCTTTTTCTTGCCTTCTAGGAGCTCGATATTGAATCTGGTGTATCTTTGTTATTTCAGATCCTCAATATCTGATTTTAGGTCTTGTAGTAGTCATCTGAGTCATATATCCAATTCCACAGGTCTGAACCAATTTGGATTCTTCAAGAGAGAGTAATACCCAATCTCTCACAATGCCCTAATTATGGACTATTTTCGAAGAGAGCACTTGTACGGCGTGCCACATGTTATTGTTTCTTCATTTGGCTCTCAAATTGATAGAGAGAAAGGTACAGACTGTATAATATCTACCACTTTTTACAGAATTCCAATCCGATACTCAGAGAGATATTTATGACGAATTTACCAAGGTCACTTCTTTGAGATGAATTTCAGGAGCCTGCAAAAACCTTGACTTCCAGAGATCATATCTCCATAAATATTGCGCACCGTGATCTGAAATTTTTACAGAATATTCCTCGGGATTTTTTCTTCACCTCATATAAATTTCAGCTTCTGAGCCTTTGTAGAAATAAATTTAGAGCGAAAATTCCACGATGACCTGTTTCAGATGGTCGAATCCCTTGCATAAGGAGGAAATGAGGATCACAATTTATATAAATGCTTAAGTTGAGAGGGGCTTCAACAAGTGAACGTGGGAGGGATTTTAGGAGCTTAAAAAATATTAAATATGACTTTTTAATTACCCATGCCCAAACCCCATGGGGTTTTAGCCCACTAACTGGGGGTACAAACTTCAAACATGAATATCTCTCAAACCGTGAAGAATTACATGGCATGCCATATATCAACGAAAACATCTCGACAAGTAGAAACCATAAAAAGAATTATTGACCCAGAATATATTAATTTGGTAGGTCAAAATTCCCATTCAATATTGGGTTAGCCCCTGGTGCTGCTTGGGTTGACATCAATGACAACCGCTGACCAACAATCTCCCCCTTTGGCATTGATGAAAACACAAGTACTCCCCCTGTGATCATGAAACCTCTTCCTACAGCATTATTTCCCCCTTTGAAATCAATGGCAAAGGGTAAATCCCCCTGAAACACAGCCATCCTGCGGACCTGTACACACTTCCACTCCCCCTGACACACAACCATCCTGCAGACCTGTAATATAATGAGAACTTGGGAGAATCCCAAGCTTTTGACGAAGATATTCAAATGCTTCACGAGGTAAAGGTTTAGTGAAGATATCAGAAATTTTATCTTTTGTACAAGCATACTCAAGTTTGATATTCTTTTCAACGACTTTTTCTCTAAAAAAATGATATTTGATCAGAATGTGTTTTGTTTTTGAATGCATGACAAGATTCTTGGAGATGCTGATGACACTAGTGTTGTCACATAATATGGGAATAGGCTCACTGAATTGTACTTGAAGATCTTGCAAAGTTTGTTTCATCTAAAGGACTTGAGTACAATATGATGCTGCTGTAATGTATTCTGCTTCCGCTGTAGATAACGAGATTGAAGTTTGCTTTTTTCTTAACCATGATACGAGACAACCACATAGATAGAATGTTGCTCCACTAGTACTCTTACGATCATCAATGCTTCCTAACCAATCTACATCTGTAAAGGCTTGAATAATGAGATTGTTACCCTTGGGATACCACAAGCCATATTCTTTTGTTCCCTTTAGATATCGAAGAATTCTTTTGACGGCAATAATATGTGATTCTTTTGGTGCTGCTTGGAATCTTGCTACTTGTCCAACTGCTTGCATAACATCTGGCCGTGAGGCTGTTACATATAGAAGAATACCAATCATAGATCTGTACAACCTCTGATCCACATCCTTAGATGAGTTGTCTATGCTCAATTTGCAACCTGTTATCATCGGAGTAAGGACGGGTTTGCAATCTTCCATTTTGAATTTCTTGAGCATTTCCTTGATGTACTTGGCTTGACATATAAATATTCCTTTCTCTTGTTGAGATATTTGAAGCCCTAAGAAGTATGTTAGCTCACCAAGTAAATACATCTCAAAATCACTTAGCATATTTCTAGAAAAGTTCTTACGTAGTCGATCATCATTGCTACCAAATATTGTATCATCCACATATACCTCAATGAGTGTTAAATTATCTTTATCTATTTGTACATAAAGATTGCTATCAACAGTACCTTTCTTGAACCCTTGTTGACATAGATATGCATCAAGACAAGCATACCATGCTCTGGGAGCCTACTTGAGACCATATAGAGCCTTCTTTAACCTGCAGACATAGTATTCTTTTTTTGATAGTAGAAAACCTTCAGGTTGTTCGATGTGAACTTCTTCTTCTAATTCTCCCTTCAAAAATGTTGACTTAACATCCATTTGGTAGACTTTTATTTTTATTGAACATGCATAGGTGAGAAACATTATGATGGCTTCCATTCTGGAAACTGGTGCAAATGTTTTGTCGAAATCAATTCCTTCCACTTGTGCATAGCCTTTGCAAACTAATATTGCTTTGTTTCTGGTAACCTACCCATATTCATTCAATTTGTTCCTAAACACCCATTTATTCCCAATGAAATTTTTATCTTTTGGTCGTGGAACTAATTCCCAGGTGTTATTCTTCTCAATTTGATCCAATTCTTCATTCATAGCTACTACCCAATGTTCATTATAGCTGGCTTCCTCAAAACTACTAGGCTCAAAGGTTGCTAGAAAAGCAACGTGAGCTTGTTGCGATGAATGAAGTTGTCGTCCTTCATTTATGTCACCAATGATTTGATTTGATGGATGGTTCTTTTGAATCCACTCTTTTGTTCTCCTTGGAGGACCTTCTTGTTGTTGTTATGGTATATCATGATGATCATTGTTTAATTCTTCCTCGTTGATAGTTTCTTCTTGTTCTACAATTTTATCTGTGTCTTTTTCAGCCTCTATCTCAAGTTTCAAAGATTCTAGATCCTCATCGTTACTTGATAGAACACCATCTTCGTCAAATGTAACATTTATGCTCTCCACTATCTATTTTTGTCTTATATTATAGCATTTATAGGCCTTTATTTTGCATGAGTAACCAACAAAGATACCTTCATCAACACGTGATTCAAACTTACCCAAATTTTGATCTTCTCTTTTGATATAAAATTTGCTTCTGAAGATTCTGAAATATTTTACATTAGCTGGTTTTCCTTTCCATAATTCGTATGGAGTATTGTTGCAATTATTTCTGAGAAGACTTTTGTTGATAATGAAGACTGTCATATCAATTGCTTGAACCCAGAATTTTTCATCCAATTTTGAGTCCTTCAACATTGTTCTACCCATTTCCTGTACGGTTCTATTCTTTCTTTCAGCAACTCCATTTTGCTGAGGTGTTCGTGTTATTGAAAATTTCCTTTTTATTCCATTTTCTTCACATTATTGCTAAAATAATTTGGAAGTGAATTCTCCACCATTATCTAATCTTAAACACTTTATTTTCAAATTAGTTTCATTTTCAACCAACTCGTAGATCTTAAAGCACTCAACTGCTTCAGATTTTTTCTTTAGGAAACTAACGGCTATCATCCTAGTGTAGTCATCTATCATTAACATGAAATATAATTCTTCGTCTAAGCCTTTTGTTTTCACGGGACCACATAGATCAGTATGTATCAATTCAAATGGATGTGATGCAAACTGTTATTTTGTTTTAAATTGGAATTTTTTCTGCTTTCCATGCTGACATGCCTCACATAGTGTGTTGGAAGGTTTTGAGATTTTCGGCATTTCTCGTACTTCTTCCTTTTTTCTTATCCTGACAATATTGTCAAAGTTAATGTGACCCATTCATTTGTGCCATAACCAGCTTTCATCTTCTTTAGCTAGTAGACATGCTTTAGTTTCTTCATCCAGAACATATATGTCATTTGGAGCTCGACTTGCTGTAGCCACAATTTTACCATACCTGCCTTTCTTGATTTCACATTTTGTGGAGTTGAATAGAATTTTGTGTCCTTGATCACACATTTGTCCAACACTGAGCAGATTGTGATTCATGTTTTCGACCAATAGAACATTATTGGCTATAACATCTTTGCTTCCGAGAGTGATGGTACCTGATTCTATAACATTTGAAGATCCATCATTTCCAAAGGATATGGTTCCATCCTTCTTCTCTTTTAGAGATACAAATTTCTTTCTATCTCCAGTCATATGCGTTGAGAAACCGTTGTCAACATACCACACATCTTTATTTTTTTGAGCCTTGAGAGCGAGAGCACAATTATCAGTCTTCTTCTTCTTCCATGTTCGTTCATTCTGTGGCTTCAAAGATTCTTCTGGAGGATTTTCAAGTCTGCAGTCTCTGGCTATGTGTCCAAAGTTCTGACATTTGTAACATTCCATATTATTTCTTAAATTTTCAAATCTATTGATGTTTCGTTGAGCCTTGGGAGGTTCATATTTGAAGAATCTCTTGGAATTGTATTGGTTCATAGGGTACGTGCGACATTCTACAGCTTTATGACCAAATTTTCCACATGAATAACAATAACCATGAAAAATATGTTGGTACCTGGATGAAAATCTTCGTCGAGGAATCGTCTTCCAAGGATGTGCTTGCGAATCTTGTCCAATGAAGTCTTCATGTATGTCAGATCTCATAGGTTCATTTTATTTTGTTGTAGAAGGTCCTGCTTCTTCTTCTTTGTAACCGAGGCCAGTTCTGTCATTGTAAGATCGTTGATTGTTGATGAGTTCTTCCAATTCCCTTGAGCTGTTGGCATAATTTTGGACAGTTTTTCCTTTCTTCACTTCCTTACGTAGTGAGACTACTTCAGCTTCTAATGCTTCCCTTTCTTGGTTGCTTTCTTCCAACTTCTTTTGAAGTGACTCTTCAATACATTTGTGTTCTTCAACCTCAATTTTGAGACCTTGAACTTGTTCTTCAAGAGGATTGGAAAGGATCTTCTCAGCATTGAGCTATTTTATAAGCCTGATTTCCTCCTCATAAAATTCTTCTATGGTCAACCCTTCTTCTTCATTGTTTGATACTTCTTGTTTATTGTGCTTGGCCATAAACAATACTTTCTCATTGGCTTCTTCTTTGCTATCACTTTCTTCATCAGATGATGAGATATCTTCTTTAGAGAGAAAGTTCCTTTTGGATCCTTTCTTTTTGCCTTGCTTGTTGAATTTCTTAAAGCCTTTCTTTCCTTTTGAGTTTCCATCACTTTTTTTTCGGACATTTTACTACGAAATTCCCAACCTCACCGCAACCGAAACATATCAATGGAAGTTTACCTTTGAATTTTCCCTTACCAGGTTTTAGTTTTCTTGTAAAGTAAGCATATTCTTCATCTGAAAGACCTTCTCCATCATCTCCTTTTTCTTCACACTTGCAGGTGCATGTCATTTCAATTGAAGGTTGTTTGTCCTTATTGGTTTACTTAGATGCAACGAATGCAATTTCTAGATTTGAAGTACCCTTTTCTTCATCAAGTCTCATTTCATATGCTATGAGAACTACACGTAATTATTCCTTGCTGAGTTTGTCCAGATTTTCACTGTATTCTAAGATCGATACCTTTGGGTTGAATCTCCCCGGTAATGTTCTAATAATCTTCCGTATAATAGTATTCCCATCAACTGGCTCTCCCAATCCTTCCAGAGTATTGGTTATTTCATCAACGTATTAGAAGTATGCAGCAATGTTGCAAACTTCTTTCATTCTAAGTTGCTCAAATTTTTCTCTATAGATTTGAAGCTTTGCTTCTTTGACATTTGAGTCACCTACATATATATTCTCAAGCTTGTCCCATACATTTTTGGCAGTTTTACAACACAACACCTTATGATAAGAAAATTCAATAAGTCCACTGATAATAATATTCTTTGCTTTTACATCATTTACCAAATTCTTCTTACCTTGTTCATCTTCTGTTGATGTAAATCCAACATCATTTACTAAATTCTTCTTACCTTGTTCATCTTCTGTTGATGTAAATCCATTTTGAATAGTGTCCCATACTTCGTAACCTTGCGCCAAGAGATATACCTCCATTATTCCTTTCCAAAATGCATAATTATTTTCATTGAATAGAGGTACACTATTCTTGGTATCCTCCATGACCTCCTTCCAGCTATTAAACTACTATTGAAGGAACCAAGCTCTGATACCAATTGTTGGAAATAATTGGAGGGGGGGGGGGTGAATCAGTATTCCTTTCAATTAGAGCATTAGTTAATCTTCAATTATTATCAGTGTTTGTGCAATGATAGCAGTAAACAAGAGGAACGCAAATGCACACAATTTTTAAGGTGGAAACCCACTCCGAGACAAAAACCACCTAATTCTTTTCTAATAATTATTTAATATTAAACTCCAATTGAAAATAAAGCTCCAACTTCCTAGAATCTAGAAAATAATTCTTCTCTAGCTCCCACTAGATGGACGCTCCAATTCCTGAGATTCTTCATTAGTAAACTGAAAAGATGCCCCAACACCCAATGAGCTACAACTCACCCTATCACCACCCTACCACCCTATAGAAGAATAAAAGAAGATTGGACTCCCGTACTAGGGAAAATGGTCCACTTTAAAATGATATAGAATGATGTAGAAGAAGAAGATATACTATACCATAACCCCAAATTTGACACAACCACCTAATGATGATCCTAAACCTCCCAACACTGCCTCTTCAACCCTTGGAAGATAGAAACTAGTACAATTTGTACAATAATGTATTTACAATGACTAAGTACAATGATACCTTTATAGTGATTGTATGCAGTGCTGCCCACTTGAAGACTTCATATGATGAACTTATTGCTACTGTTATGTACCTTGGATGCTGCTCTTGCCATGCTACCCTCTTCTACACCTTGCTTTGCTTTGCTGTCATAGAAATTTTGGTCCTTTGCAACCCTTGACAACACATGATCTAGCTTTTTCTTGCCTTCTAGGAGCTCGAAATTTAATCTGGTGTATCTCTATTATTTTAGATCCTAAATATCTGATTTTTGGTCCTATAGTATTCATCTGAGTCTTCTTTCCAATGCCAGAGGTCTGACCCAATTTGGATTCTTCAAGAGAGAGTTATACCCAATCTCTCACAATGCCCTAATTATGGACTGTTTCCAAAGAGCGCACTTGTACAGTGTGCCACGTGTCACTGTTTCTTCATTTGGATCTCAAATTTGTAGAGCTAAAAGTAAAAATTGTGTACTATCTACCACTTTTTACAGAATTCCAATATGATACTCAGAGAGAGATTTATGACGAATTTACCAAGGTCACTTCTTTTAGATGAATTTCAGGAGCCTGCAAAAACCCTGACTTCCACAGATCATATCTCCACAAATATTGTGCACCTTGATCTGAAATTTTTACAGAATCTTCCTTAGGATTTCAGCTTCACCTCTGAAAACATTTCAGCTTCTGAGCCTTCATATAAAAAAATTTAGAGCGAGAATTCCACAATGACCTATTTCAGATGGCGGAATTCCTTGCATAAGGAGGAAATGAGGATCACAATTTATATAAATGATCGAGTTTTGAGGGGCTTCAACAAGTGAACGAGGGAGGGATTTTAGGAGCTTAAAAAATATTAACTATGACTTTTCAATGACCCATGCCCCAACCCCATGGGGTTTTAGCCCACTAACTGGGGGTACAAACTTCAAACATGAATATCTCTCAAACTGTGAAGAATTACATGGCATGCCATATATCAACGGAAACATCTCGACAAGTAGAAAACATAAAAATAATTATTGACCTATATTATATTAATTTTGTAGGTCAAAATTCCTATTCAATATTGGATTAGCCCCTGGTGTTGCTTGGGTTGACATTAATGACAACTGCTAATCAACATATGGATCCAACAAACTTTTGGGGGAATCATTAGGTTAGTTAGAAGAAAAATTACCCTATGCAATCTATTTCATCGATAAGAACTTGTCTAAGGTTGAGCTCATTTATATTGTCAGAGAGAAAGATATGTTAGCCATTTTCCATGCTTTAAAAAAATTTAGACATTATGTAAGTGGGTATTAGACCTTTGTTGACATTGACCATGCAACCATCAAATATTTAATGAACAAAACAGATGTTAATGCTAGGGTAATTATATGGTTGTTAAATTTACAACAATTTTACCTAACCATTATTGATAAACCTGGAAAGGAGAATGTTGCATATTTTTTATCCAGGTTAGCTCTATCTGCAAGTGAAGAAGGAATGGTGGATGACTAGTTACTAGATGAACATCTCTTTTCTATATCAGAACTCTCACCATGGTTTTTTGACATAGCTAACTACTTGGTTGTTGGAAAGTTCCCTTCTAATCACTCATTTAAGGAGAAAATAAATATCATTTGAAAAAGTTCCCCTTTCACATGGATTGGGGGAAATCTTTTCAGGTTGGGCCCTAACCAAATCGTCAAAAGATGTGCGAGGGAGGAAGAAGTTTTGGATATCCTTTATGCATGTCATGATAGCCTTTGTGGAGGCCACTTTTCTGAAAAAAAAGACTGCCTTCAAAGCTTTGCAGGCAAGATACTATTTTCCTACTCCTCCTCAGTATTCTAGAAGATACATTAGTAGGTGTGAACAATTCCAAAGGATGGGGAAACCTACCCAAAGGGATGATATTCCTTTACACCCTCAGGTGGTCGTTGAGCCATTTGAAAAATGGGGCATGGAATTTTTTGGAGCTATTGATCCACCATCTGGACAAAAAATGTATATCCTAGTCTCCACTGACTTCCTGATGAAGTGGGCTGAAACAAAAATTGTGAAGGTAGAAACCGAGGAGAAAGTAGCATAATTTACGAGGGATAATGTGTTTTACAAGTTTGGGTACCCTAGAGAAGTAGTCACTGATTAGGGGTCACAATTCACTTCTCATATCATTGAGAATATTCTGAGGAGGCACAAGATAAAGTAGAAGACTTCTACTAACTACCACCCTCAGTCGAATGGCCAAGTGGAAGTGACTAACAGAGCCTTAGAGAGTATCCTCACGAGGGTTATGAGAAACAACAGGAAATATTGGGCGGACAGATTGATAGAAGCTACTTGGGCCTACATCACTACTTGGAAAACAAAAACACAATTCACTCCTCATGACCTAGTCTATTGGAAGAAAGCTCTAATTTCAGCTGAATTTGAATTCAACACCTTAAGGATGGTAGATAAATTATACCTAGATATATAAAATTCCCAAAAAGAGAGGTTGCTACAATTAAATGGATTGGATTATTTCAGGATGCAAGCACTCCTTCACAAAGAGGTAATTCAACTGCAAATGAAATTATGGCATGACAAAAACATTAAGGAAAAGACCTTCCAAGAAGGATATTGGGTGATGTTGTATGACTAAAGGTTTAAGGAATTCAAAGGAAAACTGTTGACAAGATGGTTGGGACCCTACCAAGTTGACAAATGTTATGATAATGGCGCAATTCATATCAGAACCATAGATGAGGAAGGAATTCCCCTACTTGTCAATGATTACAGGCTCAAAGTTTACAAGAAACCCCTATCTAGGGCATAATTTATAAATTCCATAAACATGTAGGTGTATGTCATGGGAAAATCCATAGTTTACGGTGCCTTATAAAAATGAAAAAAAATATAAAAAATAATAAAGAGGCATGGGTGAAAACCTTTTTGAGGCGCCCTAGGCCAACTCCAGGGTTGAGAACCTCCATGAGGCAGTCCTAAAGCAAGAAAAAGGAAAAAAAAAGGAAAAAAATAGAGAATAAAAGATCCTTGCGTTAAAAACTCTTTGAGGCACCCAAGGAAAGTCTCTGGGTTTAAACATTTGTGGAGGCAGCCCACTTGTCTTCAAGAAAAAAAAAAGAGAAAAAGCAAAAAAAGAAGAAGAAGAAAAAAGTTGTGTAATATTCCCAAATGGGAAAAGTAGGAATATAGTGCATAAGAATGGAAATAGCAGTGAAGATTAATGGATAAACATGATAAACCAATATGGATCTATTTAATTAACCATAACAACAGCAAATAATTAGAAAACAATGGGGCACAAACCATACAACATGAATCAATAAGCCTCCAATGAGTAAATTCCCTCACAATGAGGTGCTGCTACTATATCAAAATGCCGGAAGACTGCTACAGCGTAGTCATAGAAGCTCAGCTACAGCATATGAACATAAAAAAGATGATGTTTCTGATATATGCCTCAATAGATAAAAAAATAAATATCTAGGCTCTATACAACCTCCAACGAGAAACCTAAGAGGGTTTTTAGAAATACACCAATATACAAGAAATGAATCAAAGCCCTAGGGTTGAAGATTCACTGCAAAAATACAGATGGAAATATGTGGCTGATATGAAATGACAAAGAATGTAGCCTAATCAAATAGACTCTCCATATGAAAGGTTGATCCCTTCACTGGAAAACCTCCTCTCCAAATGGTGTACTGAAACCACCCCTCCAACTCCTCCCTAAAATAACGCAATCCAAGACTGAAACTGTGTTGTAGGGAAAAATTATAATGTGGCCTGATGCCAAATGTTGCAATAAGGCTCAAGGGCCTTCCTCACTAGCCTCCCAATAGAAGGAAACTTTCTTCCACTGGCAAACAACTCAGAAACAACCCAATTGTATTCTCCGCTGCTGCAACCTGCAACACAGCACAACCCTCTACAAAAACTGCACTGTAGATGAAATATGGAGCTTGGATTGATGTAGGAATGTGGAAATTTAGTGCAATAACTTCTCTTGAGTAGGCACTCTAAGTCCCCCAAGAATGAAGGTGGGATTCCCAGTAGGTAACACCCTGTGCTATACAACACTACAGTCTAAGCTAAACAACTAAAGAGAGCAAACAAGTCTTAATAGACCATATCAAAATAATAATCGACAACATATCCTCTATGTCTTCCCTCCCCTTCCTTATATACGTGGTGAGCTTCCTCACCCTTGGCCCCACTCATTAAATCCACTACTTCCATGCATGGAGTCTCCCACCAAAACTGCGTTGTCCCACAATGAATGCCACTCCTCCATAACAATGTTGTCGATTTGGTCAAAGTTGACCCAGTCTACATGCTCTAGCCCCTTTCCACACATAAGGGTGCATTATCAAGCCACTCAAGTGATATCCTTTCACATTAACGGTGATTTTATTCCTACTAAGGAGATCTATGGGTCTCCATACCCTCTTACTCATCAAACAAAGAAGTAAAAACAAAAATTAATATTCCAACTAGCTCATGGCTAATTGGGAATATTACAGTCCTCCCCTCCCAAATGTTTCTTGTCCTCAAGGAACTCTAAAGGTGAGTGTTGCAACCCTTTTCCTCCTTACTTGGTGACACCTCCCTGTGATAATCTCTCCTCATAAGCCAAGTGTCTCCCAATCCATCCCTCCATGAAATGCTCCTCCCAATTATTCATGAGATGCAAATGACTCACCTCATAAGGAGGCAAAAGATCCAATATAGCAATCATTGTTTGCCCAATGTTATCCTTGAAACATGAAGCATAATAATAATGGAGAATATCTCTCCCAAATGGCACATATAAAATTTGCATCCCCCCTCCAATCATTCCCATAAAAATAATAAGGACATCATCAATGTATGGGATCAAAACAAAGGATACATAAACTGCCATATGCAATAATGGAGGTGGATCATAGTATATCTCCTGACTACCTCAAATAATGATATGGTAAGTGGTTTCCCCACCACTTACTTTCTTCCATAGTATTCTCACATGCGATGATAAGGTGAGTAATTTTTGGTGCCTTTGGACACACCCTGAATGGTATATCATCTCCCTATATCCTCCTAGGGAGTGGCCATGCTCAACATTGTTTATGTCCCCATGTTGACCATGAATTTTATAAGGTAGAATTCCCCCTCTTGGAGAAATGGCCTGCACATGTATGGTAAAGGAATGCAAATATTCATCAAGTAAATCATTATGCATAAATACATGATCCTTACCATATGCTTCAGTCATACTAATGGAGTGGCTCATAGATAGATCCCCTCTCATTCCCAAAGGGGAAAGAGGTGGTTGTGATAACCCCAAAAAAGAGTTATGTGTCTCCTCCATCTCTACATGGTACATGAATCTCCTCAAATTTTGTTATATCTCCTCTTCAAATCCTTCCCATGTAAACCCCTCCATGATTGTATGGTATGATCTCATGGAATGAGTATGGCTGAAGAGAAAATCCTCATGTGCTGCTTGTAGTAACTTCTCCTTGAGCTTGGATGCCCCAGATAAGAAACTCCTACTATGATAGTAGATGACCTCATCTCTAAATGAATATCCCTCCTCTAATAGTTGGTCATCAAGTATCATGCATGTAAAAATATCCTTGGAATAATCCACCAACAACTGGGATTTCTAATATGGATCAATCCTCCATTGTGATAGCGCTGATGATCTATCATTTAAAGCATCTATTGTGTGGCTGATCCCTTCTTTATCATCTCCTATTCCAAATTCATATACGGAAAGGCTACTATCCTCCCTCTGCTGCTCCTTTCTCAGCGCAATATGTGAGGTGAGAGTGGGTAATGATGATGTTGGGAGAATGTCTCTCTCCTCCTTGAGTCTACGCAACACTCTTAGCATTGTACCATGACCTCGCAATGCTCCCAATCCTCATGGATATATGAGTGGTGCAACATGATGTGAGACATTTCTCACCAACTCCTGATCAGGTGGCCTCCCAGGTGGTTTTCCACAAAACACTAATGTCTCCTGGGCCAAATTCAAGTGCATAATAGATGAGGCTGTTAGGTCCTTGCTCCCATTTCATAAATCCATCTTTGTTTTCTGTGTGGAATTTGTTTGTGAGGATATGTGTGCATGCCCCTAATCATCCAAATTTTGCCACTTTTTCTACCCACCCATTCGATCTGCAAATTCTCCCAATCTGTGGTGACCTTCCCTAAAGTAATCAACCACTACACACCCAATACCACATTGGTGTTAGGTATGTCAACCACAACGAAGTGATATATCAATGTATATGTCCACATGGTGATAGATAAATATTGGAACATAATGCATGCACTGCATAGTTCTATCTCCTAGGACCAAAACAGAAAATACCTCAAAATCATCAGTGGGTATTGCCCTCCTTTGCACTAGTTGGGCATCATTAAAGTTGTGGGTAGCCCCACTATAAATCAAAACTGAAACCCTGTAATCCAAAATTGAACCTCGAACCCTCAATTTCAAGTACTTGAGTGCCCCTCTCGATGATGAAAGGGCCCCTCCAATTGGATAAAATGCTCCATTCCCACCTCCTGGTGGTGGTGGATCCTCTCCTGCTATCCCAACACTATGACCTCCTTCTAGTTATTCTTCCTCCTCCTCCTCCTCATCTGAAAATACCTTTATATAGTGTGTCTTTTATGTTGCACATCTATGTCTGGGTGCCCATGATTCTTGGCATGTGAAGCAAAGCTTCATTCTTCTTGAATCTCTTCAGACATCATCACTAAGAGGTATTTGTTTTGGCTCTCCTTTGAAAGAGGAGCCTTCTCATCTTTTATCTTTGATGGAAAAGTGGGATTTTGCTGAAATGTTGCCTTTTCTTTTGGCAAGGCATCTTGTAGATCTTTAGCCCTTTCAATGGCATCTTGAAGGGTAGTGGGCTTGGTAGATTTAACCAACCCTTGAAGAGGTTTTTCTAGCCCATCAATAAACATATAGACCCTCCTTGCTTCAAATAAATCGGGAACCACAATAAAAAAAATTATAAATTCAGAAAGATGAGTTTCTAGATTACATGATTGTTTGAGCTTAGCTAGCCCCATGAAAGGTGCCTTCAGGTCTCTTCGATCAAACCTCTCCACCAACCTCCTTGTGAACTCTAAGTATGCAGTCACATTGGCATGGCCCAATGTAGACAACCCATGAAACCACCAATCATGTGCTTCCCCCTCAAGGTGCATCACTTCTATCTTGATGGAATCCATCTCTGGTACTTGGTTTAGCTGGAAGTAGATTTCTAGCTTCTCTACCCATGATTTGGCAGTGCATTTTGATGACCCATCAAAGTTAGGTAAGAAAAATCTGCCCATAGTATGTTGGATATCATGATTCTGTATGAATCTTCCACATCTATTGTGATTTTGTGGTCTCCTAGTTTCCTTGATCTAACAGAATTATTGATAACTAAAATGATCCTTGAATCTATGATATTGAGACTCATACTCCAGAAAATAGTCTTCAAGATTTTCTTGTTCTTGAAACCCTTCATTTCCCACTGCTAAGAATGTAGGCATTTTGGAGCATTGGGAAACTTGCCGCTTCACTGGTTTATCACTCCAGTGATGAGAAATGTCAGAACCTTCACCATGTAGAAACCCTTTAGGGGATTCTTTTTGTCTATCCATCCTCATCTCCTTTATTTCTTTGCAATGTCTTGCATGGTTCGAAGAAGAAGCTTAGGAAACTACTTCTCCTCATCTTCTCCTGATAAGGGGTTTTACCCTTGTCTTCTTTATCATCTGTATAATCATACTTCTAGTTTCTTCTAAGATACCTCTTCTCTCTATCCATGAGAGGATCTCCTTCTTCTGAATACATATTGGCTTAAGATGCACAGGCTGAGCCAAGATTATGCTCTGATACCACTGTAATATTCCCAAATGGGAAAAGCAGGAATATAGTGCATAAGCATGGAAATAGCAGTGAAGATCAATGCATAAAAATGATAGACCAATATGGATATATTTCATTAACCATAACAGTAACAAATAAGTACAAAATAATGAGGCACAAATCATACAACATGAATCAATAAGCCTCCAATGAGTAAATTTTCTCAATATGAGGTGTTGCTACTACACAAAAATGTCGGAAGACTGCTACAACGCAATCATAGGAGCACTGGTACAACATATGAACATAAAAATATGATGTGGCTGATATATTCCTCAATAGATACAAAAATAAATATCTAGGCTCTATACAACCTCCAACAAGAAACCTAAGAGGGTTTTTAGAAATACACCAATATACAAGAAATGAATCAAAGCCATAGGGTTGAAGATTCACTGCAACAATACAGCTAGAAAGATGTGGCTGATCTGATATGACAAATAATGTAGCCTCCTCCAATAGACTCTCCAGATGAAAGGTTGATCCCTTCACTGTAAAACCTCCTCTCCAAATGGTGTACTGAAACCACCCCCGTAACTCCTCCTTAAAATAACACAATCCAAAGCTGAAACTACATTGTAGGGGAAAATTATAATGTGGCCTGATGCTAGATTTTGGAATAAGGCTTAAGGGCCTTTCTCACTAGCCTCCCAATGGAAGGAAACGTTCCTCCACTAACAAACAACTTAGAAACAACCCAAATGTATTCTCCACTGCTGCAACCTAGAACACAGCATAACCCTCTGTAGAAAATACACTATAGATGAAAGATGGAGCTTGGACTGATGCGGGAATGTGGAAATGTAGTGCAATCACTTCTCTTGAGTAGGCACTCAAAGTCCCCTGAGGATGAAGGTGGGATTGCCACTCGGGAACACCATGTGCTAAACAACACTACACTCTTAGCTAAACAGCTGAAGAGAGAAAACAAGTCTTAACAGACCATATCTAAATAATAATCTACAACATATCCTCTATTGCTGCCATCCCCTTCCTTATATAAGTGTTGAGCTTCCTCACCCTTGGCACCACTTATTAAATCTGCTACTTCCATGCATGGAGTCTCCCTCTAAAATTGCACTGTCCCACAATGAATGCCACTCCTCCATGACAACGTTGCTAATTTGGTCAAAGTTGACCCAGTCTACATGCTCTAGTCCCTTTCCACACATAAGTGTGATTTATGAAGCCACTCAAGTGATCTCCTTTCACATTAACAGTGATTTTATTCCTACTAAGGAGATGTATTAGTCTCCATAACCTCTTATTCATCAAACACATAATTAAAAAGAAAAATTAATATTCCAACTAGATCATGGCTAATTCGGAATATTACAAGTTGGAATAAAAGAATACCTATGTATTTATGTGTTTTTATGTTTTGGAGGTTAACAATTAAAGATGGATTTTGAGATCCAAAGGAGTGATTTCTCTTCAATATTCCCTCTTCTATTCTTGCACACTCCATAATCCACTCCATCATCCATCCATTCATCCATTTCACCCAACATATAAGTAACGATTTCATTTTTTTCCTTAAACTGTAATTGCTACAATAAAATCAGGCACCTATAGGATTCCTATAGCACTACAGGAAACTCTTGTAAATGCTACAGGAAACTCATTTGTGAAGAAAAGAGGTTTCCTAAGGGTTTTTGAACTTCAGGAAAGGTATGGTAATTCATGTTTTTCCTATACCTACCATTCCCAAACCCATATTTCACTCCATGTGCAAGGTGTTCCTATCTAAACCCTTTGTTGCACCTTGGGCAGCTAAATCATTGGAAACTTGGCATAGGAACCCTTTCTCTTACCTATCCTCCACTAAATTCATTCCATGACTTCCTCCATAACCTCCATCAACCACATCCCTCCATTTCTGAACAAAATGAAGTAAGAAGAGGTAAGAAACAGACTTCTACAGGTATCAAAAAGTTTCCTATATAAAATATGTGTGTGGCACATCAACGCTAATATATGAAGGAAATACGATGTAGATGACTCCAAGAGACCACCAACAGACTCCAAAGGAAAAATAACACCAACCATGGCATCTAAAGACCTACATGCAGTGTCTAAAAGGGAAAGTAAACAAGAAAATGGTAATCATCTCACTCAGAAAAGTTAAGAAACTCACTTAGAAAATGTTGCTCACTCAGAAAACAAATAAAAAAATTGAAGACATAGAAAATAAAAGACTCAGGATTCCACCACCAGCTCCATATCCTTGCACCAGCTTCTTCCACACCTCACCAACACCAGGTAAGATTAGGTATGGCCTCTCACCCCTCCTTGTGCATCCATAATTGCCAAAATAGTTGAATGTCGAGATTTAGGAATTTAAAAGGAAAAAAGGTGGCCAATTAAATTGGACACCTTCGTAAACTGAAACTGGAGGAAAATTGAAAGTGCATGCCACATGGGAAATTCAATTCGATTCAATTAAGAGTGGATGAGTATGAACGGAAGTGATCACAAGGTCAACAATGATTAACTGAAGAGGGGGCCAACAGTCTCAAAGAGGGAACAGGTGTTAAGTATGGGTCACCACAAGGCTCCAAATTTGGTTAAAAATCCAATAAAGGTAATATTTGTCTCATTTCCACCATTTTGTTGAGAATTTCAAAGAGAAACAAGAGCAAGAGAGTAGTGGAAGCCATCAAAGGAGCAACAACAAGGTTTTGTCTTGCATGCACCATCGTACTATAGGAAACAACATTTTGCTACAGGCAACTTCAGCAGAAGAATAGTAGAGGCTTAGAGGGAAACACAGAGTTACATGTGGGTGAATTTGATTCCCAAAGCCTCCATATATCAAACCAAATTAGAATAGGACCATGGTAAGTGTATTTTCATCCTCTAGCACTGAAATTTCTCCATACAATTCACACCCAGGAAAAGTAATTTTGACAGATTAAAGGGTAAAATAATTTTCTTGCATTTTTCTTCAGGGCTCCCATCTCCAAGACATATCTCTAAAAAAATCTCACCACCTTCATCTCTTAGCATTAAAATGAGAGGGGGATTCAATAGAATGCAACCTACAAACATTAATAGAGTTAGGAAGCACCCTCAGGTTATGGAAATCTTCCGAAATCACCAATTGCTAGTGTTCTTTGAGATATTGAAATGTACTAATGATGAAATAGCTAAAGAATTTGCAATGGCTCTAAAGTCAAATTCAGAAGAGAGAGCCACAACTGTGATTAGAGGACTAGCCATCACTCTATCTCCTGAACTCATAAGCAGAGTTACCACCTTGCCCTTAGGAGTCAAATGGGTCAAGGAAAGCATGCCTAACATTGCAGCCAAAAATAATTTCTTCTTACAAGGAGAGGAGTATATTGAAGATAAAAATGGACTAAGGAGAGAGATCCTTCTATTACCCTAGGGTGAATTTTCCCTCCACACCATGAAATTCATCTCTTGTGAAGACAGATTAAGTGTGGTCTATGGGTATCATTTCAAATTGTTAAATTAACTTAGGCTCCAAGGAGAGCTCCCACTTGAACAGAGATTAAGTGTCCCTCACTTACTCCTAAACTCCATCACTGACATGAGCCATAAAGTGAGGCAAAGGAAATATCATCACTTGTCACATCATGGCATAATAAAAGTAGTTGTAAATGATGTTTTCAGAAGGTTAAACCTAGATGTATCCTGGTCTTCTTTCATAGACATGGATGTGGAAGCCTTTATAGCTACCCAAATAGGGAAAACCTCTGCTTCTAGTCTTAGAGAAGAAGAAGTTTAAGAGGAAGTAGAAGGGGAAGTAGAAGAGGAGAAAGAAGAAGAGGAAGAAGAGGCAGAAAACAAAGAATAAAAGGAAGAGATGGAAATTGAGACAAAAAACATGGAGAGAACAGAAAGAGAGAAAGAAGAAGCTAAGGGAAAGGAGGAAGAAAATACTGAGGAAACAAAATATGTGGACCCTATCTTAGGCCATGAAACCTCCCCTTAAGATAGAATCATGTCACCTGACATCATATATCAAGAGGTAGCTTCCAGCCTAACTACTTTGAGCACGCCTTTCAAAACAAAAAGAAAGAGAAAAACACCTATGTACTTCAGAACTAGGAAGCGTCAGAGGGTGAGACATGGAAAACCAAAAAATTCCTCCAAGATCCCTATCATCATTAAAGAATAACCAAAGAAGGAGGAATAAATCATATTAGAGGAAGGAATGGTGCAAGATGCCACTTCACCCATAAGGACCCCTGTAACATATATCAGGGGACATTAAGCCAGATTGACAACCCATACACTTCAGGAAACCTCCACACACACTCCAAGGAGAGAAAAATAAGGAGAATAGTGTTTTAGAAAGAAAAATAGAGTTTGCTACAAGAATTTTTTTTTTGCTACAGGAAACTCCAGCAAGCACAGATTTGGAAAAAAAATCCTTCATTGAAGAGGAATAGACAACCATGGAAGGGCAAGAGGTCAATGAAGATGAGGGTGAGACAGAAGAGGAAAAATGTGATGAAAAAGAGGGAGGAAAAGATGATAAAGAAGAGGTCACCTCACCAAAATCAATCCTCAAGGATGTTGCAATGGTGCCAAAACCTAGCCCTCAACCCAATCTCATCTCTTACTATACATACATTGAGGGGGGTAGATTGATTCCTCAAAAGTTCAAAATTCCTTTGTTTTATCAATTTGAGGAAGAGAGGGCACACATTCATCATTGGATGAAGCTTGCCACATGTAAAGGAGTGTATGACATAAGGGTCATGGAAGGAAAATTAGTTGAGTTGGGGAAGGATTTATCTAATGTGAGGGTAAGACAGTTAGTTTTGAAGGCACAACTTCAGAAAGCATAGGAAGGGAATGTAGCACTACAAGAGAAGCTTCAGTAAAAATGTAAACAAGGGGCCACCATGGCATATTTGTGCATGGAGGCCATTCAACGCAAGTACCCTTCATATTCATATGTAGTTTACTTCAAGGAGTAGTGGCTCCTCTTTCAAATTAAAACCTTAGCCTCCCATGGATCCTTACCTTTCCAAAATTGTAGACAGTTCATTGATTTTCGTAATCAAGCTAGCATGGTTGACAAGGATAAAATGACAGATTTTTATATGAATATAACCTTGTGTTAATAGATTTAAATATTTTGGACCCCAATCCTAGAATGGGGGATATGCAATTAATGGCTTTGGCATCATGTATGGTGAATAAGGAGACAAGAGCACAAGATATGAGGAGGGTTATGAGAAGAGAAAACAGAGAACCCTTACACATTAGGGAATAATTTTTCACCCCTATAAGAGTCATAAATAACATCTAAAGATTGAAAATGATCATGAGCTAGCTGAAAGATACCTCCATACAAAAGCTAAAGCAATGGCCCACTTTGATGATGTTTCTAGTTTGTTGGAAGATGAGTGCATTATGGCTAGCCAAGGAATATGGAGAAGCCTCCATTATAGCCTTAGAAACATGGAGTACCACACACTAGAAATATTTAGGGGTGCCATGGAGAGAGCACCATTGTACAAGAGGGTCATGCAGGAAAAAAAGATTCAGTGGCTTGGCTTGAAGCTCAGTCCACCCTTGTTGATGTGGCTGAGTGATGGGAAGGACAAATATGAGCAAAAAAAATAATGGGAGGAAGTAGGAAATAATGATGGCTTTTACCCTATTGAAGGGACTCCCACACTTCTTCCTTGGGAAGTCAGAGAGTCCATCAAATCCTTAAAGGAAATGGAGAAGGAGGATTATTTTCTCACAAGACAAGAAACCATTTGATAGGGGGATGATGAAAAGCTCCATCATTAGATACATTTGGAGGGGTTAATGGTAACCTTTTTTTCTTATTAAGTCTCTTTTTCTTGCATTTTCAATATTTGTAGGTGAAGATTGAGGCTTAACATACGTCGAGTACCTAGAATACGTTAAATGCAGGAAAAATCATAAAGATATGGCATTTTTGTGGAAATTTTATCATAAAGACTTGGAGTAGACAGCAAGGAGAGATTCTAGGGGGTTTTCCACCCTCCTTAACTCCCAAAGGCAGCCATGGGATCCTCGAAATTCCCTCCAACAACTCGAAATGACAGGCATCCAAGAAAACTCAAGATCAAGTGCACTCAAGCCATACTTCACTTGGATTCTAGTGGACTCGTCACCTATTTTCTAGGGAGTTGTTGGTAGCTACCCTTTAGGTTAAATAGAGTTGAGAAAGAGCTCATTAGGATTCAAACTTTGGAGAAATCCATTAGGATTTTTTCTCTTGTAATCAGTTTTTAAAGACTTTTATATTGATGTAATGAGACTATCTTTTGAAACGAAATGAGTATTCAGACTTTTCCTTACTAACATAGTTTCAGAGAGCTAGGCTTTTGGGTTAGGGCCCAATCCATGTTCCTCAGCCTCTCTAGTGTAATCATTCTTTACTTTCATGTCATTTAGCTAGTTTAACTTATGAATATCTACTTAATTTGTTGGTATTTTCATTTACCATTTTTAGTTTTCTTCCATTTGTGTTTTGTTGTAGATTTAGTCTACTTATAAGAGTGGTAGAATAGGTTATAACTTCATAAAGTTGCGAGTCAAGCCTCCCTCTCTCACCTCTCCCAATAGGGCTTGAGGGGGTTAGACCTTCCCCATAGACCAAAAATATTCTTAGTTTATGAATTCTTGGAATGGATGAGATTAGTTGTTGTGATTCCATGAATATGTTCAGTATGATATGGTAGATATATATTTCTATATTACGGTAGATTTTATTTGCAAATTCAAGTCCTCTTTTCCATTATCTTTATCATGAATTTGTCCATTTTTACTGCAGGAATAGGTATTTTTATTTTAGGTATAGGTACCATAGCCAAGAATAACTTCACCAGAACCCCCAACTTCATCTCTCACCTTTCATCAACTCTTTGTTCATCAAAATCACCATAAACCCTGTTTTTGGATTTTTCACCCCTACACCATGAGTAAACCCTAGGGTTGCAAGACAAACCACCCAATAGTTTATGAGCTTTTCCAAGGCATGGGCCACCTTCTACTCATCCTAATCCACCTTCACACCACCTTCGATACCCTTTTTCCACCTCTTTTAAGCCTCGGATTTCCTTTAGATTGTTTCTTGTAGCAATTAATGGCTTTCGTGTAGCACTACAGAAAAGTTGTAGTGGCACTTGAAATAACACCTGTGGGAACCTAATTAAGCTCGAAAACCACCACCAACTTCTTATAAACCTTCAAAAAACACTTATACACCTCCAGCCTTGCCCCCATCTGTTCGAGCCTTCCATGAGCCACCTTAGCACTTTCTTCTCCTAGCTGAAAAACAACAGATTTTCAAGCATAGTTAGGTCATGAATAGTTGCATGAATAAAAGCATGATAGATATAAAATAGTGTAAGAAGAGTGTTTTTAGCCATTTTTCCCAGGAAAGTGTGATTATATTAGTTTCCTTTATGTCATTTCAATTCATAAATTCACTTCTTACAAGATACCCAGGTTTCTTTTCAAATGTTATCATAGCCTAATTAGTAGATTTATTTCATTGAAAAATAGTTAGACGTACTTGTTTGCTGTAGTATAGTTATGTACTAATTGATAGTGCCATGGATTTGGATCATTTGTAACCCTATTCCTTATTTCAGAAGTGTGACAAACTTACCTAGAAACCCTAGAAGTAGCACCCTTTCGTAAAGCTCAGAAGAGGATGACATGAGTAGAATGCATATGTTGTGTATATATCACTATCACCTCCAAGTTTGTACCAACCTTGGGTTGATAAAGTAAATTAGGGCAGCCTCTGGGAGTTACAACATTCTTGGTGAAAAACCAAGGCTCACCTAGTGTATCCATGAAGTCAAACATCTCTGACATAATATGTTCTACCAAGTGTAATCATCCAATACAAATATCTAAAAAAAAAAAATTTTGTAGCGGTTCAATGTAAATGGATAGGATCGGTTGTGAATTTACTCAACTTGTTCACTACATAACATATGTCTGGAAGGGTGTTTAGAATGAACATTAGAGCCCAAATCAACTATATATACTTGAATACATTCGCCAGATTGGGTCCTGCAACCTCTCCACATATTTTCTTGAAGTTTATTTTCATCGTTGTGGGTAGAGACTTGCATTCGGTCATTTAAAATATTTCCAGAAGCTTCAGAACATATTTTTCTTGTGAAAGTAAAATATCATCTGCCCTTTCTAACACCTCAAGGCCTAGAAAGTAGTGCATGGTTCCAATGTCTTCCATTTCGCATTCAGAGGCTAGCTTGCTCTTACATTCCATCACTATATGCTCACTACATGTCGAGAATAAATTGTCCACATATAAAACCAATATTAGTAGCATAGCTTGGATTATCTTCAAGTAGAGGTTTGGATCGACACCTGTTCTCATGAATCCTAGCTTCACCAAATAATTATATATAAGGGTGTACCATGATACTAGGGCTTTCTTCAAACCATAAAATTCCTTGTTCAATATAAAAACATGTGTCCTATGGTAATTTACTTCAAATACCTATGGTTTTTCAATGTATACTTCTTCTTGTAGCATGCCATGGAGAAATGAAGTCTTCACATCCATTTGATGAAGGGTCCATCCTTGGCTTTTGGAAAGGGAAAATATTGAATGAATGGTGTTATATCGAGACACATGTGCAAATATAACATTGTGATCCTCTCCCTAATTCTAGGACAATCCTCAAGCCATGAAGCTCACCTTTTACTTCTCAATGCTTCCATCAATTCCATGCTTGATCACCTTGAATATCCACTTCGAAGTTACAAAAAAATTCCCCTTTAGTCTCGAAACAATATCCCATACATTATTCTTCACAAAAGGTTCATATTCTTTGGCCATATCACCTTTCCAGACTCATTCTTTTACGGCTTTTTCGAATGTGGAAGGTCTGGCTTGAATCATACTGCTCATGTTTGCAAGATATTCGTAGTACGTACATGGATTATTCCTTTCTCTAAATGATCTTAGAATGGACACATGGTTATCAGTATGTTGAAGAGTGTCACTGAGCCATAGTGGTCTCTTCCTAATAGGAGGATTAGCGGGAGGGGAATCTAGGGGATTCATGGGATCATCAACAATATTGGTCTCGGATTCTAGGAGAGACGGGTCATCCAAGATATCCATATCACCATTATTCTTGGATGGAGCAAGTGAAGGAAGCTCTCTTTCTTTTCCATGTGTGACATCTTCATCAAATGTGGCATCCTGGCTAATTTCAGCCTTCCTTTGATGAAAAATATATATTCTAAATGCTTTATAATTTTTACCATACCCAGAAAATGTACATTTTCTTCCAGTGGATTCCATCTTGTTTTTTTCTCTTTTGGCACATGAAAGTATACGTGGGAGCCACAGGTACATATATGACTCACATCGGGCCTGACAACTATGAAATCTTCTTCAAGTGTTTTTTTGTCTAATGCTAGATGAGGCACCCTGTTTCGAACATATACAACAACATTTTTCACTTCTACCCAAAGGAACTTTGGTATTTTTTGATCATGGAGCATGGAATCAGTGGCTTTTACAATGGAATTGTTCTTCCTTTTGACTACTCCATTTTTTTTGGGAGTATATGGCATAGTTGTATCCTTATTGATGCCTTCCTTCTTGCAAAAATCAATCAATTCATTTGAACTGTACTCTCCACCATTGTCAGCCCTAAATATTTTGAGTTTCTTCCTTGTTTTATTTTGAATAAAAGCTTTGAACTCCCTGAAATTTTCAAATGCTTCATCCTTATGCTTCACATAATATATCCATGTCTTTCATGAAAATTCATAAATGAACGTGATATAATAGAGAAGGTTACCAAGAGAATGTATGGGAATAAGACAACTCAATTCAGAGTGAACGAGATGGAGGATGTCATTAATCTTGATTTCACTAGAGGGGAATGGCACCCTCGTCCTATTTATAGACGAACATCTTGGACATACTCCATCATGATGAGCTTAAACCTTTGGAATCCCAAAGACCACGTTCTCCAATTTCGGAAGCACATCATAATGAAGATGAGCTAACCTTTGGTGCCATAATTTTCTTATATTATTTTTATTATGAACCAATGGCAATAGTGGCCCTCTAGTGACCCTATATATTCCTTCATATCTTGTTCCCAAATTGAATGCATCTTTCATAAGTGACCCAAAATACCAAGTAAGAAATTTTCCCTTGATGAATGAAACCCTCATCCCTTTTTCTTCCAAACTGGAGATTGATACCAAATTTTTCTTCAAACTAGGAACATACATTACATCATGAAATACAATATATTCCCCATAATTCATATGAAATTTAACGGATCCAAAACCTTTTACGGGATGAGTGGAGTTGTGTCCAGGAATAATTTTCAAATTTCACTCCCTCTATACTAAGTTAGAGAGAACTTCCTTGTAACCAGAGAAGTAGTGATGTCCCCACTATCAACCAACCAACTATCCCAAAAATCCAGAGGATATGAACTAGTAAGAGAGGAAATAAGAATATATTTAGATTTATTTGCAACATTACTTTCATACATGGAGAATTTTGACTTCTTTTGTGGAGGAAGATCTTCTTCATGATCACTTTGGACATCTCTTCTTCTGATATAATTTCTTCCCTCATGGTCATTCATTCGATCATATCTCTTCCTTTGATCATTGAACATGTTGTTATTGCTTCTAGTATTATAACGTGGTCCATTATTCTTCTCAAGGAAATATCGAGCACAGTGAACTTTCTTGTGACAATTTTAGCATTCAATATGTGAGTATTATTTTCTTTTATTTTGATTTCAAGGAGGAGACTTTATTGAATTTAATGGACCTCCTTTCCCTTTATTCTTCTTCTTTTCATGAGAAATGTATGCAATGGGTTCTCCTTCTTTGTCCATTTGAATCCTTACTCTTCCTATCATCTTGGAATCTTCTTGAGTAAACTTTCCAATCATCTCATCAAATGAAGGGAGGAAATTTTTATTGCTTATGGTAGTGATGAATGTTTCCCAAATAGGAGGGAGTCTTATTAAAGTGACAGCCACCAGTTCCCTGTAAAGAAAAACTTATCCAACTCTTAAAAATTGATCTCTAAAATGATATATCCTCATTATGTATAATTGTATAGAATATATTTTGTTCATATTGGTGTCTTTGATTTGATCTATCAAGGTGATGATTTCATTAAAAGTTTTGACCTCATACATTCCTGCAATGTTATCATACATTTCCTTAGACCTTATCAAGTTTCCAACATATGAAAGTAAATTTCCTTGTAAACCACCAACTCTAATTAGCTTTCCTTTATTCTCACCTTTATTATGCTTACTATTTATGACAATGGATGCATTCTCCAAAGGCTCAGGTACCTTTCCATAAATGTAGTCCAAAACATCATTATTGAAAGCCATGATTTCCAACGTAGATTTCCATGCAACAAAATTCGATGAGTCACCCAAATTTTCATTCTTCTTGAAGGTGGTTTTCATATTGATTTGACTTGATTGTCTCTTTCAAATTTTCCAAATATGATGGCTTTAATAATTGTCTCCTCTTGGAAGTTTCCTTCACCTTAGCTCTAAAACCATGTTAATTTTCATATTGTTCTACAATGTATCAATTACTTTAGCCCAATTCCAAACTTCAATTAGAAACATTTCCAGTTACAATTAGTCCTTCTATTCATCAAAAATAATTGAATATAGAATAATAAATGAAATGAAAATGGAAACAATCACCACGTCAACATGAGACACTAGATTTGGTCAAAGAACAGGGAAAAACCCACTGTGAGGAAAACACTTTGAAATTATTCTCTATTATATTTTCATAAAATGTTAAGTATAGAGTACAATGAGCCCAATACAATATGATCAGCAATACGACCCAATAACTTCAGAAACATGTGTACAATGGTGAAATATGTCAAAGAAAAATTAATTCATACTTCGGAAAACCTCAAAAATATTCATATGATGGTAAACTATAGTAAAACTGCTATAGGGTAAAATTCTTGGGTTGTTGGTTATCGTATATCCCTCTCAGGGCTTTCCGGTGCCCGAGGTAGACAGTAAGATTAGTTGTATAGTTCACAAAGATGGCATATACATGTTCATATTAACTTAAAACCACTTGATGGAAAAATATAGAAGATTACCTCTTTAATGATCTTGGAGTCCTTTGGAGAGCACTAGGTAGCAAAGTGGCAGTTCTCTTTCACCAACTCCAAATCTAGGTCCTGCAATCAATTAAAGCACCCGTGTAATTTCTAACATAACATATATTTCCTATCAATTAATTCAATACATAATAAACATTTAAAATGTGCACATCTAAGCCATTCATCTCATGCTATATAAGTGATTAAATATTAATGACAATATCAATGAATAGAATGGAAAAAACATATACAGTTCTATTGATTTATAAAAAAGGAGGATTACAACCGTCGGTTGCACCAAGCCCTCCTCAGCCTTCCAATCTCTCTATCTCTCAAAGTGGTGATGTCTTGATCAACAAGTCCTCAATGAACCTCTTTGACCTTTGACCTTCACACTACAACAATGATCTCTACTTCACAAGTATTCGAAAACTTGACAATCCTTCGACCCTGAACCAAAAGCCTTCAACTCCATTTTATAGGAGATGGATAGAGAAATCATTGCCCTTCTCTTTCCACCAGTTCTGAATAGAAAAAACCAAGATGTTTCCCCAACCTCCATGTTTTTGCCTTCTTTGAGAGTTGAGTTGTTTATGGAAATTCCCAATAAGAGATTAGTGCTTTGCATTTTCCTTTTTGTACTGACTCTCTTGTGAGAAAATGCTGGAGATTCAAATCATTCTCTGTGGGTTTTTCCCATTTCAAACTTAAAACACGGGTAATCCCGCCCTCTAGTGTAAACAGAGCATTTCCCTAGCCACTAACGTGGCCTATTCACTGATCAGCTGCATTATAACGCTCTTTTGTTGTTATAGAGAGGTGTTACCTTGGCAGAAATAGGTTTAATTTAGGTCTTTGTATTCCTTCCATATTTGTCTTCTCCTCTGAGATGATGAGGAGGTATTTTGACCTGTAATAGATGCCCCCTAAAGTGTGAGGTTAGAGATGAAGACGATGGCTGAAATACTTTACAATGTGTGTAGTAGAGATAAAGAGATTGAAAGACTAAGGAAAACTTGAAACAACAACATATGTCAGAAAATATAGTATTTTCCTTGAGTCGGGCATTCCCATGCTCAGTAGCTTAAACAACATGATTTCTCTAGAATATAGATATGAAGAATCTATCCACCGATAAGTACAATGTGGAAGTGTCTATCACAAGAGGATCAGGCTGAAGAAGCTGTCTCCATAAACAATATTGCAACTTGGGGGAGGGAACACAACTTTAATGATGTAACCTTTGCCCTAAGGTCTTGACCGCTGATTCACTTAAATTGCATATTTCTCAACATGTGAATGAAGGAGCTGTCGTCGAACATGTGATAAATCGTCTGATTACTAGTCAATAATGAAAACTGTTAAGAGACACAAAGGTGGCCACCGATAATGATGATGGTCCCTAAGATGCACAGTACAATCTAGCGAGTGTGAATAAAATGAGTTGAAGTCAAACACTCGTAGAATCATTCAACTAGGAGCCAATGATGAAGACTCATGATCAAACACAAGACTACCTGCCACAGATGTTTGCAAGTATCTGGGTACTGATGGGTTTCTGGATCAACTTCCTAGATAAGATGTTGAAGTGGATAGGAAGAGATCTGTTGAAAGGTAGGCACTGAGGCATCATACATCAGTAAACATGAAACGGAAACCAACTGATTTTGTTTATGATTGAGATAATGAAGAGTGAATGGGGATGTCGGATGACAAATAATTTCTGGCATAATGAGCGGTTTGGTTGATAACAGGAGTAGTAGATAACGAGATCTGCTTGAACAATAGAAGGCAATGTAACAAGGTACTAGACAGCTGAGGCTTAATGAACACCAAAGAGTGTGTTAGGATTTTACCGGTGCAGGGACACTGGGAGATGAAGGCTAATACTCATAGATGGTAGGGTTTGACTAACTGCGAAAGAGTTTTCTGGGAAGTGCCATGTTCAAGAATTTTGCTGCCAAATCAACCTTTTTGAAATGTAACAAAGGAAGTATCCATTTTGTCCAAATTTTTCCCCCTCTGATTAAGTTTAACGAGTTCGGATGAGTAAACTCGGTGAATTTTTCATGTTTAGAGAGTCTGAAAAATATCATAAAAGACAACTCCGTGCCCCATCTGATTAGGTTTAACGAGTCGAGATGGGTAAACTCGGTGAATTTTTCATTTTTAGAGAGTCTAAAAAATATCATAAAAGACAACTCCGTTGGGGTACCTTTGTCATGTCTTGATAACTGGGCATGGAAAAGGGAGAATAGTAAGCCCGAAATAGTTCATTTTCCGTGAGTTAGTCCATCGAAGCTGGAAAAGTGAGAAATCTATGTTCGATGGACGTCTACCTAATTTTGTTATGAGTACCAGGAGACGAAGTAAAATCAATACTCTTTTTGAAATTTTAACGAGTCCAACAAAGAAAAACTTGGTTACCTCCGTGAAATTTTAGCAAATCACACGGAGAAAACTCGGTTAATTTTTCAGTTTAAAGAGCTTTGAAAAAGAGGAAAAGAATGGCTCCTTACTCTCTGTCGTGGTAGTTTAACGAGCCCGACAAAGTCAACTCGGGGTTTTTTCAGTTTTATGAGCGAGAAAAAGGTTTATAAAAAGAAAGCTCAGTACTTCTTCATGGTTTTAACGAGTCTGAAAAAGAGAACTCTAAGTTTTTCAGATTAACGAGAAAGAAAAAGACCCAAAAAAGAACGCTCGATATCAACTTCGTATAAATTCAACGAGTCCGAAGAAGGGAACTCGAGGTTTTTCGGATTAACGAGCAAGAAAAATACCGTAAAAAGAACGCTCGATTAAACATGAGTATGTCTGCTTATAAATCGTGATCACTCATCAGAACATTAGTACCAAATATAAATAGTTGCGACACATGCGCAACAAGAATTCATGACTTTTTCCGACTAGCGTAAGAGAGTCATGTCACAAAATTTTCTATAAGAAGGTCGGAAGACTTTCATTTTCACTGTTTTGAGTGCTGTGAAGGAGCTCTGGGGAAAAAAGGGATGAAATCTTCAACTGACGATTACGGTCAATCCGAGCAACGGTTTTCCTTCCCACGAGATCCAGGTAAGAGCTAAAACCTCCTGCTATCATTTAATTGTCTTTTTGTTACTTTTTGCGGGTTGAAAATGAGAAAATTGTGAGGCCCTAAAAAATGCTTGCGCCTAACGCGGGCCAGTAGTGCTACAGTCGCGTTAAACGCATAACCCGTGAAGGGATGTTGCGTTATCATGCTCTATTTTATACTATGGCCAGCGTTAGGCACACCATGTTTTTAGCAACTCATTTTTCACGGTTTTGAGGTGGTCCAGGCAAGTTTTGATCGGTTGAAAATGTTGCATTTGCAGGTATTTAGCTGTTAATCATGAGTATCTGGTGAGAGAGAGAACATGAACGGGAAGAACGAGAGATGGTGATCGATGTTGCAATATTGATGGCTCTTCGTAGATGTGGATTGCTAAAATATGCCCTCTTAGAACTGATGAGGGGTCAAGAGGACCTCCTGAGGTGGCTAATCCAGCAATGGGACGAACGACATCACGTCTTTTGGATTGGGGGCAATGAGCTCTCAATCAGAAAGGATGATGTGTACTTTTTGACCAGCCTATCATGTCATGGGGCGAGGCCCAACTTGATGGGGTCTAGAGCTGACCCATGTTCCACTACTGATCTGATTCATGCGCATTGCATACGTGACACTCAAGCTATCAGAAACTGGATACCGATCGCACGGGTGACTTTGAGACCATTGCGGTCTATATTATGGATGATTGTTTGGTTGGCAGGTGCCAAGAGTCAGCATGTGGCCCCCAAGGCCCAGGTGCTCCTAGCCTTGGACTGTATGCAGCCTCAAGTTTTTGACTGGTGTGACGGAGTTGTCCGTCGGGTCCGAGCAGAGATTACCGCATGTAAGGCCCGTACCCAGAGAGAGTTTGGGTACGGTACACTGATTGTCTCTTTCATACTGGAGCGGGTACCACTGATGGGGCCCAAGATCACTACAACTCCATTGGGTCCATGCGAGCCAAGGCAGGCTCGGTGGGACGCTTTGCTTCCGCGGACTGGAGAGGGTCCCGTCTGCTACTGTTTTGATGATGGATTTTTTGATTGGCCAAACTCACAAATTATTATGATTGATGATTATCCCTATGCAGGGATGAACTTCACAGGTGATCCAGAGTTAGTGTTGCCCCCTGGCACCCAGTGGGGGCTCAACGGTAAGAAGGAAATGATCAGTGCATTTCAAAGAAGTACTTTATTTTTTGTCTTTTGAATGTTTATGCAATTTTTTTGTTGAAAATAGGGTGAAAATTATGTTTTGACATGAAGCATTTGTTTTCTTGACACAGATGTGGCACCTGTCCGGCCAGTTGGGGCCTCTCACTATGCACGGTGAGGACTGCAGCTACCCAGGGTTGGTGCACCAGCAGAGGATGTGGAAGCCGCCGAGGATGATGATGCCCAAGTTTTACATGAAATCTCCAGAAACCTGAAGGGTTTGAGTATGGGCATACCAGCCCTTCCTATGCGGGAGGTTCCAGTTCGTTTGCAGCAGCATACTGTAGGTGTGCCGGAGAGATACTTGGTGCCTCTGAGGAGGATAGCTAGAGAATTTGTATGCTACCATGATCATCAGGCCTAGCTGGCAGAGCAGATATATTAGTGTCAGAGCGTGGCTTAGTATAGCCAAATTGTTGTAAAACACCCAAGTTTTGGAAGATTTTTTGATGTAACTATTATTCTGGACATGACATATATATATATACATACTTTTTTGGTAATTTTTTGTTTTCTAGTTT
This sequence comes from Pinus albicaulis, assembly GCA_034641835.2. Lineage (NCBI taxonomy): Eukaryota > Viridiplantae > Streptophyta > Pinopsida > Pinales > Pinaceae > Pinus > Pinus albicaulis. The sequence goes on from CM076582.1 coordinate 1,146,486,959, forward strand.
TTTATGTATTTTTCAATGGGATGAAAATATAATCATGTATAACTCTTTTATAATAAATGTGACAAATGCCATTCTAACACATAGTTTGTCAAAGAATCGGCTAATGCATTAAATTCTCTAGTAACATGCTCAAATGTAATTGTTTGAAATTGACATTCTAAAAGTCACACCCTTAAAAAATAACGTAAAAAGACTGAATGACGGACATGGTAATGATTTTTTAACTACATAATGATGAGTTGGGAGTCTAACCTGACCACTAAATTGGAGATGTCACGAGATTTCGCTTCCGTGAGGAGTTGGATCACTGACATGTACTCGGAAACATTATTGGTGGTGTTACCCAGGAAGATTCCCCCAGAACCAAGGAGGTCCGACTCAGGAGTGTAGAGAACCCAAGCAGCTAAAGCAATGCGTCTAGTGTGACGACTAGCACCGTCTGCATATCCGACGTATGATAAAGAGGGTGACGACATCTATGTGAAAAAAGATATCATGAGAAAAAAACACCTCGAAAACTAAAAAATATCCAGAGACATCAAAACAATAAGAAAAACTTATATACATAAAATTACAAAGCATACGCCTAGTGCGAAACTAGGCAAAATACTTCTTTAAATAGAGCCCATTGCGGGAATCCACGAGTGGAATTCCATTACAGTCCTGAAGTTCGTAAGATCCTTTTGAGAGGACTTTAGTGACGATGTAAGGACCGAGCCATAATGGTTGGAGTGTTCCTGCCCCCAAGAGGTCATGTTTCTGATCATAAAGTAGAACAAGATCACCCTCTTGGAAAGAACGAGGGTTGATAGATTTGTCGTATTGAGCTTTGACTCGGCGTTGGTGAGCTTTGAGTTCTAGTGTAGCATCTCGAAGAGTTTTTTCCAAATGATCGAGTGAGATCAAGCGCTCTTATGTGGCAGTGGTGCTAGGCAGGAGTTCAACGGCAAGTTTGAGTGATGGAATTTCGCACTCGATTGGAAGTACTTCCTCCAGGCCGAAAGCAAGTTGGAATGGTGTGAAGCCTGTGGTAGCTTTTACTGACATCCGGTATGCCCATAACGTGGAATACAAATTCTGATTCCATGTGGTTTTATGGTTTCCGACCAATCGACGAATCATGGTTTTGAGGACGCCATTTACGATTTCGAATTGACCATTAGCTTGAGGATAATAAGACGAAGAATGATCTTGACGGAAACCTAGCATGGATGTTAATTCGGTCATCATATGATTTTGGAAGTGGGATCCATGATCTGTGACAATAGATAGGGGCACGCCGAACCGACAGATTACCTGATTAAACAGGAAGAGAGTGGCGGTTTTGCCATCGGCCTTGAAAGTGGGAAGGGCTTCCACCCATTTCGTAAAATAGTCGACCGCAACCACGATGTAGTTGTTTCCATTTTCTGAAGTGACGAAGTCAATTCCCCATTTAGTGAAAGGACCAATGGAGATAACTGGATGAAGGGGGGTAGGATGAGCGCACATTTTCTTTGTGAAAATTTGACATGGATGGCACTTTTGGACCGCTGCAATGCAGTCTTTAAACAAAGTGGGCCAATAGTAACCTGCGCGCAAGATTTTTTGGGCAGTAGCTATGCCCGAAAGATGACCACCACATGTCCCTGCGTGGCAGTCGTTCAAAATGTGCTCTGCCTCATCAAAAGTGAGACAATGTCAGAGAATAGTATCAACACCACGACGATACAGTGTATCATTTAGCATGAGGAAGTGCTTTGCTTGGTGGCAGATACGACGATGGTCGTCAGATGTGAGAGTTGGGCGGAAGCATTGGGTTTGTAGGTAGACCAAATTGCCTCCATACCATGGGTCCGAAGAATCGACCAAGTATACAGATTCATCAGGAAATGGATCATGAGCTACTTCTCCTGGGTCGATTAGGGGAAGATCCGATAATAATTCATCAAACACGAGGGATTTATTTGCTTTGGTAGCTGTGAAGACCAAATCAAATTGCTGGAGGATTATGATCCATTTGGAATATTTTCCTCCAATAATTTTTCTAGACAAGATATGTCGCATGGGGTTCTCCAAAGCAATAACCGTAGTCTGTCGCAGCAATATATAGTGTCGGAGTCGGGTGACGGCAAAAACTACCGCCAGAGAAAGTTTCTCCACATGTGAATAACGTAATTCAAGTTTGATTAGACCTTTGGAGAAATAGTAAATCACATGTTCGCTGTCGTCATTGTGAACTTGAACCAAAACCATTCCAAGAGAGGATGGTGAGGCGGCTAGGTAGAGGAGAAAGTCGCGTGAGTATTCGGGGGCACTAACGAGTGGGGCTGAAAAAAGTGTATGTTTTAAAGCGTCAAATGACCGTTGAGCTTGGTCAAACCACAAGTATAGTGTTCCTTTCTTCAATAATCGCATAAATCCTTTTCTCATCTCGGCATAGTTAGCGATGAAACGACGCAAAAATTTTTCCTTCCCTTGCAAACGTTGGAGTTGAAGGATGGATTGTGGTGCCAGCAATTCAAAAATCACCTTAACCTTATCGAGATCAAACCTAATCTCATGCTTGGAGACAATGAAACCTAACAAATGTCTTGAATCGACCATAAATACGCACTTATGAGGATTCAGACATATATTGTAGAATCTACACCTAGCAAAAATTTCTTTTAGATGAGCAAGGTGATCATGTCTTTTCTTGGAATGGGCCGGAAGGTCATCCAAGTAAGCCTGTACAATATTTCGAATGTCATGAAAAGCGTAGTCCATAGCCCACTAAAAAGTTGCTCCAGAATTTTTCAGTCTGAATGGGAGTTTTCGATACGCAAATGTGCCCCAAGGACAGATGAAGGCAGTTTTATGCTGGTCATTTTTTTTAATTGCTATCTGGTTATAGCCCGAGAATCCATCCATGAAGGAAAAAGATTTGCATCTGGCACAATTGTCAAGAATCTGATCAATGAACGGTGTAGGATAATTGTCTTTGGGACAAGCAGCATTTAGATCGCGATAGTCAACACAAACTCAAATGGTGCCTTGTTTTTTATCGACGGGAACCGGATTGGAAACCCATTCCGTCAAAGTAATGGGATAGATGAAACCAGCGTTTAAAATTTTTTCTACCTTAATCTTGATGGCAGCTGCTTTGCGCGAGTGGACAGGTCTGAGTCGTTGCCGAACCGGTTTGGCATTGTCATAAATCTTGATTTCGTGCTCGACGATAGATGGGCCTATCCCGGGAATTTCATTATAAGACCAAGCAAACACATTGCAGAATTCCTTGAACAGGGATGTGAACCACGCAATTTCCTCAGGATTGCAGTCGGCTCCAATCTGAATATTTTCCATGATACCCGTTTTGACCGAGATATAAATGAGCATTGTCTTGGAAATATTACCCATATTCCCTTCTAAATTGATAGTTTGAACAGTCTTATAAGCGGAGGCAACCATCTCAGGTTGGTCAAAATATGGGATTTCAGTTTTTATCGTCTCCGAGTCAATCATCGAAGCACAATGGTGAAACTCTCCCCAAGGTCGTTCTTCTAGAGACATGATCTCTCGAATAGCTTCATCTGTAGGCAAGACTTCATTGAGGAGATCCTTAGAGAGAACTGTGATGGGTGGGACGTTTGTACCGTTGGTCGAAACCATAGCAGTGGAGGGTTCAGATGTGATTTGGATGGCTTGGTAAGCCAACTCGGCTAGTGAGAATGGCATCTGATCTCCATAGGAATCAATGTCTGAAGGTACTGGAATGATCCATGGGTTGATAGAGCCATCCGAAGTGGTGGATATCATTGCAAACATGTTTGGGATCTGTGGCGGCGGGAGAGGAAAAAAACCCAGTAGGGAAGATGCCTTCAAAAGACCGGTATCGAAACTGACATAGGAGTCAAGAAAGCCTCCTATTAGGGGTACAATGCTACTTGGTAACGTGGAATAATCAGGGGTGCAGAAGGATAGTTGATCCACTGTGACTATTTTCCCATCCAACGGAAATAGGATGAGTCAGAAGACCAAAGACACAATGGCAGTCATGGCATAAGACCAACTGCGACCAAGCAATAGATTATAGTCTAGATGGCGCTCTACGACTTCAACATCCACGTTTACTATTTTCCAGCTCAGAATGATGGGAAAGCTAGCAAGGTATCCTTTTGGGAGGAACGCCTATCCATTGAAAGCTTTGAGGGAATTCGATGGTGGTGTTAGGGTAGGAGAACCTAAATTGAGCCAGCAAGCTTGTGACATAACGCAGGTCGAAGCACCTTCTTCTATGACAGTGCGATGGATTGGTCTCCCTTTCAACACAACCTGCACCTGGAATGCGAGTTGGTTTGAGAGGCGAGGTTTAGAATTTTCCATATCAAAGATAGCTAGCATGGAATCCTGGGGGTCTATTCCACCAATGGCCAAAAGCAAGGCTTTCCTTTGTGCTGGACAGGTTTGTAATACTTCGAGAGCAAACATAGCTGACGGTGCCTCGCCAAATCTTCTACAATGTTGTAGTTTTGGGCTACACGTGCAGAGGTGTTATGAGTTGTGCATCAAAGTGTCCCTTTGGGGGTATGAATCACGGGGTCAGAAGTAGGCCATTCGATATGCAAATCATTGGGCGGTGGTGGATTTGAAATAGTACCAGGTTCCTGAGCATCTATGGTAGGATTTCCATAAAGCTTGGCTCGAGTTTGAAGTTCAACACACTCAATGCCATAAATGGTGGATGGTCCTTCGCTGGAAGGATGTGAACCACCATTGCCCCGTTGATGGGGTTGTGGCAGATTGTCAACCATGTGTTGATGTTGTTGCTGCTAAGTAGGGAAAGGATTATGAAGAACAGCAGGTGTTCGCCCAGAATCCTTGTTGGCAATAAAATCGGTGCATTCTTGCAGCCGAGGAAATTTGTATGTGAAGTGGTCCTCCACACAGATCTTGCAAGGAAATTTCATGGGTTTATCCTTCCCTTTGTCATTTTTGGCAGCGTTTTTTTGACCAGGGTTATTCTGATTATCTGACTGCTCTTCTGAAGAAGATGTATTTTTCTTGTTCTTCTTATTTTTCCCGCTAGTTTTTGTGAGGTTTGCACAGAATTTACCTCAGTGGTAGGAAGAGTAGTCATTTGGTGAGTGGCAGTGGTAGCTGAAGATGGTTGGGAGGCTTGCCCCCGAGACTGCTTTGTGACCACACCGGAGATTGTGCTAACGAGACCGTTGGCATGTGCTTCGGTTTTCTGAGTGGCCGAAGGATTTGGGTTACCAGGGGCATTGGGGAGTAGATCGTATAGCGTGCCAGATTGTGAATAGATTAAATCCAAATTTTGGGCATGACAAATGCATTGATCTTCTGTAACCACACCATAAAGGCCAATGTCTTTAGAGATGTGGGGTAAAAGAGACTTACAAAACCAATTGGCTAAGAGATGATCCGGAATTGGCGCTTTGACCAGCCTCCTCCTACGTCTCCATTCATGAATGTGATCGGAGATGTGGGTGGCAGTGTCTTGGCACAGCGAGGTTAACAGTTCCATTCCAGTTTCAAATCTGATTAGTAATTGGAAGTTCTTTAGAAACTTCGTTGTTAAAGCACCAAAATTATTGATGGCGACGCGTGGTAATTCAATGTACCACTTGGCAGCATTGCCTGTAAGCATGCGGGGAAACAGTCAAAGTCGGACACTATCATCCACCATGGAATTGGATATAGACCATAGATGAAAGGTAGTGATGTGTGAAGCTGGGTCGTCCCCTTGTTTCCCGTTGAACTTCGGGATGTCAGAAGGAATCTTATGCAGTATTGGAGGCCAAAGCAGGTTGTGATTGATGGGGTCATTAGTCATTTTATGGATATCGAGGATGTCCAAAGCTGCCAAAAATGGAAATTGTGTATTTTCCCTCGAATCTAACCAAGGAAGTATGAGCTGACTACTTAGACCATAGGGTCCACCCATCAATGTGTTACCAGGAGGATAAGTAGGACTTTGATAAAAAATTCCTATAGGTGGAGGAGTAGGGACATATTGTTGCTGTCCATAGAGCATATTGTATTGTGGGGCGAATGGTTGGTTGCCCCCAACATAAAATTTCCCTCCCATTCCAGATGGAGGTTGGGGTTGGTTAGTCCAAATGGATGCAATAGAGTTTCTGGGAGGCATGCTACTACTTGCATAATTTGGCAACGGCATAGACCCTACTCCTATATTTGAACCACTGAAGGGAAAAGTATTGACAATAGGTTGTCCCATTTGTCCTAAGGATTGCAGGGGAAGTGAAATTTTTCCTGCTACATGTGTGCTGGTGACACTGCCCCCTGGTATAGTGGCCAAGGGGTTTGAACTCAGCAGAGGGTTCCAACCAAAAGGGGTGTTAAAAGGCACCGAAGTAGTCATACTCATGGGAGTAGCTACCGTGGGTCCCAACGTGGTCACAGTAGGAGTAGATGCTGAAGGATTCGGCGAGCTAATGATAGTTTTGATGACCGTAGGGTTGGGATTAGGTATATGTTGACTACTGGGGTTACCAAGTGATGGCATAGAACTAACCATCGGTGGGGAGAATGGTGGCGAACCTAGGATGGTTGCCATTGGCATTGACCATGTGGATGCTGGTGGTGAAAAGGATGTTTTTGAAGCTGAAGACATATCTTGGCGTGGTGGAATCTGAATTATCACAGGCCCCAACGGATCAGTGAGCGGAGGATTGTAATGAGGTACAACCCCTTCTGTGAAAGGGTCCTCCAAAAATTCTGGATGATATGAGGCTATGTGAAAATCAAGATTAGTCAGTGGAGACTTCTCTTCCGTAGAAGGCACGGGTTCACCAAGGTTCAGTTCTTCCTCAATAGTTAGAGGAGGTAGACCTTGCTGTCGTCAATATAGACGGCATGGGTCAAAGGATGCCACGGTGACCTGTTTATTTTTTAACAATTTTAATAAATTGTGATGTATTATAAAGTCTCAATGACAGTAACCACACACCTAAAAAATAAAAAAGGACTCTCTAAAATCAATCAGCAAGCAGCCAGAATAGGGTGCCCTGTCTGAGTACTACCGTTTTCCGGTGATGAAATCCAGTATCACAATAGTATACAGAGAGGGTTGGTCAAAAGTATAGTTATGGTCACTCTAGAGCTTCACCGAAACCTCAGATGATAGGTGTAAGCACTCTCGTGAAGACGAGTACCCTCCTAAAGACCGAACACAGAGTGGGTCTGTCTGTTTCAGGTACCAAGACAGCCCGTCCCAGTCACCTTGTGTAAGTCCCTAAAAATTATGGCCACTAGAGATACCTCAAATCACAGACATCATCAGGGGGGTCCACAGTCTAGGACAGTATGCTATATGGGCAGAATACCTAGATCCCAGATCTAGTTTCGACATCCCCGAAGGGAACCCCAATATATAACACACCCACCGGATGCAGTTGAAGGCGGGCTATCTTCTTGTGCACCCAAGTGTTGTCTTGCGCTGAGCTCTGGTAAAGGAACGGTCCCGATAATATGAGTGCAGTAGGATTTTTCTCGTTAATGACTCTAGTTTCAAGTTTTGAGATCTTGGGTGATTTTATCACTTTTCCTAACCCAAGATCCTAGCCTGAACTACTGTTTGTGTGAGCTCAAAAAAGAGTAATGTGATTGATTTTATTATCTCTTGATTCTTAGTGTACTTGATTATTAGTCTTGCGGAGGGGGAGTGGACGTATGAAATGTAATGAGACTCTGATTCAAGAAACCATGCAAAACATGCTCTAAATATTCAATTCGATGAAGAGTATTTCTACAAGGAGAGGTTTCTTTTCAACATCCATGCACTAACATTAAAATAACACAGTTCAACTTTAAAGATTCAGACTTCTATCTACCTCTTCTTAACAGTCTATGAATTGAAATTTTCAGAATTAACACAGCTAGATGCAGAAATTTTTTTAAAAAAAAATCTTCTCTAAAAAGTAAATTCTTTTGACACTAACTTTTCAAACAAGAGCAAACAAACAGAAATTCCATCTTAGTAAACAAGCACAGGGATTCAGTAAAGGATATATACTGATGGCCAAAAAACTCTGCAACTAAAACACAATCACAACAGTGAATAACAAGTTTTGGCTGAGTAACACATTGTCTCTGAGTAAAGACAGTGTTAATCCAGAGACTAACGCACTGTATTTAAGCAGAGCTCGCATTATAATGCACTGGAAAACCTACAGGGGTAGCGTTAGCCAGGGTAAAGTTCTTCAGATGGTCAAACAGAAACGGGATTGAACTTTGTGAGAATTTGAAATGTCTACTGGGCATAAATACTGGTCAGAAGGATCTGTGAACAGAGGAAAGAAGAAAGGAGGAAAGAAATAGTCCGGAAACTATGGGGAAATTCCCCAGTGGAGTCGCCAATTCTGCTATAGGGTAAAATGCTTGGGTTGTTGGTTATCGTATATCCCTCTCAGGGCTTTCCGGTGCCCAAGGCAGACAGTAAGATTAGCTGTACAGTTCACAAAGATGGCATATACATGTTCATATTAACTTAAAACTACTTGATGGAAAAAGATAGAAGATTACCTCTTTATCGATCGTGGAGTCCTTTGGAGAGCACTAGGTAGCGAAGCAGCGGTTCTCTTTCACCAGCTCCAAATCTAGGTCCTGCAATCAATTAAAGCACCCGTGTAATTTCTAACATAACATATATTTCCTATCAATTAATTCAATACATAATAAAAATTTAAAGTGTGCACATCTAAGCCATTCATCTCATGCTATATAAGTGATTAAATATTAATGACAATATCAACGCATAGAATGGGCAAAACAGATACAGTTCTATTGATTTATAAAAAAGGAGGATTACAACCGTCGGTTACACCAAGCCCTCCTCAGCCTTCAGATCTCTCTATCTCTCAAAGTGGTGATGTCTTGATCAACAAGTCCTCAATGAACCTCTTCAATCTTTGACCTTCACACTACAACAATGATCTCTACTTCACAAGTATTCGAAAAATTGACAATCCTTCAACCCTGAACCAAGAACCTTCAACTCCATTTTATAGGAGATGGAGAGAGAAATCATTGCCCTTCTCTTTCCACCAGTTCTGAATAGAAAAAACCAAGATGTTTCCCCAACCTCCATGCTTTTTCCTTCTTTGAGAGTTTAGTTGTTTATGGAAATGCCCAATAAGATATTAGTGCTTTGCAGTTTCCTTTTTGTACTGACTCTCTTGTGAGAAAAAGTTGGAGATTCAAATCATTCTCCATGGGTTTTTCCCGTTTCAAACTTAAAACACGAGTAACACTGCCCTCTAGTGTAAACAGAGCATTGCCCTAGCCACTAACACAACCTATTCACTGATCAACTGTGTTATAATGCTATTTTTTTGTTATAGAGAGGCGTTACCTTGGCAGAAATAGGTTTAATTTAGGTCTTTGTATTCCTTCCATATTTGTCTTCTCCTCTGACCTGATGAGGAGGTATTTTGACCTGTAACAGAAACCCCTATACACTACCTTTAGGTTAGCATGCATGCGTCTTGAGGTCCTAGATGCTACCATTCTCATATCATGCTTATGTCGAGGGATGAAATTTTTCAGTTCTGTGGGAGTGTCTAGAATAGAAACCCTAAATGTTGTGCAAGCCTCAAATTTGTAATTTGGGACCTCCGTACGATATTTTCCTTCGTCAATTTGCTGAACGAAATAAGGTATAATAGAATAAGATAGTTGATATTGTGATTTCCAAGTGTGACTATAGGTCAATTATGTTTATATGCTTCTACCAGGTGTCCAATGATGTCCATTTGATGTTGAGGCCAACCCATCCAAATATGTATGTCAGTGAAGCTAATCTAATCCAATATCCATGAGTGGGTGAAAAATAAAAAATAAACAAATTCTTCTTATCCAAATGAGGTGATATTTTGGTCGATCTTGGTCCTCTTGAAAATAGGAGCTTAATTTCATCATCGTCTCCATCAAGTGAGTAGACCAAAGTGTAATTTGACTACAGTTGCATAATTTTAACATTGAAAGCATGTATCCCAAATTTTTTGTGTTTCCCTTATTATACTTGATCACTAAATAAAATTTTTGTAAAACCCCCATCAAATTGTAATGATTGGTTTGTTGTAGCTTAATATGGGCCTACAAGTACTGTAATGGTTGGTTATCTATGTGGATTATTGTTTCCTTTCCCATAAGATATTGCTTCCACTTCTTCATAAATTGCACCATGACATAGATCTCCCTATTGTAGGTAGATTAGTTAAAAAATTCCCCATTAAATATTTCATAATGGTAGCATACAACCCTTCCTCCATGCATCAATATATCTCCCATAGCATACCCACTCACATATGTCTCCACTTCAAGTGGTTGCTGCAAGTTTGGTAATGCCAAAACATGTGCTTGGCTGATCTTATTCTTTAGTCCTTCGAAATCCCTGTTAGGGTCCTGTGATTTGGCATATTGGTAGACCAAATGACAGGGTAACATGGAACCAGTATTTGGAGTCCTAGGACCTAGCCTTCCTGGACTCAGAGAGGGCTATCTCTATTGGGTGCAAAGGATGAGTTTTTTTCGCTCTAGGGTTTTGATTTTAGGCTACTTATTAAGTATATGATTTTTTGATTCTTTTGGTTGGGTAAGATGGTCAAGTAGGATAGGTGGAGTGAGATTCTATCAAAGCCATTGGGCTATGGAGTCAAATTAAAGTCAACGGTGTCTCAATAATGAATCAGAGTGGAGTGCAAGGCCAATCTATCAAGGTTAATGGATCCTTAGGGTTATGAGTGAAATGGGATGGACATCAAACTTAGGAAAAACTAGGAGGTCTCAAATACTAATAGTTAAAAGCTATAACTCATGAGGTAGGGCAACAAATTAAGCTCAATGAACAATACTTAAACTGATAAATATCCAGGATAAACATTCCAGTAAAACATAGAAGCATAACATCTTCTAAATTTAGTAAATTCACCTTCGGAATTTGGGAAAACATACAAGATAGCACAATAACTCAATCTATGAAGAGGGAACTCCTAAACATCATAAATAAAGATATGAAGGACTCTGAAATAAGTTGGTAGGCATGGAAAAAGGGAAAGATCAAATGAGACCTCTTTGACTTAACCTATCAAACAATATTCCAAAGAAAGGTTTCAAGACAAAGTTTTAGACAGTCTCAAATAAGCAGGGCATACCGTGAATCATATTTGTTTACCAGCATATTAAGTGATAAATTAAACTAACAAGCATAAGGAGGCTTGAAGAGAAACTAATATTTCTTCAAACACAACCAGCTGAGGAAAACATTAAGGCTATAACAAACAGGAGGACTAAGGTGCCTCAAAGAGCATGTCTCAACCTATACTTTTCTGATTTATAGCAGCTAAGAGGAGTGAAACATAATGATAACTAGAAAACATAAAAAAAATGAGAAGACATCACCATTCACCAAGCTAAGGAATCCTGCAATCAAGCCTCTCCATCATCAAGCCAAACAAACCATTCATCCACTTCACAAAACCAATTTATTCTCCAAGCTCATGAAACCATGTTTATCGCTCTTCAAGCTCATCAAATGCCAACAAGATACATATGGGCCTCATGCTCTATTTATGGATAAAATGAGGGCTAAAACACTAAATGTGGTAGGAAAATGTCAAATATAATCATAAATGTAATTTATGGCCAAGAGTCCATGCAAGGCCCAAGGCACATAATATCCTAAGAAATAAATGCCAAAATATCTATTTTCACCTAATTCTAGAGTAATTTGCCTCAAAAAAATAAAAAATATATATTTCCAATAAAGGAGTGTGTTTTTTTGACTTTTGGTCCGAAACACACTAGGCAGCCTCTATGCGTAGTGCCACTTCAACATAAAATAGGGTCTCTTGTGGCTGAGTTTTGGACCCCTTCCCGACATCGGATTTGGCTCTGTGATGGCTCGTTGGAAATCCAGATGAGTATAATTTCTAGAAATTCTTGAGTTGTGCTGATTGGATGCCATTTACCTATTAAAAATCTATTTTTCCCAACACTTCTCTGTGCGCAGCGCCTGGTCTGAAAATGAGGTAGAAAGGTCAAATGTTTGACGTTTTTTGACCTTTTGGGGGGTCAAAAATGCTCCAAATGATCTGAAACTTGGTGAGATGACTGTTGGTGATGTGAGGAATCCAAAAATGAAAACTTTGTGATCTGAAGATGAGCCAATGTTATGCATAGTGCCTAGGCTACTGCGCACAAAGGGGTAAAAATTTCAAAAAAACAAAATTTTGCTCAAATTTCCCCAAAATTTGTGGAGAGGCCACTCAAAGGGTCTTGGACACCTGTTGAGAAGCCTCAACCAAAAATCCAAGGCTATCATGCACTTTTTCCCTTTTTAGGTTTTCTATCTCCATGAGGGCCTCCTTCAGTTTGGCACAAGCAAGCATGTTTTTCCTTGGATAATGCTTGGTCATTTTATTTTGTAGAGTAAGGTCCCTTTTCACCTTCTTGAAATTCTTGTGCTCCTCCTTGTAATACTGAATGCCACCTTGTGCCATGTCAAAATCTCTTTCCCACTCCTAAAGCTGTGCATCTTTCTCTAAAAGTATCAATCTTGTGGTAATCTCTTTATCCTCATTGTCACTGTCTAGATCAATGAATTGAGGCTCTTGAGAATTATTTTTGATTATTTTGCTTCTCCTTACCATTAACTACTTCTCACCTTTGTCCTTATTTTCCTTGCCTTTGTCCTTGTGCTTGATAGTTGGAGGAGAGATGTCCATTTTCCCTTTTGAGGTAGTAAACACAACTCTTTTTCCACTGTGGTATGTGCATGTGAGAGGAGTTTCCATCATTTCCTTGGTATTTGGTGATGTCACAAGCCTTTTCATCTTTGCTATGGCCTTCATGAGTTACCTTATGCCCCATTGGGTCACTGAATTTTTTTGACCTTTAGCTTCATCATCATCACTATTTTCCTCAGTGTTTTCTATATTGTCATTTTGGCCTTCAAACTGATCACTACCCTTCTCACTTGCCTCATTTTGGCTCTGTCCTTCACTAAGGTCCTCTTCTTGGTCATTTATTGCACTATCATTCTGATTTTCTTGGTCATTTAGAGGCTGATTTGTGTCATGATAGTCATGAAATCAGTCATGAATTTCATGAATATTTCCTTGGATGTCTTGTTCATTGACTATCCTATCTATGCCACTACCTTAGTCACTGCCTGCCTCTTCAAAATTTGTTTTAGCCTCATCATCTGCCTGCTCTTGGTCTTCAATTCCTTCATCATCTTCCTCTGTGTCTTTATCTTCATCATCTTCATTCATATGATCATTGTTTTCACTAAGATCAGGATCATTGTCATGCCCATGCTCATTCTTCTCTTGGCTGTCCTATGAACCTTCTTGCTGGTCATCATATTCATCATTCTCTTCATTACCCTCTTGGTCTTCTTCATTAGACTCTGATTCAACCCCACTGTCTTCACAATTTCCTCTCTTTCACTATTAGCATCATGTTCATCATGACTATGGCTCACTATTTTGGGCATCTTTGAACAAAGGGTTTTCAGCTTGGTGAGAGTTTTTAGGCCTAGGGATGAAGAAATAAGTGATGGTGAGGGCAGATTTTTAGCGAATGAAGGGAAAAAAGGAGTAGGTCTAGGAAAGCTTTAGATTTTTTTAGGAGGAGGATTAGCTTGCATTTGAGTTTCTTTAGGCCTATGACAACCTTTCACTTGGTAATTCTTTGCCCTAGAGGGTCAAAGGCTTGATTAACATGAAGGTTTAGGGTTTGGCCAATTTCTAGGATTTTGAAATTTTCCTTTGATTGTGCATATAAAAATATCAATGGGAGGGAAATAAAATGACCACTAACCTTGTTTCACTCATGCATGAACTTGGGGCAACATTGAAGAGGAGAAAATTTAGTTTTGGCAATTTTTGAGAAAATTTGACCAAGTTTCCTCTATGTGTAGCGCCACTGTCTTTGCGAAGTGCTGGTCTATTTGTGCACAATGCAGTGTTATTCAAAACTGCACCTGACTCCTCTATGTGCAATGCTAGTCTATCTGTGTGCAGCTCCATTGCCTGTGCGCAGCGCCCAGAAATTTTTCTTAAAATGACATTCAACCAAGAGTTATTTTCGAACTGTGCACAATGCCAATTTGCAGAAGGCATTTGGAGGCCTTCCCAATGTTGGAATGAACTTTGTGATAGCTTGTTGGAAATATTGTGGAGTATAATTTCCAAAAAAAAAATTTTTTTTACATTTTGTGTTCATTTACCTATCCAAAAACTGATTTTCCCAACAATGGTCAAAACGTGTTGAATGATGGTGCATAAATGCAGAGTGTTGGTGCAGACAACTTGTGGGGGCCTTCCTAAGCTCAAAATTTAGCTCATGATAGCTCATTGGAAATATCCTCAAGTCTAGTTGTCTTTTGTCTCATTAAGAAAGTCAGTTGGACAATACAGTAGTGAGAAAACCTTATTTTCCCAAGGTCACTCCAGCAGTACAAAAATTCTCCTTGGACACCTCTGTTTTTGATATTATTCCCAAACCATGATACCTGTGTAAAACCAGAAGGAGGTTTTTATTCTTGGAATTATGATGGAAAAAAAACTCTCTCACGTTTTCCAAATTTATCTCTCTTTGGTCAGAAACATATTTTTAAGAAAAATTGGCCCTAGGTGTGGCAAATGACTAGGCCCTTGGACTGAATTCTTGGAAAATGATGGGGGAGTGATGTTTATGAGCTGGTATGGGTTCATGATTTCTGATATGACCTAACATATGAATATTCTTCTCTTATGCCTCTTTTCCATAGCAAACCGTAGCTTAGTTGGAAGAGGAATTTAGGGTTTGGGGTAGGGGATTTGGGACTGCCTTGTAGAGGGAGGGGAATGAAGGGGTTAAGGGTTGTCTAAATTCTTGGGGAAATTTTGGGGGATAGGGATAGATGTTAGGGAGTAGGGTAAAGTGGAATTTCAAGGATTGAGTGAGGGGAAGGGGTCCAAAAGGGAAAAACATAGTCCTAGTCTTAAAAAATGTCAAATTGTAGCAATAGACTAGGTTTTGTAGAAAAATGATGAATTTGAGGGATACGAGTGATGGGAAGTGTTTATGAATATATATTAAGGAAGGAGGAGGTGTAAGAGCACCAGGATACAAGCCTTGTTGATGTTTAACCATGGAGGTCATGAAACTAAGAAAAATGCCCTTAAAAACCCTAGATGGACAATGGAGGAGTTAGGCAAAACAAAATAGAGGTTTGACGCCAAAGGTGACACAAAAAGGACAAAATAAGTGACATGAGACCATGATGGGTCTTCTGGGATGGATGAGCTATGCTTGACATGATGGAATGATGAAATAGTGAAAAACTATCTTAAGGATAATGACGACAGTGAGATTTCTAGAACTCACAATGTTCATGAACTTTGTTTCTAGAAATCTAGAACCCATACTTAGTCATCTTCAGATAGTGAAAGTTATGGATGACTAATAGTGGATCCACTTGGGGAGGGCAGCTCCTTTTCAGGAGGTGTCCAGATCTTTCAGATCTCTGGCATGATGGAGACCAGTGCCTAATCCATTGGGCATTTTTTTACCTCTTTTCTCTTGTTGATGCTTGGTGTGAAGTTATGATCTTAATAGATTTGAAAAACATGATCAAATCATCTTCATTTCTACCTACCCAACCTACTTGAGTATCCTTTTTTCTTCTTTAGGTGCATTTGGACTAGTAACCTTGATATCTTTTTGTTTTTGAAAGAAAAATAAACTATCTGCTTCTACACTTATTTCTTCCAGGAGTTCAGATTAGGCTAATGAACTCCTTTTATTCTCTACCTATACTATTCAACTGTCAAGGTTAAACTGTTTGATAGGATTTATTCACTAAGATATAAACATGAAATTGAAAGCATGGTTAAACCAGGATTAGACAGTCTAACTTACCATGGGTTTGTGGCATAATAACACGCTGCACACAATTGCTATTTTTGTACAAAATAAGACTAGAAAAATCAAGGTTGTGATACATTTCTTGTTATTCATACCCATTTTTCTCCTTGGTTCTGTTTTATGCATGTGGAACCAATATATTTCTTCCCTAATCTATCTTTTGACAAGTCAAGCTTGAATAATTTGACCAACTATCTTTCACTAACTTATCAACAATAAATTTAAAACATGTTTCAGCCATGATTAGGCTAGATGACTGAAACAAGACTTCTTTATGCACTAGTAATGGTATTTAGGCTTACACACTTTCAGTAGTTCTATTTTTTGGGTATGGGCTTTACCTTTTTGTTTCAAATCTGCCCTCTTTTTTAATATTTTCTATTTTTTTGTATTTTCAAAACAATCTATAACTAAAATATGCTCAAAGGCTGAGCTTATTTGCATGCCTATCTATCCTAATCTAAGTTATACATGATATATACATTCATTTAGTGAACTCCCTTTTCCAATACAACCAATCAAGCAGGTGATTGCATGAGGGATCTTGGTTCAACTCTTTGAGGGTGCTGACAAAATTAAAAGGCCACTTCCACCTCACTTGTTTTCGGGCAGTAATGCTCAAAAATTTTCTCACACTTTGCAACAAACTGTTCTTGGAAGAACATACTCCTCCTTTAGATTTCTCAAGGAAAAAAACAAATGGATCTTGGAATAATACCTGATCTAGAGGATTTGAGACATAAGCTTCATTCAGGACTACTCCTTCTTCCACTTGGCTATGCTTGGGACTCTTTTGGGAAAGAAAATCCACCTCTTCCTCATGATCTTTTGAACTGGTAGATTCATCATATATGGAAATGTTATCATATAACAAACCTGATGTGATTTTATAGAGTGAGTTGAGCTCTGTGTGAAAACCACCATGTTGATGAGTAGGAGCATTCCTTCGCAACAAATCTTCTTGAGAAAGAATTTCAACAAATTTCTTATGATCATTAATTTCCATGCCTTCATCTACAATTTATAGTTCAAAGGAACTTGGTGGCTGCAAATCTGGAGTTAAGGAGGATTCCATGTTCCAAATGATTTCCTCAACCATTTCAGGACAAGGCTCCTCATTGAAAAATTGCTCAAGAAGCTCCTCATCCTCCTCAAGCTCAACATCAAAGCTGAAAGACTGTTGATTTCCAATTATGTGAAATTTATTTCTGATGGAATAAAGTGAAGTAGAGAAAAGAGTCAGAGACTCCTCACTTACTTCTAAAATTTCAAGGTTTTCCTCATCAGTGTCATAGGTGACTTTTATTGGTTGCTTACTTTTTTCAAGCTGATGATAGTGAAATTCATCCCACAAATCAACTACTGATTGCTCTGGAAGGTTAGTTTCTGTTTGGAGGACATTATCATCAGACTGATAAAACTTTGGAAAATTATCAACATAATTAACATCACCAATCAAACATATTGGATTGTCAATTTTTTCTTCTTTGAGTTGATCTACGAGTTCACTTTCTAATGTATGGTAGATGGGATTGGTAGGAGAACGAATAGAAATGTTTTTTTCACATAAAGGCTTAGAGGTTGGCCACATGTTTAGCATTTTATTTATTTCCTCTTCAGTTAAAAGAGGAGGCATTTTTCTCTTTCTTTGGATAGTAGTACAACAGTTCTCTCTCTCTTGTGAAGGCTAATTATGCAGCTGAATGTTTTCTTGAGCCTCACCTAGAAGAGATGGTGAATCATTACTTGTGCCTTTAGAGAGATTCTGTGGATTTCCTTCTATTTCTTGATTAGGTTCTAACTCCTCTAGGTTGTCATGATAGCTATCTTGAGAATGAAATGCATGGAGTTCTTCTAATAAATCTTCAGGATGCCAATTCCCTAAATCCTCATCAATGTTTACAAGGTGCTGTATGAAATATTTAGATTGATCACAACAATTTTCACCTAATGATAAAGATGGACAATATTCTTTATAACGTTCATAAAACACCTTGTGGAAATCTTTCAAAGAAAACAAGCTACTAGATTTTAGCCATTCATACCAATTTCTTGCCTTGCCTTCTAATGCTGCCATAAACATTTTCATGAGGTAGTCCTTGTGTCATTCAACCTTTAACCTCCATATGTGTATATGAAATTTTATGAGATGTAACAAGGGGTCATCAAGTTTCTCATCTTGAAATATAGGTAGGTTTTTTATCCAATTTATTTCAGGCATTTTGTGTGGGAATACAAGGATATTATCTCTACTTATTGGAGCATATCTCCTTTGTATCCTTGGATCCATGTTTGTAAATCAGAAAGGGTCACTGAATCTTTTCAACCAATCTAGATTTCTCTACCAGTGGATTCTTTAGGTCTATTGAGAGTTGTGGAGTCACCAGGTGGATGATTTCAACTTTGCTGTCCACCATCAACATGATTGGGATTGCTTAATCCATTCCGGAGGGAGTTTATAAGAACTAGTGGGGTCAACAGGGCTACTAAGGACAAGTGGAGTTGGCAAGTGGATGATGTTTACTATTTTAAGGATGTTCTTGTTGTCCACCATCAACAACTAAATACCAATCTAAGGATGTTTGTGAGTTTTCTGAGATCTAAGGAATACTTAGTTTGTCACTAACTCAGAAAGTCCCACTGTGATCGCCAGAATGTTAGTGTGGTGATGAGGTGGTAGATAAACCACTAGATACTATCAGTCAAGGGTTTATGAATATTTTAAGGAATGTTTAAGCATTAACTTACTCAGAAGGTCCCACCGTGATTGCTAGAATGTTAGTGTGGCGATGAGCTCGTAGATTCATTGGATTTTATAAGTCAAATTGAGGTTCTAAAGATTATTAAGGGGTATTTAGGCAACTATATACTCAGAAGGTCTCATTGTGATTGCCATAATGTTAGGGTCCCCTGATTTGGCAGATTGGTAGACCAAATGACAGTGTAACATGGAACTATTCTTTGGAGTCCTAGGACCTAGCCTTCCTGGACTCAAAGAGGGCTCTCTCTATTTGGTGAAAAGGATGTGCTCTTTTTTCCCTAGGGGTTTGATTTTAGGATAGTTATTTTTTATAGGATTTGTTGATTGTTTTGGTTGGGTAAGATGGTCAAGTAGGAAAGGTGGAGTGAGAGTCTGTCAAATTCATTGGGCTATGGAGTCAAATGAAATTCAAGGGTGTCTCAATAATGAATTAGATTGTAGTGCAAGGCCAATCTAGCAAGGTTAATGGATCCTTAAGGTTATGAGTGAAATGGGATGGATATCAAATTTAGGAAAAACTAGGAGGTCTTAAATACGGATAGTTAAAATTTGTAACTCATGAGGTAGGGAAAACCATTAAGCTCAATGAACAATACTTAAAATGATAAATATATAAGATAAACATTCTAGTGAAACATAGAAAGCATAAGATCTTCTAACTTTAGTAAATTCACCTTCAGAATTTGGGAAAATATACAAGATAGCACAATAACTCAATCTATGAAGAGGGAACTCCTAAACATAATAAATAAAGCTATAAATGACTCTGAAATAACTTGGTAGGCATGGAAAAAGGGCAAGATCGAATGAGACCTCTTTCACTTAACCTATCAAACAATATTCCAAAGAAAGGTTTCAAGACAGAGTTTCAAACAGTCTCAAATAAGCAGGGCATATCGTGAATCATATTTTTTAACCATCATATTAATCCATAAATGAAACTAACAAGAATAAGGAGGCTTGAAGAGCAACTAATATTTCTTCAAACACAACCAACTGAGGAAAACATTAAGGCTATAACAAACAGGAGGACTGAGGTGCCTCAAAGAGCATGTCTCAACCTATAATTTTCTCATTTATAGCAGCTAGGAGGAGTGAAACATAATGATAACTAGAAAACATAAAAAAACTGAGAAGACATCACCATTCACCAAGCTAAGGAATCTTGCAAATAATGCTCTCCATCATCAAGCCAAACAAGCCATTCATCCACTTCACAAAACCAATTTCTTCTACAAGCTCATGAAACCATGTATATTTCTCTTCAATCTCATCAAATGCCAACAAAATACATAGGGGCCTCATTCTCTATTTATGGATTAAATGTGGGCTAAAACCCTAAAGGTGGTAGGAAAATGTCAAATATAATCATAAATGTCATTTATGACCAAAAGACCATGCAAGGCCCAAGGCACATAATATCCTAAGAAATAAATGCCAAAATAACTATTTGCACCTAATTCTAGATTAATTTTTCTCAAAAAACTCAAAAATATCTATTTGCAATAAATGGGTGTGTTCTGTTGACTTTTGGTCCAAAACACACTAGGCAGCCTTTGTCTGTAGCGCTACTTTATCAGAAAATAGGGTCTCTTGTAGCTGAGTTGTGGACCCCTTCCCGACACCGGATTTGGCTCTGTGATAGCGCGTTGGAAAGCCTGATGAGTCTACTTTCAAAAAATGCTCAATTTCTATTGATTGGATGCTATTTATTATTCCAAAAACTAATTTTCCCAACATTGCTCTGTGTGTATCCCCTGGTCTAAAAATGAGGCAGAAAGGTCAAAGTTTTGATGGTTCTTGACCTTTTGGGGGGTCAAAAATTATCCAAATGATCTAAAAATTTGTGAGAAGACTGTTGGGGATGTGAGGAATCAATAAATTCAAAAATTTTGAGCTGAATATGCACCAATTTTGTGCATAGCGCCTAGGGTGCCCGCAGAGAGGGGTCAAAATTTCAAAAAACAAAATTTTATTCAAATTTCCCCAAAATTTGTGGAGAGGTCCCTCAAGGGGTCTTGGACACCTGTTGAGAAGACTCAGCCAAAAATCCAAGGTTTTCATGTATTTTTTCTCTTTTTAGGTTTTCTAGCTCCATGAGGGCCTCCTTCAGTTTGGCACAAGAAAGCATGGTTTTCCTTGCATAATGCTTGGTCATTTCTGTTGTAGAGTAAGGTCCCTTTTCACCTTCTTGAAATTATTGTGCTCCTCCTTGTAATACTGAATGACACCTTGTGCCATGTCAACATCTCTTTCCCACTCCTGAAGCTATGCATCTTTCTCTAAAAGTAGAAATCTTGTGGTCATCTCTTTATCCTCATTGTCACTGTCTAGATCAATGAATTGAGGCTCTTGAGAAGTCTTCTTGATTCTTTTGCTTCTCCTTACCAATACCTGCTTCTCACGTTTTTCCTTATTTTCCTTTTCTTTTCCCTTGTGCTTGATATATGGAGGAGAGATGGCCCTTTGCCCTTTTGAGGCAGCAAACACATCTCTTTTTCCTCTATGGTATGTGCATGTGAGAGGGGTGATGATGGTTTTGGAGGGGTTTCCATCATTGCCTTGGTATTTGGTGATGTCACAAGCCTTTTCATCTTTTCTATGACTTTCATGAGTCACCTTATGCCCCATTGGGTCACTGATTTTTTTTACCTTTAGCTTCATCATCATCACTATTTTCTTCACTATTTTCTATACTATCATTTTCGCCTTCAAACTGATCACTACCCTTCTCACTTGCCTCATTTTAGCTCTGTCCTTCACTAAGGTCCTCTTCTTGGTGATTTCTTGCACTATTGTTATGATTTTATTGGTCATTTAGAGGTTATTTTGTGTCATGATAGTCTTGAAAACTATCATGAATGTCATGAATATTTCCTTGGCTGTCTTGTTCATTGACTATCCTATCTGTGCCACTACCTTGGTAACTTCCTGCCTCTTCAAAATCTGTTTCAACCTCATCATCTTCCTGTTCTTGGTCTTCAATTTCTTCATCATCTCCCTCTATGACTTTATCTTCATCGTCTTCATTTATATGATCACTCTTTGCACTAATATTAGGATCAATGTCATGCCCATGCTCATTCTTCTCTGGGATATCCTGTGAACCTTCTTGTTGGCTGTCATATTCATCATTCTCTTCATTACCCTCTTGGTATTCTTCATTGGACTCTATTTCTGCCCCATTGTCTTCATCATTTCCTCTCTTTGACTGTTAGCATCATGTTTATCACGAGTATGGCTCACTGTTTTGGGCATATTTGAAAAAAGGGTTTTTAGCTTGGTGAGATTTTTTAGGCCTAAGGATGAAGAAATGAGTGATGGTGAGGGCAAATTTTTAGAAAATTAAGGGAAAAAATGATTAGGTCTAAGAAAGCTTCAGATTTTTTTAGGAGGAGGCTTTGCTTGCATTTGAGTGTCTTTAGGCCTATGACAACCTTTCACTTGGTAATTATTTGCCCTAGAGGGTCAAAGGCTTGATTGACATGAAGGTTTAGGGTTTGGAAAATTTTTAGGGTTTTGAAATTTTCCTTTGATTGTGCATATAAAAATATCAACGAGAGGGCTAGAAAATGACCACTAACCTTGTTTCACTCATGTAGGAACCTGGGGCAAATTTGATGAGGAGAAAAAATTAGTTTTGGCAAATTTTAAGAAAATTTTACCAAGTTTCCTCGGTGCGTAGCACCACTATCTGTGCACGGTGCTAGTCTATCTGTGCATAGCGCAATTTTATTTAACACTACACCTGCCTCCTCTGTGTGCATCGCCCAGAAATTTTGCCAAAAATGACCTTCAACCAAGAGTTATTTTCCAACTGTGCACAACGCAAATTTGTAGAAGCCATTTGGAGGCCTTCCCGATGTCGGAATGAGCTATGTGATAGCTCATTGGAAATATTTCAGAGTCTAATTTCCAAAAATTCTTTTAGTTTTTTATTTGGTGTTCATTTACCTATCCAAAAACTGATTTTCCCAACACTAGTCAAAAAGTGCTGAGTGATGGTGCAAAAATGCAGACTGCTAGTGAAGATGACTTTTGGGGGCCTTCCTTAACTCCCAATTTAGCTCATGATAGCTCATCGGAAATAAATTCGAGTCTAGTTGTCTTTTGAAACATTAATCAAGTCATTTGGACACTCTAGCTGTGAGAAAACCTTATTTTCCTAAGGTCACTCCAGCAGTGTAGAAATTCTCATGGGACACCTGTGTTTTTAATATTGTTCCCAAACCATGATACCTGTGAAAAAAATGAAGGAGGTTTTTCTTCTTGGCCTTATTATGGATAACAACCTCTCTCATTTTTTCCAAATTTATCTATGTTTGGTCATAAAAATATTTTTAAGAAAAAATGGCCCTAGGTGTGGTAAATGACTAAGCCCTTGGAATGAATTCTTGGAAAATGATGGAGGCATGATGTTTATGAGTTGGTATGGCTTCATTATTGCTGATATTACCTACCATATGGATCTTCTACTCTTATGCCTCTTTTCCATAGAAAGCCCTAGCTTAGTTGGGAGAGGAATTTAGGGTTT
This sequence comes from Pinus albicaulis, assembly GCA_034641835.2. Lineage (NCBI taxonomy): Eukaryota > Viridiplantae > Streptophyta > Pinopsida > Pinales > Pinaceae > Pinus > Pinus albicaulis. The sequence continues at coordinate 1,146,510,175 of CM076582.1, forward strand.
AGGGTAGGGGACTTAGGACTGCCTTGTAGAGGGAGGGGAATGAAGGGGTTAAGGGTTGTCTAAATTCTTGGGGAAATTTTTGCGGATAGGGATATATGTTAGGGAGTAGGGTAAAGTGGAATTTCAAGGATTGAGTGAGGGGAAGGGGTCCAAAAGGGAAAAACATAGGCCTAGTCTTAAAAAGTGTCAAATTGTGGCAATAGACTAGGTTGCGTAGAAAAATGATGAATTTGAGGGATAGGAGTGATGGGAAGTGTTTATGAAGGTATATTAAGGATAGGAGAGGTGTAAGAGCATCAGGATACTAGCCTTGTTGATTTTTAACCATGGAGGTCATGAAACCAAGAAAAATTCCCTTAAAAACCCTAGATGGGCGATGGAGGAGTTATGCAAAACAAAATAGAGGGCTGAGGCCAAAGGTGACACAAGAAAGACAAATTGAGTGACTTGAGCCCATGCTGGGTATTTTGGGATGGGAGAGCGGAGCTTGAGATGATGGAATGATGAAATAGTGAAAAATTATCTTAAGGATAATGAAGGCAGTGAGATCTCTATAACTCACAATGTTCATGAACTTTGTTTCTAGAAATCTAGAACCGATACTTAGTCATCTTCATATAGTGAAAATTATGGATGACTAACAAGCCCTTTTCTGATATTTTCCCCACTGAAAACTCTTTCCACTTACTTTTATGGCATAGAGTGATGGTTCTATTGCTGAAAATGAGGCAATGAATTTCCTCAAGTATTGTTCTTCCCAAATGAAACTCCTGACCTCATAAACATAAGTAGGAAATATGCATTTTATTATGGCCTCCATCTTGCAAGGATATAACTTCAGCTCTCATCCACCTATCACATACCCTATATACACCAAATACTATTTTGAAATCTTGCACTTCTTGAGATTTTCTAGCAGTTGGTGCTTCTTCAATGTTTCTAGAACCTGCATCAAATGTGACATATGCTCCTCCCAGGTAGCACTATATACCAATATATCATCCAAATATAAAATAACAAATGGATCTATAAAACGGTGTATTAAATAATTTATTGATTTCATAAATGTAGCTGGTGCATTACATAAACCAAATTTAATGACTAACCACTCATACAAACCTTCCCTAGTTTTGAACGTGGTTTTCTAGGTATCTTCTTCTTTGAATTGAACCTAGTGTTGTCCATACTTCAAATCTATCTTGGGGAAGTATTTCACTTGCTGCAACTGATCTAAAAAATCATCTATCCCCAGAAGGAGGTATCTATTCATGAGTTTCATTTTGTTCAATGACCTATAATATATACACATCTGCCAAGTCCCATCCTTCTTTGACACAATGATTATGGGTGACCCATATGGTGATGTACTCGCTCGAAAGACACTCTCTTCCACAAAATGATGTAACTTTTTCTTCACCTCACTTGCTTCTATAACACACTGCATGTACAACCCAATATTTGGAAATGTGGAGTCTGGAAATAACTGGATCTCGTGCTCCACTTCTCTCTTAGGTGGTAACCCTTTAGGATCTTGAAATACATCCTTATATGCATGTAACAACTCATCCAATTGTTTTTTATTTTTTCTAGTACAACCCTACAAACATGCCTTGATTCTTATTGAATCTTATACAGACTCACTTTCTATTAAAAATAATAGAACATACTTCTTGCTAGGACTGATCAATTTCTTAGTCTGATTAGCACTTAGAAATGAAAATTTTTACTTTCCTTTGTGAGTTTTGAAGATGAATTAATTTCCATCCTTGACGATCTACTAATGGTTATCTCTCCTCATGAATATTTCACCATGCATCATGTAATATTTACTCCCAAACACAACTCCACATACAACAAGGGGAACCACATCTAGATATACTTCATGAATAAAATTAGCACTATAGAGAATCTAATTTTACACTATTTTGTTACCTTCATCTCTGGATCCTTATTTACCCCTCCCAATGGATATGGGTCTGGATGATCATGAACTTATAGCCCCAAATTTTTGACTAGCTCTTCTGCAATGAGATTCACCTATGATCTTGATTCAAACAAACCATTAATATTTGTCTTCTTGACATATATATTTATAGGAATATTTTGGCCATTTATTTCTCTTCCCACTTCTAAAGACTACTCTAATTCACCTCAATTTTCACTATCATACAAACAATCTTATCAACTACGTCTGAGCTTCTTTCAACTTGGTTTCTTGAATATGTATCCATGATATTCTTATTATTGTTATCCTTCTTATTGTTCGTCTAGTTTAGCTCTAGATTTAACTTCCAATACTTCTCCTCTTTATGGTCATGAATGTTGCAGCAATGGTTGCTAGGATCTTCAAATTGGTACGTTGTGGTTTTCGCCTTTTATCTTTTCCCCCTTTTTTCTTCTTCTTCCCCTCCTTAGAAGCACCATTTTTCTCCTTCTCCTTTAATCCACTTGATTGTGCTCCCTTTAGGCATACTTTTTCCAGGTATTGCACTTGTACACAAGCCTCATCCATCTATTTTAGCTTGAACAACATCGCTTGATCACAGAGATGGAGGTGTAGACCGCAAAAATACTTGAGGATCACATCTACCGTACTTGGAGAAATACCCAACATTATAGCCATATTTCTCAATTTTGTGATGTAATCCTACACGCTTTGTCATAACGTTTTCCTAAAGTAATGCCACCTGATCCACTAGTCCTACACGTACATAATGGGATAAAACTATGACTTGATTAGAATTTTGTAATGCTCTAACTTATTCACTAGAGATTCTCCCTCCAACATTAGGGGTTTCGTGAGGATTTCCCACCAAGTTAAGGAATGACCCTCTAATTTCAGTCGTGTGAATAAGATATTTTTCCCTTAATTGATATAATGGACACTAAAATAAAATTCTAGTTGATACAACTAGTGGTTCAACTTCATAGCATCAATCTCACCATGGTATAAATTCATATCGAATTTTGCTTCCATTTTAAATAGGGATAGTGATTGGTTCATGACAGTTGAATTTGGTTGATCTTTTGTGGGTCCTTTCTTCAAATAGTTCTTTGTTTCTCCATGATCTTCTAATCCTTTTTATTATTCTTCCTCTGCATTCAAAACCTTATATTCTAAAAATATCCCCAGAATTTTATTCAACGCTTCAATGCGGAGGCTTACATTGTGGTTGATATTTGTGACTTGTTGTTCCAACCGCGTAAACCTGACCTTTGCAGGTTCACGAGGTTCATTTACATATTTGTTGATAATGATTAGGGTTTTATGATTTTCGGCCCCACCGATGTAGATCCCTACAACCTCCACAAAATACCCATAGAAAATTTCTCTTATTCCACATATTTCACTAGAAGGTTCATCACAACAGATCAAATAACATTATATTATAAATATTAAAGCTATACATTATCACTATTATATTAAACCTCTAGATATATAAATTTAACTATAATTAGTGCATGTGTGCGAATGGAAATTATGAATACAAGTAGAGAAAGAAACAATAAGCTCAGACACACACATAAGACAAAAAATATTCTATGGGAAACCCTTTTGGGAGAAAACCTAGTTGGAAGGTGAGGCCGCTTCGCTCTCTTTCTCTATCTAGAAAATATGGTTGCAAGTACAAATACAAAATTCTTGTTTCTTGTGGGATGGTACAGTGCACCAATCCTGTTTTTGTTTTCTACCTTCTATCTCTCTTGGTTATATTTTCTCATCTATCGAAGAAAATTCTCTTGAAAGAAATGGATTGTCTCTCCCTCCTAGTGGCTCAGTTATAACACAACCTAATAGCCTACTATTGGTTAATTTTGAATACATCAAATCTTAGCTAGAGTTACAATATATAATCTTCTAGAGGATTTTATATCACAAACATGTATCTAGCACCTTTTCCATGAATAATGGGGGTTGACGAGACATCCTCCCTAATTATAGGTGTGAAAATATGAAGGTCAACTTCTAAGTGGCATAACTTTTGCATATAGACTCCAATTGTTGTGATTCATGAGTTGTTAGAAAGATCTATGTGTTGAACAACATCAAATGGTGTTGGGTTGAAGTGGAAATTTTTTACCCCCATAAAACTTCGTTTTATGCCTCAAAACTCTCTTGGAAGGTTTCAGACCCTATTTTGCCAAACTAGGCCTCACCGATAAAAATAGTCTCATGAGCTAATTCCTTCACTTTTTCGACTCTAAATGCATCGAGATGGATGAAAAAATATATAATGTTCCAATATAGATCACACCCCATTTTTGGAGGCATTTTTTCCCCAGAAGCTTTTTCTAAATGAAATGAGGGAATTTTTACTCCACCTTCTCTTTTGTGTACCATTTATATTTTCTTATAATTTGTCCCTTCAATCCAATCTGCCAAGGTCATGATACTCATGTCTTGTAGTTCTGTACCTCTTCTATAAAATTACATCTTCTGTCAACTCTAGTTGAGCATCTGGTGCCAAATACTTCATATAAAGTAGGACCTTTTCCCCTTCCCGAGCTAGCATTAAAGGCTCATAGAGTTTCAAATTATCTATATTCACAATTGAGTAAACGTGCATATATGGTTGTAAACTGATTTGATAGGAATTATAACCCAAATTTTATAGTATCTCAAAGGGATCATACCTCATAGGCTTGATTTTCTTACTAGACACCTTCAACCTCTCCTTCTCCAACTGTAACCTTACTATGCTGCCCACCATGAATTATTTCTCTATTCTATGTTTATCATGCCTGGCCTTATACCTCTCCTATGACTTTTTCAGTGTTTATTTTTCTTGTATATGTGTCTTCTTGATCTTCTCTATAATTTGTTCAGCCCTAAAATCATCTCTTGTAAGATCTTCCCTCACTCCTCCTTGCTACTCATGTGAAATATCTAAAGGTCAAGGTAGAAAACATCCAAAACAAGTTTCAAATGGGGACTTACATATAGAAGTGTGGACTACTATGTTGTAAGAGTGTTGTATATATACCATATTTTCATCCTAGGTCTTCAGATGCTTTTGGTTGTATCCCCTTAGAAGATGCAACAAAATTCTATTGACTACTTATGTCTCCCCATCTATCTATGGATGGAATTCTATAGATATCTTCAACTTCATATCCATATTATCCCACAATTTAGTAGAGAATGCACTGAAAAATCTTGTATCCCTCTCTTAAGCGATGGTCCCTGGTATCCCAAAGTACACCTAGACTTATCCAAAGAACAAGTTTATTGCTTCTTTCTTGATGATGTATTTTCACAGGCCATCTAAGCACAAATATTGTTGAATCATTTAACTTCCATGAACAAGTAGTCATGTCCCTTCTTCGTTATCAATAAAACTCCCACAAAATCCATGGAAATGCTTTCCCAAGGAGGTGTGATTACAGGTAAGGTATGATATATACCACGTTTTCAGTTGTGTAACAACCCTGTTGAAAATTCCATGCAATAAAGTTAAAATAATAACCACAGTTGATGGGACATGTATTCCAAGCTGAATGTTGGGAAAAACATCCTAGTGCGGGATTTTTCATGGTTAATTATGGCTAAGGAAATTGGAAAAGGCTATGGCTAAGGCATTAAAGAAGAAACAAGTATTTTTGGCATATTTATTTATAAAATTAATGGAAATTAGGAGAAAATGGGAGGTAAAAGGTCACATGTTTCATGTGAGGAGGAAAATGAAGGAAAATAATGGAAAATGAAATAGAGGTATCTTCTATAAAAATGCTTCTAAGGATCATATGGTACCTTTTATCGGTGCATTTTTGGAGCTATCTCATGATTATATATATATCTCTCTCTCTCATACTCTTGGATACTTAGATTTTTCATGGAGCACTCTTAAAAGTGTGGAAACTTGGTGATTTGGAGAAATAAGGGAAAATAAGAGAAGGAAAGCACAAGAGGACATAGGGATCAACAACTACAACGGGATTTGAATGCAAGTATCAAGTTGCATGTATGTTTTCCTCACTAGTTTTTCCATGCATGGTGTATGCATGTGGATTTTTCTATCCTTTCCATTTTCAGGATATCCATGGTGTTGTGGGTTTATTCCATTGATTTTTTATGGCTGGTTCTTATGATTCCTTTAGCTGTTGGGTTGAGTTATTAGTTCCTAGAGCCTGGGTTGGACAAACTCTATGAACCCTGATGGACAACTGTTGGGTTGAGTTATTAGTCCTGGAGCCTTGTTTGGAAAAATGTTCTAGAGCCCTAGTTGGGTTGAGTTATTAGTCTTGGAAACTTGGTTGGAAAAATTCTTTGGAGCCTAGAAACAACTAGGATTGAGTTACTAGTCCTGGAGCCTTGGTTGCAAAAAACACTTTGGAGCCATAGATTATCTTGGATAGAGACCAATATGTGATGGTTTTGACGTCCGACCATGAGGTGGAATCAATAGTTGAGCATTGAGGTGATTTGGCCTCTGGATGTGGTGGATTGAATAATATTGATGTGTTTGATGAGATCCCACATTCATGATTGGAATATGGCATGAGGGTGATTGGCTAAAGTGAGACTTGGCTCAACCAATATATGGTTAAGTGGAATGTGGAAGTCCCATCCTCAGTTGGTTTTTACATTGATTAATGAAGAAATCATTCCTATGGTATGCAGTATGCAAATGTACTAGTTTATATATGGATTTTATTGCTTTTATATCCATTATATTTTTGTTGTTGTTGTGTTGGTTATAAGCATGTATTCGATCACTGATGATGTAAGGCTCTATCAATTTTTTTACCTGTAAATGAATAGACAATGTATCCATGGTAAAATAGAAATTATTGTAGCTTATGAGGTAGGGGAGAAATGCTTCTGAGCGATTCTTAGATAAGTAATAATCCCCATGTTTAAATCTGTTGTTTAAAATTGTGCATGCAATGTTTGTGATCTTTTTAACGAAATTCCTGTCATGGATAGGAGGAGTTCGGATGGTTTCTTGATGATTTAATTTCTTCCATATATATTTTTTTAGTGTTATTTATCATCTCCTACAGTTTCATGAAGTTCTCAGTAGTGACCTGGGCTTTGAGGCTAAAAATGTGGTACAAATATCATAGTTTCAGGCACATAACTCATCAAATTGGGCCCTGGCCGCTACCTTTCCTTGGCATGCCCGTGAATAAGACTCAAATTAGTCAAAAAATTCAGTCTCCCTCATGTTTCAAGGGCCTAGAAGGTTGGGTTACCTACTGAGGATGTTTTTTATGTTATGTAAGGTTTGTTTGTCTTGTTTCCATGAGTTCCAATTCCTTAAGTTCATCCAGGAGGTTTTATCTCATATTAGTAGCATCTCGTTGCATGTGTACCCCAGTTGGTCGGTTACTTGGGTAGATGTGGGAAGAGAGTGTTACAGAATGGTATCAAAGCATGGTTCAACCCTTGGACTAGAAGGGCAGTGTGTGGGTCATTATTTTATTTATTACTTATGTATTTCCCATACCTATGGTGTATGTGCTTGTGAATTTGTGTTGTGTTGGCCATGGTGGTGGTGGTGTCACTAGGGGAGGACTGATCATTTTGTTGTCAACATGTGGTCATGTGTGTATGGATGATTATGTGTTGTTCATGTTTGTGTATTGTACGCCCACATTAGCTTACATATTGTCACATGTTGTATATGCATTTTTTGTGTATGCTAGGTCAAATATTGGTCATGCTTGTGTAGTGTCCGCGTATTCATGTTTTTGTGATGTTATATGTTGAACATGCATTGGTCATTCACACTTGATTACATGTCACATATTCTTGTATATGGTTCCTGCTTGTGATGGTTATGCCTTAGGTCATGTTGTGTATTTGTTATGGTTATGCATCTATGACTTGACTCCAACTAGATTGATGTTTAGGTGCTATTAAACCATGTGTTATGAGTTTATGTGATTTTATGATTATGTATATACAAGTATTTCACCATTTGGTTGATCCTGGAGGATGTATCCTCAAAAAATTACACTAAGGTATGTTGGTTTATTTATGAATTGGTTTAGCTGACATATTGTAAATTGTAGGAAGAAATCAAATATGAATAAAAGAATGGTATACTACAAAGATTCTCTCTATGAGTCATATGAGCAACGTGGTGTTGGACATTCATACGATTTGGAAGATACACTGAGAATTCTAAAGGAAGAAATAAGAAGTTTGTTAGGTCCCTATATTACTAGTATAGTCCCTTATTGTTGTTAGTGTAACTCTCTTATTGTTATTTTTGTACCCCTGTAACCCCACTATTGTTATTATTGTGCCCTTACATTATTATTGTTAGGTCAACTAGGATTATATTGTGATCCAATGGACTCCTATATATAGAAGGAGGTTTTTTCATTTGTATCATCCAAGAATTGTTCATTTATGTAATGTATTGGAGGTTTCCCTCTTGAAGTGGCTGATTTATAAGGCATTTATCTCTCTTTTCTTCTATTTTTGGAGCTGGTTTCATAAAATTTGGTATCAGAGCTTTGGATTCTAAGGTTTCACTGCTCCAAACAGGTCATCATGGAATTTTCACTATAAATTTTCTTTTACGAAGATTCAGAAGTTGAAATTATTAGAGATAGAAGCATAAATCTTGAGGAACATTGTGTAAGAATTTCAGATCTTGGTTCACAATATTTTCAGAGATATGATCTGTGGAAGCTAGGATTTTTTCAGGCTCCCGAATTTCACCTAAACGGGTCATCGTGGAATTTTAACTATAACTATTTTTCTACGAAGTTTCTAGAGATAAAATTTTTATAAAGAGAAGCCGAAATCCTAAGGAACTTCCTATAAACATTTTAGATCTTGGTTCGCAATATTTTCGAAGATATGATATGTGGAATTTAAGTTTTTTTCAGGCTCCCGAATTTCATCTCAAAGAGGTGACCTTGGGAAATTCGTCATAACTCTCTCTCTCTAAGCATCAGATTGGAATTCTATAAAAAAATTTCGCAAGTACACAGACTGTCGTTTTCGGTATATCAATTTTAGAACTAAAGGATGTTAGGTAAACATGACTTGGGGTAGAGTCAATGTTGACTAGGGTAAATAGTAGTGGTTTTGGGCACATGGTTTTGTGCACCCATGGTTTTGGCCCATGGTATTGCATGTAATGGAACATATAAGAGGCTGGGAAGACTTCATTGTAATGTAGGGCCTGGAGGTGAGCGGTGAAGGCTCACTTGGCCAGATTGGTCAGGGTTTTGGCCAATGGTTAATGCAATTTCATTGGTTGGGTTTTTCCCCGGAGTTTGGGGTTTTCTCGGTTAAATATTTGTGTTAATGTTTGTGATTTGTTGTTGGCCTCTTTGTATTTATTTTTCTCTGTAAATATTTTATTTCCTGTGGTAAATTCCTAACAAATGGTATCAGAGCCATATTTGGCTTCAGAGGGACGCTTTTGTTGCCAAGGGTTTTATTGGGCTATGAAAGGAGACATGATTTGTTATGGAGATATGTAGATCTGGATTCTTCTCACTGAAGGTGAGTTCAAAGAATACATCGAAATTGTTTCCCATGGTGAATGTTGGAAGCATCGGATCGGTTGAGAAAATAAGCAACGAAGTTGAGAAGAGATTCTCCTAACGTTCAGATCTGCACCAAAGAAATCGATGGCTGAAATCGGGCATATGTTGGTGGCAAGGATTTGACCATTGATTATGATAGAAGCAGTAGCTTAAAGAAAAGCTTTACTTTTTTTGTCTCCATACCTATCATTCTTCCATAATTTTAAAAGTCCAAATTTCTCCATCTTGCGAATTGGATCAGTGGGATTCGATCCGTTGACATCGAGGTTTGTTCCATATAGGCTTTGGAAAAACTTAAGAAGGGGTGGGTGGTTCCTTGTGTATTTCCATGGCATTTGAATGCCAGAAGGGATGGCAGGTATCTTCTAGCTCAGTTAATGATGCTTGGAATGAAGAGATGGTTTCATGCTCGGAGCTTCCCGGTCCCCATTCCTTACGAGTAAATGAAGTAGAGATTCAAACTAAGATTAGCAGCAACGCAGAGAGATCAACTTATGCATTAACATATATTAATCACGATGACCATTGCTCATTTCTTGAACTTTCCCCTGTACAAATATCAGAGATCCTCAATCGTCTCAATGCAAGAGAACTCAACATTGTTTCATCCATATTTCCTCAGATAGCCATCGATGGGAGCTACACAGGAGCAGTTGCAGTGGGCACGAAAGTCGCAGAGAGCTGAAATGAAGGCAGAATGGAGGAGCTATTTTTTTTGCTGTGCGTGCAGAACCATGGACAAATGTTTGGAGGTCAAGGCGTGAGCGGGAAGAACGTCTTTAGTTTGTTTTATGATCATCTGAAAGAGATTCATGAGTATCATAGACGGCATCCTATTGCACGTGTTTTTGACTCTGAAGATCCTGAAGAATTGTTGAAGGAGGAGCCACGAGTCAAGTTTAGTGGAGAGGAAGCATTTGGCTGATATCTCGACAAGCATGAGATTTACAATGAATATGTTAACGCCAAGTTTGGGCAGCTCGTTGATTATGCTACATTTCTGGAAGAGTTTCCGCAAACACATAATATTCCTCAGACTCACAATTAGTTGACTAGACAATACAAGGAGTATTTGACACATTATGGTAAGAGCCACGTGGAGCACTACGATGAGATGGTGTTGGCGAAGGATAGATCTGGATCAAAAATGAAGGTGTGGTCGAGTATATGGAATTATATTGTTGGTTTAGAGAGGTCTTGGTCTATAAATCCATAGAGTAAGAAACTATAGGGATTGGTTACATGCAAAGTGTTTGACATAATGTGTCAATCAAATGATTTGAAGAACGTCAAAATAAGAGAGGAGATGTGCAGGTGAATTAATTGATGAACCATGTATCTGAAGAGAATTCCTAGAGGACTGGCGGTTACAGAGGATGGTGACCCACGTAATCCAGTAGATGGGTTCTCTTTATATGGAAATTAATGTATAACTATGATGTCCTCCTTGGAGAGGACATCATGAATGAATATAGAAAATGGTCATACAAAGAATAGCAACAATGAAAAAAGAATAAAAAATTATTATTATAATGGAGTTAATTTTTACATGTAAATGGGCATACTGCTGTAAGACCTGGTATGGAATGTTTACCCCTGGGGAATCACTGGTAAAGTCTGGGTTAGACCTAGGTGATAGGGGGGATGTCAAGTTAACAATTACCCTGGGTAAAAAAAAATTGAGGGGGGAAGATCTAGAGTGAGCGAGGTTGTCTCATCTAGCAGGTTTGGCTGGATTTAGTCAATAATCCCCAAGTCAAGTTTAAGGGGGGAATGTTAGGTAAACACGACTCGGGGTAGATTCAATGTTGACTAGGGTAAATAGTAGTGGTTTTGGGCACATGGTTTTGTGCACCCATGGTTTTGGCCCATGGTATTGCATGTAATGAAACCTATAAGAGGCTGGGAAGAATTCATTGTAATGTAGGGCCTGGAGGTGAGCGGTGAAGGCTCACTTGGCCAGATTGGTCAGGGTTTTGGCCAATGGTTAATGAAATTTCATTGGTTGGGTTTTTCCCCGGAGTTTGGGTTTTTCTCGGTTAAATATTTGTGTTAATGTTTGTGCTTTGTTGCTGGCCTCTTTGTAATGATTTTTCTTTGTAAATATTTTATTTCCTGTGGTAAATTCCTAACAAAGGATAAAATAGTGAGACGTGGCATGTTGTACAATTCTGCTCTACTCAACTAGTCCATAATTAGGTCATTGTGGGAGATTGGTTATAAGTTTGCCTTCAAGAATCCAAATCAGGTCAGATCTGTGGCATTTGAAAGAAGCTTTAGAGGGCTAATATAAGGCCAAATTTCAGATATTGAGGTTCTACAATTACATAGATATTTCAGTTTCATTATCGAGTTAATTAAAAGAAAGAAAAATGTGTGTATTTTTTTCAAATTGCATAAGTCTTGTGTGAAAAATTAGTTTGAATTGATTCCAAGGGAATATTGTAGAATGGATATCAGTATTTGGTTCTAAAATTCCCCCCAAAAATAATTCAACACCCATTAATCCTTTATAAGCCTCTACTATGACTCATGAAGATGAAGAACTGCAACATGACGTGTCAAAATTACAAGAGAAAGTGCACCAAATTTCGCTCTCGCAAAGAGAATCAAAAAATAAAATGGAAGTTTTTAAGAAAGGAATGAAAGATAAGATGGATGGAATGGAAGCTAATATGGATGACATGGAAGAAACAATTAAAGACAACATGGAAAACATGAATAATGATCTAAAATCAGACATGAAAGGTTTGACAAGGTTGATACAAGAAATGTTTCCTAATGGCGAAAATATAGTAGAGGAAAATCATCATGAGAACAAAATAAATGATAATAGTGAATTTATAAACTCTAATTTTGGATGGAAGAACCACCATATTCCAAATATTTATATGAGGAAGTTTTATGGCAAGGATCCCGTAACATGGATACTACAAATGGAGCAATATTTTGATCTCATTAATGTGAAAAACACACAAAAGATACGCATTTCAACTTTACATTTAGAAACAAATACATTTGTATGGTATCGATGTTGCTCCCATAAAAAAATTGTCACTTGGTCAATTTTTATGGAGGAAATGATAGCACATTATGAGGATACAAAGAGAAACACCTTCTTTAGCCAATTGATAATGTATCAAACAAAAGGTTGATGGGTAGAGCACATTGAAGTTTAAAATTAGTTATAAGGGTAAACGTATGAAAGATTACATGATTGTGATGTCTTTGGCAAGGACACAAAGGATAAAATACAACATCAATTTCGTGCTTGGGAACTTGATTCATTGGAGAAGGCACTCAGATTGGCAAGAAAAATTGAATTTAAATATGGTGACAAGGAAGCCTATGACTCACATCTATAAATATGGAAGTGTTACTACTCCTAGACTTCCACAACCTACAAGGTTGACACCACAACAATTGGAAGAAAAAAGAGCAAAAGGGCTTTGCTACAGTTGTGATAGAAAATACACTAAAGGTCATAAGTGTGCTGAGAAGAAATTATTTTACATAGATTGTGAAGAGGAAGGAGAAAATGAACAAGAAGAGGATATACACCAGGAACCAGCCCCAGAAGAGGAAGAAATGAATCCAACCATATCGTGTAATGCACTGGCAGGAATTACCACTCCTCAAACTCTCAAGATAAAAGGACAAATCAAGAAGAGAAAGGTAATAGTGTTGATTGATTCAGGTAGCACCCATAATTTTATTCATTGTAAGGTAGCCAAGGAATTAGATTGTTTCCTATACCCAGCACCAGAATGTCAAGTGATGGTTGCAAATGGAGGAACTATAAATTTCTCTGGAAAATGCCATAATATCAAGCTAACCATGAGGGAATATGTATTGACTAGTCCAATGCTTTCCATTCCTATGGGAGGTGTTGATGTTGTACTAGGAGTACAATGGTTACAATCTTTGGGGATGGTATCTTTTAATTTTCAAGAACTTTTCTTGAAATTGTTTTCAGAAGGAAAGGAAGTCGACTTACGGGGTATTGTAGGGAAGCCGGGAAAGATAATAATTTCTAATGTCATGAAAAAGCTTCTAAAGAAAGAACAACGAGGCATAATTGCACAATTATACTCACAAAAGTATAATCATCTATTTCTATAGATCTCCAAAAAAGTATTGGAAAATCATTCCAAGGTTTTTGAAACTCCAAAAGGACTCCCACCTATTCATGATCATGATGTGATATTCATTTATTCTGATGTTATCTAAACATATGTGTCTGGAATGTTATGTCCAAAAGAGTGAAATTGAATGTATGATTGCAGAAATGTTAGAGGCAGGTATAATTCAACCTAGTCAAAGTTCTTTCTCTGCTCCTATAGTATTGGTACACAAGAAGGATGGATCATAGTGCATGTGTCCAGATTATAGGGAGCTCAATAAGCTCACCATTAAAGATAAATTTCCCATTCCTGTGATTGATGAATTATTGGATGAATTACATGGAGCAATTTATTTTACCAAGTTGGATCTTCGTTCAGGATATCATCAAATTAGAATGAAGACTGAAGATATTCCAAAAAATAGCATTTCGAACTCATGAGGGTCATTATGAATTTTTGGTCATGCCTTTTGGCCTTACCAATGCACCTTCTACATTTCAAGGGTTGATGAATTCCATTTTCAAACCCTTCCTTAGAAAATATGTGCTAGTATTTTTTGATGATATACTAATCTATAGGAGGTCTTGGAAGGATCATGTTGAACATGTTGACAGGGTTCTCAAACTATTGCAGGAGAAACAATTATATGCAAAAACATCCAAATGTTTCTTTGGAGTACAAGAGGTGGAATATCTGGGTCATATTGTATCTCACGAGGGTGTTAAAGTAGACCCTAACAAAATTAAAGCCATTAAGGAATGGAAAGTCCCACAACCATAAAGAAGTTGTGAGGATTTCTCGGGTTAACAGGGTATTATCGCAAGTTTGTTAAGAATTATGGGAGAATAGCAGCACCTCTAACAACATTATTGAAGAAAGATGCATTTTCATGGACTCCTGAAGCAACTAAGGCCTTAGAACGTCTTAAAGAGGCAATGTGCCTAGCACCGGTCTTAGCTACACCAGACTTCACAAAAACCTTTATTGTGGAATGTGATGCCTCAGGAAGCCAGGAATTGGTTCTATTTAATGCCAGAAGAGGGCCCATTTCTTTGATCTTCCAAAGCAGGAAAGGATTCTGACTATTTATGAGGAAAAAATGTTGGCAATACTATAGCCACCTAAAGAAACAGTCACTACCTATTGGAAGACACTTTGAGGTAAAAAATGATCATGATAGAATTATTTTTGAACAAGAACTATCTTGGAAGAGTGGAAAAAATGGGTCTAGATATTTGGGTTATAACACCGTCCATCACAAAAGGAAATGCTAAATGTTATCGCGGATACACTCTCAACAAAGGATGAAAGGTGGAAAATTTCTTTGTGCCATTTCTATTATCCAACCAGATTGGATAACCGAAGCAAGAGATGAATGGAAGAAGGACAAAGATGTATGGACACTCATTCAAAAAGTTGCAGCAAGATCCTAGTACATCTGATACATTTAGTTGGAAAAATGATTCCTTATGGTACAAAGATCGCTTATATCTTTGTAAGAATTCCCAACTAAAACAAAAGATTCTTCTGGAATTGCACACTTCTCCTTTAGGAGGACACTCAGAATTTTTAAAAACTTACCAGAGGGTGAAGAAAGAATTTTTTTGGGATGGCCTTAAATCTAATATTCAAAAGTTTGTGGCGGAATGTTTGGTTTGCCAGCAGAATAAAGTGGAAACAATTAAGACCCCGGGACTTCTACAACCTTTATCCATTTCAAGTCAACATTGGGAGGAGATTTCAATGGATTTTATCACAGGTTTACCTAAGTCCGAAGGAAAGAGTGTCATCATGGTGTAGAGATTAATTAGAATTGTTCAATTGCCTCTTTGTGGCCCTATCTCATCTGTTTCAAAAACCAAGTCTGGTTACTACTACAATTTTAAAACAATTCAAAAACTAAGCAGAAACCCAAGATTATTACTCAAAAGTGACAGAGATCCCATTTTTTACTGGAAATTTTTGGACGGAGTTATTTTCTTGTTTGGGTACTCAATTAGCTCATAGCTCATCTTATCATCCTCAATCTGATGGTCAAACTGAGATAGTAAATAAATGTTTGGAAGGATATCTTCGTTGTTTTGTATTTGATAAGCAAACACAATGGGTCAAGTGGTTACCTCTTGCTGAATGGTGAAGTGCCTCTACAACATTTACCCTCCCGAGACACATTACTTTGTTCCAGCACTCTATATGAGATATCATCCAAAGTCCATCACATATAATTTAAGAAAAGAGCTAGTTCAAAGCAGTGGAAAATCACATGATGTCAAGAAATTCTCTAACAAGGATAACCTAAATACTTTAAAATGAGATGAAACAAGCAATGAATCTTGCTAGTAATGCTAGAAAGATTCCAGCACTTTAGAGGCGGGTATTCATTATAATATTAAAAATGTCTCTCAAACAGCTAGAGATAATAAATTATCGCCAAAGTACTATGGTCCTTACAAGGTGTTGCAAAAGATTGGTACTATGGCATACAAATTGGAGATTCCTGCTTCTTCGCGAGTGCATCCAGTTTTCCATGTTTCATGCTTAAAGAAAGTTATAGGTGAAAATATTCCAGTTCAAACAATATTGCCAGAACTTGATGAGGAAGGAAAAATCATATTGGAACCTGAAGCGGTCACGGAAACAAGAACTTGACAACTACGAAATCAATCAATTTCAGAGTATCTCATCCAGTGGAAGAACTTACCCACTGAAGATTCTACATGGGAGGATGAGAATTTTATACAGAAGCACCCAGAGCTACTCAAGCGTTGAGGAAAACACTTTTTTGAAGGAGAGGGGCATGTTAGGTCCCTATATTACTAGTATAGTTCCTTATTGTTGTTAGTGTAACCCCCTTATTGTTATTATTGTACCCTTGTAACCCCCATATTGTTATTATTGTGCCCTTAAATTATTATTGTTAGGTTGGCTAGGATTACATTGTGGCCCCATGGACTCCTATATATATTGGAGGTTTTGTCATTTATATCATCCAAATTTTTCAATTCTCCATCACGGAAAGGCGCCCCCTCGAAGTGGCAGATTTGTAGAGCGACAGTCTTTTATTTTCTTCTATTTTTTGGTGGTTTCATAATAAAGTTGAGAAGATAATCATAGAGAAGAAAAGGAGAAATAAGAAGATGTCATCAAAATGTCTTGAAATTTTTGAGTTGCAAAAAACATGAGGCTCTTGGGATCAACTATGGGAAGGAGGACCTATCCTTGGGCATGTGACGTGAGTATCACTAGAATGAATTACAGGTGAAATAGTTGTAATAATAGATGCTGCTGATGATAGGAGAAGGAAATTTTATGAGTTGAGGATGGGGTCCACCCAATGATGGGGAGTACACAGCGAGTTCAGCAGGTTCTAGACTTGACTAGCATGTCCCCGAAGGAGGAGAAGGCCAAGCTTCAGAGATTTATTAGTGGGATGCTGATTGAATTGAGGGATAGGATTTAGTTGTATGTGCCTAGATCATTCGAGGAGGTTATCTGGAAAATCAAGCATTGCTATGAAAAATCGAAACAAAAATCGAAGGCTAAGCTAGATACAGGTAACAAGGAGAATGTTGCCCCACCTAAGAATTTCAATACATTTGGTAGAGGAAAAGGATTTCGGTTGAAGGAACAAAATAAGGATGAGAATAGGGATCCAATGAGGTGTTGGAATTGTGGAGGATATCATTATAGGAGGGATTTTCCACAACATCAAGGTGGTAGGAGACATATCTATAGTTCACATGAGGCATAGATAGTGGGAGATGTTGGGAATAAGAGTCCTTAGATTTATGCAATTGTGGAAAACATGCAAAAATATAATCAAGCTTCTATCATTCAGATGGACAGTAAGATTTATGATCATGTTGTTTCTATTTTTATTGAACCAACATCTAAATATATTAGCTATATTAATCCTGCCCTGGTGGATAAGTGTGGTTTCAGTAAGGAAATACATGCAAAATATTGGTTGGTTCAGTTTTCCATAGGTACGAAGAAGAACGTTCACCATTAGGTAAGATATTGTGCATTTTAGTTAAATGGTATTCCTACAACAACACACTTGAACATATTGTCGTTGGGTTCCTACAATATGCTATTGTGTATGTATTGTTTATATCTTCAAAATACAAAGGTAGATTGCTATGAAAAAGCTATTGAGTGCTTCGATGACAATGGAGAACCAATTGTCTTACAAGGAAAGAAGAAAGCCATGTTAGTTAGGATGGTGACAGCTATGCAGGCAAAGTGCAGTCATAGGAAAGGGTTTCTACTATTTTTAGTTCAGATCTCTAGTGGAAAAGGTAAGGAAACTGAGGATACAGATGTGTTGAATACATATCTAGTTTTACAGTAGTTTCAAGATTTGTTTCTCGCAGATATTTCAGAGTTTCCACCGCAGAGGGAATTGGAATTTTCTATTGAGTTGATGCCAGGAAAAACTCCAGCATTAAAGGCATCGTACAAGATGAGCACACCTGAGTTGGTAGAATTCAAATTGTAGTTGAAAGAGATTATTGAAAAATGGTACATTACGCCAAGTGTATCTCCATCGGGCGCACTGGTGTTTCTTTTCAAGAAGAATGATAGCATCCTTAGATTATCCATTGGCGACAGGCAGTTGAACAAAGTGACCATCAAGAAAAGGTACCCATTGCCAAGCATTGATGATTTGTTCGATCAGTTGAAGGGAGAATAGGTATTCTTTAAGATCGACTTGAGATTAGAATCCCATTAGGTATGCATCAAAGAGAAGGAAATCTACAAGACACCTTTCAGAACCATGTACGTGCATTATGAGTTTGTTGTAGTTCCATTTAGTTTGACTAATGCCCCAGCTACATTTATGTGTTTGATGAACAATATGTTTCACCCTTATTTGGAAAAATTTGTGATTGTGTTTATTGATGACATATAAGTGCATAAATGAGGAAGAGCATGCCAAGCATTTCGCATTAGTGTTGAGGTTGTTGAGGGAGCATGAGTTGTATACTAATCTAAGAAAATGCAGCTTCTTCTAGACTAAGGTACACTACTTGGGACATGTTTTCTCGAAGGAGGGAATTGCAGTAGATCCAGGGAATATAAGGGAAATCATGGAGTGGGTAGCTCTTAAGAGTGTAGATGAGGTGAGATCGTTCATGGGATTGGTAGGTTATTACAGGACCTTCATCATGAACTTCTCACATATTTCTTATCCGATTACATCATTGCAGAGAAAGGGTAAGAAGTTTGGTTGGACATAGGAGTGTGAGGCTAGTTTGGAGTAGCTTAAGAAGTTGTTCAGACATGCTTGAGTGTTAAATAATGTAGATCCAGAAAATGAGTTTTTAGTGTGTAAAAATTCTTGCAAGAGAGGAATTGGTGGATTCCTTATGCAAGATTGGCAAGTGATATGTTATGAGTTATGAAATCTAAGTAAGCACGAAAAGAACTACCAGACACGTGACTTTGAGCTAACGATGATCATTCACACACTGAAGAGGTGGAGGAACTATCTTATTGGTACACATTTTGTATTGATGAGTGATCAAATTGAGTTGAGGTACTTGTTTGACCAATGAAATCTAAATGTTGGTAGGATGGATGGTCGGAAATGATTAGTGAGTTTTACTTCGAGATCAGATACATCAAGGGAAAGGAAAACAAGGTCGCAAATGCTCTTAGCAGGAAGGTATAGGTAAATCACATAGTAGCTATGAGCTCCTATGGAACATACTTATAGGATAAGATTTTTCAGATAGGCTAACAAGATCACTTGTACATGGGGATTGTGCACATGATATGGCAGACTACATGTATAGGTACATGTAAAGGTGTTGGTACAAGTACAAGTACAGGTATTGGTACATGTACATGTATATGTAGTATAGGTATAGGTAAAGGTACAGGTACACATGTACAAGATTTATACTATCATCTCACGACAGATCGATTGGTTAGATTTAGAGACACAATATATGTATCAGAAAACAATGAGATTAAGAAGGTAATATTGAGGGAGCTTCATGTGAAACCATATTCGAGTCGCACATCTTACTAGAAGTCTTTGACTACAGTGAAGAGATTTTGTTATTGGCTGAATCTAAATAAGGATGTGGAAGATTTTGTAGCTATATGTCTGGATTGTTAGATGGTTAAGGCAGAGTTCAAACATCCAAGTGGACTGCTACAACCGGTTTTGATTCTAGATTGGAAATGGGAATTCATTTCCATGGACTTCAACCTAAGTTTTCCTAGGAAAATTACGAAACATGATTAAATCATTGTTATCATGGATAGGTTAAAAAATGTTTACATTTCATACCAGTAATAAATAAATACTCATCTAGGGATGTAGCACAAGTTTTTATCAGAGGCATAGTCAGATTTCATGGTGTTCTGAAGAATATTGTTTCCAACAGGGATGCAAATTTCACTTCCAAGTCTTGGAAGGAGTTTTTTTTCAAGTCAGAGCACTGCGTTGTCCTTCAACAAAGATTATCATCCACAAATATATGGACAGACTGAGAGGGTCGATGGGATATTGGAGGATATGTTGAGGATAAATGTGATGCATTAGCAGTGCAAGTGAGTAGAGTATTTTGAAATGGTAGAGTTTCCTT
The DNA here is from genome assembly GCA_034641835.2 of Pinus albicaulis. Lineage (NCBI taxonomy): Eukaryota > Viridiplantae > Streptophyta > Pinopsida > Pinales > Pinaceae > Pinus > Pinus albicaulis. The sequence continues at coordinate 1,146,530,417 of CM076582.1, forward strand.
ACAACAAATGCTATCAGGATTCATTGAAGATGAGTCCATTTGAGGCATTATATGGGAAGAGTTGCAACACTCCTATCAATTGGAGTGATCCAGTGAACATGGTACTTATTGAACCATAAATTTTGGCAAAAATGGAATAGGAAATGTATGTCATCAAGAAGAAATTGAAAGTAGGGTAGGATAATCATAAGATTTATGAAGATAGGAATAGATTGTTCAAGTATTTTCAGGTTTGAGATTAGGTGTAGTTGCATATTAAGCCAAAGAAGAACTCCTTGATGATTAGATCATGTGCCAAGATGCCACAAAGGTTTTATGGACCCTTCAAGGTCATTGAAAGGATCAGACTACTGGCCTATCAACTTGCAATGCCTTCCATAGTGAAAGTCCATGATGCTTTTCATATATCGTTTCTTGAGAAATATTTTAAATATGTTGATCATGTTATTGACTGTTTTGTATTGCAGGTGGAGTCAGAACAAGAGTTCCAGCAGGAATCACAGTGCATTTTGCAAAAAAATATGCTCATGCTCAGGAATCAATAAATCGAGCAAGTTAAAGTGCAATGAAAGCACTTTGGTCACGATGAATCTGCATGGGATATGGCGGATCAGATGTGGGCCATGTATCCTTCCTTTTTTTCCAGTTAAGTCAAAGTAATTTTTGTGTGATGTTGGTTTTTCTTTATCATATGTTTTGGCGATGTTTTGGTATATGTTTTGATGTGATGGTTGAATGTATGTCCATATGTATATGGATGTAAGTACCACCATGAGCTATGTTATAAATTTCCAATAAGAGGTATCGTGTCATGTAATTATCATTGTCATGTTGTGTTAATGTCATGTTATTTTTATTTTAGTGGGGTGATCATTGTAAATATTGCATCAAGCTATTTTATAAAGCTCCACGGATAGTATGTTTTCATTTCAGCAGTGTAACTGAGGTATATGTATGATTGAACACTGAGGATGGTGTCCCCCAAGGGGGGGGGGGGGGGGGGGGGGGGTTCTGTAACATCCCTAGTGAAAATTCCATGTAATAAAGTTAAATTAATAGTCACAGTTGATGGGACACATATTCCAAGCTGAATTATGGTAAAAAAATCCTAGTGTAGGTGTTCACTTGCTTAATCATGGATAAGGAAATTGGAAAAAGCTATGGCTAAGGAATTAAATAGGTTAAAAGGCATTTTTTTCACATTTATTTATGAAAATAATGGATATTAGGAGAAAATGGAGGTAAAAAGTCATAGGTTGCATGTGAGGAGGAAAATGAAGGAAAATAATCAAAAATGAAGAAAATAAAGGAATCTTCTATAAAAAGGCTTCTGAGGAATAGCTGGTACCTTTTATTGGTGAATTTTTGGAGTTGTATCATTATTCTCTCTCTCTCTCTCTCTCTCTCTCTCTCTCTCATACTATTAGATACTTAGAGTTTTCTTGGAGCACTCTTGGTAGTGTGGATACTTGCTGATTTGGAGAAAGAAGGAAAAATAAGAGAAGGAAAGTGCAAGTGGACATCAAGATCAATAGCTACAACGAGATTTGATTGCAGGTATCAAGTTTCATGTTCAAGTCGCATGTATGTTTACCTCACTAGTTTTGGCATGCATGGTGTATGCATGTGGATTTTACTAGCCTTTCCATTTCCTTGATATCCATGGTGTTGTGGGATTACTCCATTCATTTTTTTTGGTTGGTTCTCATGATTCCTTTAGTCATTGGGTTGAGTTATTCATTCATGGAGCCTTGGATGGAAAAATGCTTTGGAGCATGATGGACAATTGCTCCGTTGAGTTACTAGTCCTTGAGCACTGGTTGGGAAAATTCTCTAGAGCCCTAGGTGCATTGAGTTACTAGTCCTAGAAACTTGATTGGAAAAATGGTCTAGAGCATGGAAACAGTTGCGGTTGAGTTACTAGTCCTAGAGCCTTCGTTGGACCAAACACTTTGGATCCCTGGAGTAGCACGGATAGAGACCAATATGTGATGGTTGTGGTATCTGACCATGAGATGGAATCATTGGTTAAGTTTCGAGGCATTTTGGCCTCTCGAAGCCCTAGATTGTCTATGATTGATGTGTTTGATGAGATCCCACATTCATTCTTGGAATATGTCACAGGGGTGATTGGATGAACCAATATATCGTTAGGTGGAATGTGGAAGTCCCATCTCTGGTTAGTTTTTACATTCAGTAAAGAAGAGATCAATCCTCTAGTATTAAATATGAAAATGTACTAGTTTATGTATGGATTTTATTCTTGTTATATCCATTGTATTTATGTTGTTTTTGTGATGGTTATAAGCATTCATTCGATCAGTGTTTATGTAAGGCTCTGTCCATGTTTGTACCTGTAAATGAATACAAAATGTATTTGTAGTAAAAAAAAATGTATTTTAGCTTATGAGGTAGGGGAGAAATTCTTTTTAGCGATTATCAGATAAGTAAGAGGCCCCCATGTCTAAATATGTTGTTTAAACTTGTATTTGCAATTTTTGTGACATGTTTGATGAAATTCCTATCATGTCAAGGAGGGGCACGGATGATTTCCTGATGATTTGATTTATTCCATACCTTTTTTTTAATGTTATTTATCAACTCCTACATTTTCATGAAGTTCTCGGTAGTGACATGGGCTTTGGGGCTAAAAGGTGGCACAAATCCTGAAGTTGAAGGCATAAAACTCACCAAATATTTCCTTGGCATGCCCACAACTATAGGATTTTAGCCGTTACCTTGCCTTGGCATGACCGTGGATAAGGCTCAAATTGGTAAAAAAAGTCAATATCCCTCAAGTTTCAAGGGGATGGAAATTTGGGTTACCTCTAGAGGATGTTTTCAATGTTGTGTGAGGTGTTTTTGTCTTGTTTTCATCAGTTCCACTTCCTTAAGGTCATCTAGGAGTTTAAATCTCATATTATTATCCTCACGTCACATTTTTACCCCGACTGACTAGTTACTTGGGTAGATGTGGGAAAAGGGTGTTACGAGTTGATAGGATTACTGGTACAACAAAGCATACATTCTCTTATAAACTTAGTTACCTATTCTTCCATCTTTGTCTAGTACACATACCTTGGCAAGTTAGCCATGAACTTCCCTACATCAAATTTCCCTACAACCTTAGAGGTGTGAGCCCCTCTAATATGCTTCAATCACTCATATTTAGGAACATATAGCTTATCCATCTTATAAAGTAACCCGTCCTTGATATGGTAGTCAATGGTGCTATCAAAATCGTGCACAAGACTTTGAATATACAACTCTTGATACACCTCCTTCAATTCCTCATCCTCTGAATATGCCTCTTGGTATGCATCATGGGTGAATGGATCCATGTGCATAAGAGTCCTGAACGATGCAATATTTAATTTAGGTGGCCTTAAAAGCATGTCGACCAACTTTTTGTGTTTCCCTTCTTATACTTGATCACCAAATGAAACTACTGTAAAAAATCCATCCACTTGTAATGAATCATCTATTGTAGCTTACTCTGGGCCTACAGGTATTGTAACAATTGGTCATCTATGTGGAGTAATGTCTCCTTTCCCATCAGATAATGCTTCCACTTCTTCACAACTTGCACCATGTCATAGTGCTCCTTGTTGTCAAAAGGTTAGTTAATAAATACCTCATGAAATACCTCAGAATGGTAGCATACATTCATTCCTCCCTCCATAAAGACCAATCCAATAACATAACCACTCACATATGTCTCCACTTGAAAGGGTCTCTACAAGTTTGGTAATTCCGTAGTTTGTTCTTCACTGATATTCTTCTTTATCTCTTTGAAATCCCTTTGTTGACATTTTCCCAACTCGAAACTCTTTCCACTTTCTATTATGTTCTAGAGAAATCCATCTACAACTCAAAATTAGGCTATGAATTCCATCATGTGTTATGTTTCCCTAATGAAACTCTTTACCTCGGAAACATTAGTAGCCACTGGCCATTTCATGATGGCCTCTATATTTGAATGATCTAACTTAAACTCTCCTCCACTAATCACATACCCCAGATACACCAAATACTGCTACACAAACTCACACTTCTTGAGATTTGCTAACAACTGGTGCTTATTTAATGTTTCCAACACCTACATCCAGTGTGACATATGCTCCTCCCATGTAGCACTATATACCAATATATCATTCAAATAAAAAATAAGAAATGAATCTATTGAAGGGCACAACATATCATTCATTAAACTCATAAATGTGGCTGATCCATTACATAGGACAAGTGGCATGACTAACCACCCATACAAACCTTTCCTAGTTTTGAAGGAATTTTTCTAGCTATCTTCTTCTTTGACTCAAAATTGGTGATATCAACACTTCAAGTCCATCTTAGTGAAGTATTTTTATTACTGAAATCGATCCAACAAATCATTTATCCTAAGAAAGGGGTATTTTTTCTTGAGCGTCATTTTGTTTGACACCGTGTAATCTATACACATCTACCAAGTCCCATCCTTCTTCAACACAATGATGATGGTTGACCCACATGGTCATGTAATCGGTTGAATAACACCTTGTTCCAGCATATGCTACAACTTCTTCACTTCACGTGATTCTACAATAGACTTCTTTTACAACCCAATGTTTGGGAATGGGGAGTCCGGCAATAGTTGGATATCTTGCCCCACTTATCTCTTATGTGGTAACTCTTTAGGCTCTTGGAATACATACCTATATTCTTGTAACAACTCCTCCAATTGTTGTTTTTGTTTTGTAGTACACCCCTACATGGATGCCTTTCCTTTTATTGAATCCTCTATAGACTAATTTTGAATTAAAAATAACAAAACATACTTCTAGTTTGAACTAATCAATTTCTTGGTTTGGTTAGCACTTACCAGTGAAATTTTTTTACCTTCCTTTCTGCGCGTTGATGATGAATTATCTTCTATCCTTGACGAGTCAATACTGGTGAGCTCTCCTAATTAATATTTGATCACACATGTACATGTATGGAATCCTAAACACAACTTCACATACATCAAGGCGAACGACATCTAGATATACTTCATCAATAAAATCAACACTGATAGCAAATATAGTTTTACATTGTTTTGTTACCTTCAACTCTAGATCCTTATTTTTCCCATCCCAATGGATATGGGTTTGGAACTTCCAGTGCCAACTTTTTGACCAACTTTGTTGCAATGATGATTGAATAAAAAACATCATTCTCCTACAATATTGAGTAAAACACAACATCAATCTTTGTATTCTTGACTTATATCCTTATATGGAATAGTTTGGTCATTTCTTTCTCTTCCTGCTATTGAAGGCTACTCAGATTCACCTCCTTCGGCACTGACATAAAAAAGATATTCTCATCCACATTCGATCTTCTTTAAACTTGGTTTCTTGAATTCGTGGCCATGAGATTCTTCTTCATGTTATATTTCTTCTTGTTCTTTAGGTTTACCTATGGATGCAACTTCTAGCGCTTCTTCTCTATATGGACATCAATGCTTCAGTGGTTGTGTTGGTTGCTAGGATCTTTAAACTGGTGCATTTTCGCTGCCATATTTTTATATATTCCCCATTTTTTCTACCTTTTCCCCTCCTTCGAAGTATCTTGTTGCTCTTGCCTCTTTGATCCACTTTATTGCACTCTCTTTAGGACTATTTTTTCCAAGTATTGGGCCTATACAAAAGAATCGTCGATTGATTTGGGCTTCAGCAACATCAATTTCTTGCACAGATGGTGGTGCTGACACCCTAAATACCTAAGGAGTACATTTAGATCCTTTGGAAAGATACCCATTACTATATCCATGTTCGTATGAATCTTTTGTCGTAAAATATCACTTTAGCTACGCATAAAAAATAGCCCTAACATCGATTATGGCTGCAAAATATCTTTAAGTCTGCTGCACAAATTCAGATCTAAGCACAAAAAGACATTAAGCAGATAAAATATAATATGGCTCCATGCATCCAATAGACAAGACAAGAACAAAGTGTTTAAAAGAATGATTTGTATTATATTAAAGAATGTGGCACCTGAGAGGAAAACAAGAAAGGTGTTTTCCGTTTCTCCTCAGTGGGATGGGTTCTTGGAAGTCCTCAGTGTTTCAGATCTAAAATTCCTCTCTCTTATTGGTGTATAAAAACAAACATGGAACTCAATGGAAGTTCATAAAACAAAAATGGAAAATTGTGACCAAGAGTAGATCTAGAGTGATCTAATGCAATGAAGGTGACTAATGAATGGGGAAAACCCCCCTATTTATAACAAAGTATTGGGGCGGTCTAGAACTTGGTGCATGAATAAAATATTATTAATCGAATTCTAGAAGCACCCTTTAGGAATATTTTATTGTATTTGTTGGAGGGAAAAGGGTTCTTGACTTGGGTCAATTCCTTTATTTATAAATAATAAATAAATAAATGGTTTATTTATCATTTTAGGGAAGTGATGGGAATATAATTAAATAAATAATGGTTTATTTAATTATTTATGGATGATTTAGTCAAATTTAACTATGAATATTATTTAAATAATGATTTAAATAACTTATTCTTAGGGAATAATTAAATAAATAAGGATTTATTTAATTAAGTTCCTTATTTTGGGTTAAATATGACCATGAAATATAAACAAATGAGTTATTTTATATGGTGAAAGCAATTTTACTTAGGGTAAAATTGGTCCTACATGGTGTACTTGGGTTCATCTAATAATAATAGGTTAGATGACCAAAAAAAATGGTGTAACAGATTTCCCCCCAACGTACGAGTGTTAGGAGCAAATCGTATGACCAAAGTACGTTGTAAGAACTCAATCACTAGATATTGAGAGGGAAGTGAGAGAGAGAAATCTAAGGTTGTCTGATGTGCTAAAGGACTAGACCCTGAGGAGATGAGACTTACAGGTGCAACAAGTCTCTAGTTTATGAAGTGGTACCTGTGCTAAAGGCGGTGGGGGAGGCAAACCTATGCCCACCGAGACAAAGTACAAAGAATAAGGCACCCGGAAAACCACGGAACGCAATAATGAAGCATGTGATGGCCGAAACATGAGCCAGATAAATCATAGGATGAATCCCGCATACATGTGATGCCTGGAATAATCGTCAGGACTTATACAGTAATATGGTAGTACATGAGATACAAATATACCCAAATGCCCCCTACACATGGGGAAGGGCTCTCAAAATCTGACAGAGACATGTGAATCGAAAATGGCACTGCAAGTGGTTGAAGCCGATATCATCAAATGAGAGGAGCTGCATCAAGGGCGGGAATGAAATCATCCAGGCATGTGGGGGGCTACCTGTAGGGCCACCCCCTCATGAGGGTTGAGACATCTCACACATGCCTGAGAATCACCAATAGAAACTGCAACATCATTGGACCACCAAGTATACGTATCGTGAATATGCTGAAAAGAGGCTGGATCCAAGGTACCCAGACGAAGACTAATGATGATGTTGAAATGATGAAAGGTCCAAAGGGGACCCGAAAAACATGAGTATGAAATGGTATCTCATGACGGAAATTGACACAGACAAGAATAAAGATGGAGGCTAAGTGGTGCCCCAAGGAAAAGTGTTGTAAGTGAGGAAATCTAATTTGAAAAAGGAGGAAAGGAAGGCTTCGTGGACAACATGTGTCCTGGTGAAGTAGTGACTGATGAAAACAAACATATGCTGGCTATCTACAAGAAAGAAAAACATGCATTTCGAGCGTGAAATGCTAAGGATAATACCTCTTGAGATAGAGTGCATTGCGAGGATTAGGAAGGGGGTGGCCTTCAAAGTCCTCTAAAAGATATGCCCCCTTCCCAAGATTTTTACTGATGATGTAAGGACCTAGCCATAATGAGTCGAACTTCCCATGACCGAGGGTATCGTGGGCCTGGTCATATACTAGAACAAGGTCACCTTCGTGAAAGGTGTGAGGATGCACTTTTCGGTCATACTGAGCTCTGGTGCACTTTTTGGCCACTTCAAGAGTTTGTAATGCAACAAGATTATCTTCAGAAGCGGGCTCAAGCATGATAAGTCATTGTTCTAGAGGTTGGGTATCAGGGAGAAGTTCTACGACCAAATGAAGGGAAGGGATTTCAAATTCGATTGGTAATACTACCTCCTCGCCAAAGACAAGGTGGAAAGGAGTGAAACTGGTGGCAGTTTTAACAGAAGTACGATAAGCCCACAAAGTAGGGAAGAGCATGAGATGCCAATTGGTTTTGTGTTTATTCACCGTTCGTTGAAGCATGGTCTTAAGAATTTTTTTGACCGCTTCAACTTGGCCATTACCTTGGGGGTAATAGGAAGATGAATATTGGTGTTCAAAACCCAATAAGGAGGAGAGATCATGCCAAATCTAATCTTCGAAATGTCAGCCATGGTCCGAGACTAATTGTTTTGGAACTTCGAATCAAGCAATGACATGGTTAAAGAAAAAGAGGGCTGCAGTGGCTGCCATATTGTTGAACGTAGGCATAGCTTCAGCCCATTTAGTGAAGTAGTCAACTACCAAGATGATATATTTGTGGTTACCAGTAGATGGAGGTCGAAATTCCATAAAGTTGATGGACCATTTACAAAAAGGACCAGCTGTGACGACAGGATGGAGAGGAGAGGGAGGAGCTCGCACCTTGGGGGCAAAATGTTGGCAATTGGAACAATGTT
>CM076582.1:1146539172-1146661672 GCA_034641835.2 Pinus albicaulis
CGCGGGTATGCCCAGACTTTTTCGCGTGTATACGCGAGTCCACATGTACTTTTCCGCGTATGCCATTAAAACCATTAAAAAATATATAAAAAATTCCTATTTTCGGGCTGGGTTGATGGTTACTCCAGTAGTTCAACCACCCCAGCATGTGGCCAACTGTTTCCAACTGATTGAAACTACTTTGAGGGAGTATAAAAGCCCCTCATGTGCATGGCCTAAGGGAGAGAGAAATTTATAGACATTATACTATGTTGGAATCCCAATTCAAGTCTGATTTCCCGTGCCTCCTGCACTTTCCCAGATTTTTACAGGAAACCCTTGTTTCCTGGAGATGTTCATCCATTTATATGTCATCTCGTGTGCACAAGTCTTGAAAGTATCTTAGCGAGGCAAGGGCGGGACGGATCCGGACGATGGTCTGTTCGAAGATCGTGGAAGGATTTAGGTGATCTCTCCACTTTTTACTACTGTACATGCTGTTCGTAATGAAGAAGAACCATCTTGTTCTTGAATTCACGTGTTAATATCTGCTTGCATATGTGAAAAGATTATTATTTAAGCATTTATTATTGTTTATATGATGTTTCACATGGATTTCACTGACATTTAGGATATATATATGATGTACAACTAGATTTCCGTGCATGTTTCTTCTTGGTTTTCAGGTTGAGGAGGAAGAAGGGTTGCTGGGGGTTTGGACCCCGTGGGATCTACATCAAACGTAGGATTACGGGTGAGTTCTACTATCGATGCTATCTAGTTTTTAGCATACAAGTGTGGTTGTGTGAGTCCTTCTTGAGTAGCATGCCCTGATCTGTGGAGGTTTTGACCCAAAAAACCTCTAGGGAGTTATTTCTCGAAATAGAACTGGGGACTCCGCTAGGGATCACATTCTTGTGATTCCCCTGTTGGGTGGTTTCAGCTGTTTGAAAGGTTTCCAGCAGTTTTAACTATTATTTCCAGTCCAGTTAACTTTTTCTCAGTCAGACTGAAGACCTGGTTCTTTATCCAGGATTAATCTTTTTTATTTTTCATTATTTACCTTTATATACGCGAGTTTTTCTGTACACAGTCGCGTATACACGCAGTTTTTGTTAAAGGAAGTCGCGTATACGCGGGTTTCCTTTGACACAGGCGCGTATGCACACTTGTTGAAAAGCTGATAATTAGCGTATGCCTGGGAAAATTTTGAAATTTTTGATTTCTTGACTTTTTAGTCTTGTCTGCCTATGGAGACTTGTTCCTGCAGTGTCTTTATAGTCTCTGGATTGTGTTGATAGTGGTAATCGGTCTTTTTCTCTCTTGTTTGGTTGAAGACTGGCTTATTAGGAAAATTTTGTTTTTTAGTGCTTGCATTTCTGGTTCGAGTACCAAGATCTCTTTATGGGGATTCTTGGCTGTTCTACTTAATCAGAACAGAGAGCTTCTGCTCATATACTCTTTCCTCATTTTATGTTTTACTTTGCACTTGGATTTTTGCCTGCTTTCGGTTAGTTTTCTTGAGTTCATTTGACTAGGTCTTGTTGCAATTTTTGAAGAGTCTTTCTTGGTTCTTTGAAGTTTTTGATTGCTGCAAGGTTTTACTATTCTTCTGGGCTGAGTTACTGAATTTCTTGTCTTCTTTTGCTCATATAAATATTGCTACTAAGTGCCACTATAAGATTTGGAGTGGTTTTGAAGTTTTGCTTGAAATTCAGAGTTGTTTGGCTTGGTAATTGGATAGTTTTCTTGGTCTCTTCGAGCTCTTCTTTTTATAAAAATCAAAAGCTCAAAAAACATTTTGTTTTGTCATTTGCTTTTGTTTTGCATTTTTGTTTTCGTTTTGTTACATCTTTTGAAGCTTTGTTGAGATTTATCGCCTTTGGTTTATGACTTGATTTGGGAAGGGAGTTGTCATTGGTTTCTTCCTTTTTGTTTCAAACATATTTTGGTGTCTTTATACTGAGAGTTTCTGATTTTGGGAACTAGTTTTGTGGACAGCCGAAAATTGATAAAACTAAAGGATTCTTTGGAAATTTCTCCTTGCTTTGTTAGATTTTGCATCTTAGAATTGGCATGCTCTTAGTTATTTGCATTAGGTGCACTTAAGAATTTGTAGTCTTTTTCATAGATTTTGCGAGTGTGAGTTTTGATATTTGAAAAGAAAAAAAATATATAGTCTCGTAGAACCCGTGTAGAAATTTCTTTTCATCGAAAGGCAATTACTGCATTTGCATGTAGTTTGGTTTTCATTAATTTCTTTTCTACGTCATTAAACACCACAAGTTTCATTTCCATATCCCATTGACCTAATATAACAGCCAATTAAAATAAGCGCTATAATTTAAAAACAACTAGCAAGTTTTTTATTAAGTGACATACACCAACTAGCTAGGTTGTAGGGCCTTGGATTAGGTGAGTGGAGAGTTAACTCTCCAAGGCCGCTCAAAATAAAACATAGAAGTTTATTAATTGAGTGAAATCCAACTCCGTTAGGTGTACCGGGAAAGCTCTCCTCCAGAGAGTCAAGCGCGAGGGGAAGTGAAGGCCGAGAAGAGAGATACCCCCTCTCTGATTTGCTGGATCTTGCCTCAAGACCGTTTCGCCCGGCTTCTGACACGGATTGGTGCCCATAGTTGCCATTCCTAGGTTCGACACAGGTGACTGCAGGGGGGAATACCCATGGTACCTGAGGCAGACGTCGTATCACTTCCAGCAGTACTTCTGGGGGGTGCCCTTGCGAAGCTTGGGTACTTGTGCCGGCAAAGGTTGTTGTTAGGAGGTCGGCGTAACTATTTCTGTTACCTTCACTAGTAGGCCTGGGCCGTAATTATCCCAGACTACTTTCGGGAGGTCCTATTTTTCGCTTTCTCGTATTTTGGTGTCTGGTCCTAATCACCCGGAGTGGAAATACCTGAAGGCTGCTTGCTTGGCTGTATCTCAGGGATTTTTGTAGTGAGTGCTCTTTGCTCCTAGCTTGCTTAGCTTTATACTTTTTTGAGTCTAATTAAAATTTTTTAAAGTGGCTGATCAAGCGCCTCGTCGATCGAGGAGAATCCGGGGGTTATCTCCTGAGAGTGCAGAGCCTTCTTCAAGAAGGCGCAGGAGTAACATAGCAGGTGAATATCACCCTGTTGTATCTGACGCAGTGGAGAGTGATCCTCCATAGGGGCTTGAAGGTCCTGTAATTGGTTCTGGTGTTGGTTCCGAGAGGAGCGCTCCGCTCACCTCGAGAGTCTTATTTCCAGGAGAGTTAGGAATAGAAGTAGAGGAAGTACCTGAGTCTCCTCAGTCACTTCCATCTCCTCTTCCTCCTGATTATCCATTTGTTTTTGAGTACATCGGACCTGAGTGTGCAAGACCATAAGATCCTCCATTTTATTCATACCTTTCGATGGCCACGACTGGGAACGCAACTTCTGCTGTGAGTGCTGCAGGCATTTAGACTCCTGCTTTACTTGAAGGAGGAGGCACTATTGCTATATCTTCGATTGCTTCTAGTACTACTATGTTTGGCTCTGGTTTCACCCAAGCACATGCTTCTCAATCTGGTCCCTTTTGTTTTGGAATGCCCACTAGTGGGATTCCTCCTTTTTCCTTTTCCGCTGCTGCAACTATATCTACACCCATGTCTTCCATGGCTAGTGGGTCAGCTTCTTTTCAAGGGTTCCCCTTCGTAACTGGGCATATTCCTAGTTCAAAACCTTCTTTAGGGTCTTTTCCGTTTACTTCTCAGACTCAAAGTTTTAACCCTTGGTCTGGAGGTCAGAGTTCGACTGCTTTTACAGGTTGGAACCCTGTATTTACAACAACGGGGGCAGGGAATCAATTTTGCACTGGTCACTAAGAGAATGCTTCTTTCCCTTCGTCAAGTGCTTATCAGACTTTTTACCCTATTTATAATGCTTGGAACCCCCTATCAGGGGCTTTCGTCTTCATTCAAGACTGCGGGAGGGGGAACTGGTCCGGTATTTGGTAACTCTACGTGGGGAGTGGGTTCTTCTCCTTTTTTTATGAGTTCTTTCTGGCAACCTGGTGCCTCATCAAATCCAGGGTATTCTTTTCAGAATGTTGGGAATTCATCCCATCAGGGATGGAATCCTCAGGCTCCGCCTCGTTTACCTTTTCTGGCAACGTTGAACTTGCCTGATCTGTCGAAATTGACTAATGATCCGATCCGATATGGTCCGGGGTGGCCTCCGATTCCCACCAAACTACCTTCAGACATTCCAAAGTTTGAAGGCAAGAATGGAGAGGACCCGTCTGACCATATCACCACCTTCCATTTATGGTGTTCTTCTAACTCCCTGATCGACGATTTGATTAGGTTGAGGTTGTTTCAACGCACCTTAACTGGAAACGCTGCCAAGTGGTATATTGAGTTAACTGGGGGTCGTTTTGCTACATTTGTAGATCTGGCTATGACATTTTTAAATCATTTCCAGTTGCATGTCCGTTATGATGTCGGGACTGAACTCCTAGCTAATTTTAAGCAGGATGATGCAACCCACATTTCTGATCATATTTAGGAATGGCAGAGAAGGAAGAGGCTTATTAAAGCTCATATTCCAGGAGAATTCCTTTTGGAATGGTTTCTGAAATCTCTCCAGTCAGATATTTCTAAGGATGTATCCCTGTCTGAGGTATTTTCCGAGGACCAGGCCATTTTTAGGGCCCAGCAGCTTGAATTGATATATTCTCAGTCTGGGGTCCTTCATAAATATTTTCCTAATGCTCCTCGCTCCAAATTGGACTTATCCAAGACTAAACCCGGTCCTCATGGTGATGGACTTACTGGGTTGATCAATAGTGGTGCAGCTAACCTGCTTAGTCAATTGCAGTAGTTGTCTTTACAATCTGCTCCTTCTATTCAAGTTGTGCCTGATGAGTCATCGCCTTCTCAATCTTTGTCAGTTAATGTCATTCAGACTTCTAACCCTAAAGAAAATCAACAATCCGAAGGGAAGAAGAAGGGACGTAATAAGAAAAAGGGCAAGAATGGGAAGGGTAATGCAAATAAATCCAACGAGCATGTTAGTGAGGGTCCAAAGGATAAAAAGAAAGTGAAGTTTCCATGCAAGTTATGTGCTGGAGACCATCTTACTCACCTTTGCCCTAAAATTTGGGATGCGCAGCGCTTGTTAGCTCAGCAAGGTTCTTCTAGTTCCCAGGCTGTGTTGACAAACCCTTTTCCCAAAGGGAAACAGCTAGTTGTTGGCGCGAATCAAAATATTTGGGCTTCCTCTGGGGGCACCCAGGAAGGGGAAACTTCATCAAACATATACATGATGAGTGCTCACGTGGATGTCGCCACGAGATCCCGTGATTATGGCAAATATGAGTCTTCGAAAGCCAAGGGTGCTCCTGATGCTACCGAGCCGCTTCATATCACGAAGCCTACTGTTGAGCCTATACCTCGGATGCCCAAAGCATCTACTAAGCGTACGACAATTAATCCAAATGCCAGAGCTGCCCAGAACTACTCTATTCTGGAAGATCTGGCGCAGATTCCTTGTGCCATGTCGGCTCTTGAGGTGCTCCAGTCTTGTTCGGCTCAGCGTAGTGCTCTGCTCACTGTTATTGGGGCTGTCGATCCAAAGAACGCTCTTATGATTACATTCGATATGACTAATTTTAAAAAGAGACTCCCCCATCATATGGCTTTTCATATTAAATCATCGTACCGGAAATGAAATATTTTCCGGACGGTCGTTGATGAGGGTGCTTCCACATGTGTGATGTCTCTCACATGTTGGAAGGGAATTGGATCTCCCGCAGTTGTTCCATCTACTACTCTTCTGACTGCGTTTGATTGTTATTCTCAAAGACCGCATGGTATTGTCCCAACTTTTCCCATCTGTGTTGGGGGAAAAACTGTAAAAATAGAGGTTGAGATAGTTAATGCAAGCTTGGACTACAACCTTCTGTTGGGGCGAAACTTGATTTATGAGATGGATGCCATTGCATCTTCATTATTTCGGATCATTTTTTTCCCTCACGAAGGGAGGATTGTTACGGTGGATCAACTGGATTGTTCTCCTGTAGACCCGAATGCATCTACTGACTCAACTATTCTAAAGTTGGATAAGGCCAAGTCGCCTGTTGAGAATTTAGGGGTTGGAATGTATTCCACCTCCTATTGTTCATATAAATGCAATTTCATCCTCGAGGGCTCCTCTTCGAAGAGAGTTCTTCAAAACTCATTATTTTTCGGACCCTTGGACCTTACCTTCCCCTACAGCCACATTAGCGAAAGGTCAAGTGGGTGGAATGGCATTTCCAATGTCTGCAGCTGAGATTACTTATCAATCTATTTTTGACACTGCAGAGTCCATTCAGCTCCTCTTTCACTAGAAGAGTTGGATGGAGATGTGGCTCCGGCTTGGACACTTAGTTCTTCTTCCGCCCAGGATTGCCTTGATACCACTCTTCCATCTGAAGAGGCCATCTTGGAAGCTATGACTGGTATAGATAGACCGTGGGATGATTTGCATCATCGGTCCTACTTTTTACCTGATTTGAGCGAAGTCGAGTCAAGTTTTCCAAGTGCTTTATCTACTGGTCCTGTTCACCCAGTCCTGAACCCTTTAGCACCAACACAGGTATATGCTGAAGGGAACATGGTTGTGATTTCTCCAACTATCCTGGTGAACATTTCCAGGGATCCCAATGTTATAGAGAATGTCTTCATCGGAGCTGAATGTTCCCCTAAAGAGGTTCAGATTTACGCCGATCTCTTTAAAGAGTATAGGGATGTATTCGCTTGGTCTTATGAGGAAATGCCTGGTATAGATCCATCTATTGTCCAGCATGAGATCAAGACTTATGAAAATGCTAAGCCTATGAGGCAAAAAATTCGTCCGGTCAATCCTAGGAAAGCTTCAGCTATCAAAGCCGAGGTGGAGAAGCTGCTTAAGGCGGGATTTATTTTCCCTGTTCCTTTCACAGAGTGGGTTTTGAACCCTATTCCCGTAGAGAAGAAACAAGGAACAATTCGAGTTTGCATCGATTTCAGAGACCTTAATAAAGCATGTTCGAAAGATAATTACCCCACACCATTTATAGATTATATTATTGATGAGTGTGCTGGTAATGAGATTTTCTCCTTCATGGACGGTTTCTCCAGATATAATTAGATTACTATCCGTCCTGAAGATCAGCATAAGACTGCCTTTATTTGTCCCTGGGGTACGTTTGCTTACAAGAAGATGCCTTTTGGCCTTAAAAATGCTGGGGCTACCTTTCAGCGGGCCATGTCATATGCCTTCCACGACATCAAACATATTATCGAGGCATATTTGGATGATTTAGCTGCTCATTCTCGAAAGAGAATGGATCATGCTGCTCACCTCCGTCAAGTATTTGAGCGATGTCGTTTCTACAAGATTAGATTGAATCCGAACAAGTGTGTTTTTGCGGTTACATCTGGTTGGTTATTGGGGTTAATTGTGTCTAGGGAAGGGATTAGCGTAGATCCCTTCAAGGTTGAGGCAATACTTCGGTTGCCTCCCCCGTCGTCTATTCGTCAACTTCAAAGTCTACAAGGAAAAGCTAATTTTCTTCAGAGGTTTATCGTAAATTATGCTGAAGTTACCAAAGGATTTATGAGATTGTTGAATAAGGGGGTTCCATTCTTTTGGGATGACTTCGCTCAACGCTCATTCGAGGCTTTGAAAAAAGCATTGACCTCTACTCCTTTATTGAGTCCACCTGATTATAGCAGGGATTTCCTTTTGTATCTTGCTGTAGCATAATCTACCATTTGTATGGTTCTGGTTCAGGAGGATGATGCTCTTGTAGAGCATGTTATATACTATCTTAGTCGAGGCTTGGTAGGACCTAAACTCCGGTATACTCCAATAGAAAAACTGGCTTTAGCAGCTGTTCATGCTGTGTAGGGACTCAAACATTACATTCTTCTACGAAAAACTTATGTTTTGGCAGCAGCCAGTCCATTTCAATTTGTTCTCAGTAGGCAAGTGATTGGGGGAAAATACAATAGATGGATTGTGATTTTGCAGGAATTTGACCTTGATTTTATGTCTGCCAAGTCCAAGAAATCATTAGTTTCGCGGAATTGATTTCTGAGTTGCCCTGTGGAGAAGAGATAGTCTATGATGAATCCTTCCTGGATGAACATTTATTTCTTATTTCTCCATAGGATCCTTGGTATGGAGATATCATTGTGTATCTCTAGACTGTGAATTTTCCCTCTAATTTTTCGAAAGATGAGCGTCGTAAGTTGCGTCACTTGGCTAAAAATTACTTGATCATTGGTGATGCTTTATACCGTCGAGGGGTTGATTCAATCCTGAGACATTGCTTAACTCTCAAAGAAGCTGAGGCTATGCTAAATGATTGCCACAGTGGAGCTTGTCGTGGTCATTTATCTGGGCTTGCTACAGCCCAAAAGATCTTGCGTGATGTGTACTTTTGGCCTTCGATTTTCAAAGATTGTGTGGAGTCGGTCAAAAAGTGTCATCTGTGTCAAGTCTATACTTGAAAAATGCGCTCTCATCCAGCTCCGCTTTTTCCAGTCATTACTGTCGGTCCCTTTACAAAGTGGGGTATTGATTATACTACTTGTAACCCGCCTTCAGCTAAAGGTCACAAGTACATTATTGTAGCAGTAGACTACTTTACGAAGTGGGTCAAAGCTATGCCTACTTTTGGGAATGATGGTGAGACAACAGCTCTTTTTCTTTTCAACCAGGTTATTTCTCATTTTGGTATTCCTAGAGAGATTGTCACTGATCATGGCAGTCATTTTCATAATAGCATGATGGCTGAGTTGGCTCTAAAATTAGGTTTCTTGCAGGAGCATTCATCTCCGTATTATCCTCAAGCCAATGGGCAAGTGGAAGCCGTGAATAAATCCTTAAAGACAATTCTTCAAAGGACAATCATAAAGCTCGATCCAATTGGCATATCATGCTATATCCTGCACTTTGGGCATACATGACATCAGTGAAAACTGCAACTGGCTTTACTCCGTTTCAGCTAGTTTACGGGTTGGAATCCATATTTCCCATTGAATGTGAGATTCCTTCTCTTAAGTTAGCTGTTGAACTTCTTCCTGACACTTCTAGTCTTGAAGAACGTCTCCTTCATCTGGAACATCTCGATGAGCAGCGTCGGGATGCTGCCACGATGAATGAAGTGCATAAAAACCGAGTTAAAGTTCAGTATGATAAGGCGGTCAAACCCAGGGTTTTCTCGAAAGGCGACCTTGTTTTGGTCTATGCCCAAGAGAAAGATGCCCTGGGGGTAGGAAAGTTTAAATCTATGTGGTATGGCCCATTTATCGTTAAAAAAATTCTTAAAAAAGGAGCTTATAACTTGGTTGATTTTGAAGGGAATGAGTTGCCGGAGCCTAGAAAAGGGCTCTATTTGAAAAAGTATTATGCCTAGGCTTTGTCCTGGCATTTTGCTTTTGTATATAGTAGTTTTTCTTTGTACATATCTGGTTTTTCGATCTTTGATGGGATGGTGATGTTTTTGATCTGCTTTGGCAGGTTGTGTCGAATGTCATGAGTCATTTTGGTTTCATAGATGGTGCTAGTAGACACATCCAGAACTTGGCTTCCGCAGCTTGGGTGCTTCATCATCCATCCGGTCAGCTGTTAGTATCAAGAGGAGTCTGCATTGGTCCTGCCTCCAATAATATAGCAAAATACATTGCAGTTATTTATCTACTCTCGGAGGCAATATCTTTGGGTGTTGATTCGTTGGTAGTTTTCTTGGACTCCCAACTGGTGGTGTCGCAGTTGAACAATACTTATCGGGTTCGAGATCCATTTTTACTCTGGTTGTTCTTGAGGGTACGTTTTTAAAAAAGATCATTTCAATTTTTAACTTTCATTCATATTCCTCGAGCAGACAATTGGATGGCAGAATCATTAGCTAATCAAGCAATTGATTGGCATATTAATCATTCAATACATTAAAATTTAATCATCAAAAACATCATACATTTTTATACATTTGTCACATCACATCAAAAATTGCTGTATATATATCATTAGAGTGTTCAAAAACTATACAAAATTTGGATCCATAAGTCATACAAAATTTGGGCTTATGCCCGATCATGTTCAAATCTCAAAAATATATAGTCATCCGGTAAATCATATCTATCTACTCCTGTGGTCCCTGCCCAGAAGTTTTGTTCCTATATAACACGATCGCAGTCCTGACTCGGCGGAATAACCGCACCCAGTAATGAGGTACTCCTACTACCCGTCTCTGGATGGCCTCGGGTAGATCTTCCACTACAGCCATAGGCACTTGGCGGGTTAAACCCTCCAAGCTCCTCTGTATAGCATGGAGGGTTCTGTCTGAGTCTATTGTATCCGCCTCGTCTCTGCGGCGCTTGTGTCATGGGTAACCATTAGGACGGACTGGTCCAACATCTGTATCATGATCATTACGATATTTTAAGTCACTTTGAATCCAATCAAAAACATTTTTCATTTTTTCATACATATTGAAAAAATCCAAAAAATTATATAAGTTAAAAAATTGCAATCTTACCGACTGTATCCCATGCCGCACCAGGTGGAAGGACGAGGTCTGGATCACCACGGAAATCCATCCCGGCATAGGGATAGTCCTCCACAGTGATGATTTGTTCTCCCCACCATTGGAAGAACTCTTCATCCTAGGTGGTTCGGGGAACTTCAATTCCCCCCAATCTCTTCATCAAGTCTGCCCATTGGGCAATTCTTGGGTCTCTTGGGCTGCTGATAGAAGAGATCACTTTGGGTCTCAGCCCAGGAATCTTCTCGAAGAATAATTTCATCAAGATTGTACCATATCCGAAATGTTTTGTCTTTGTTTTTGGTATGGAAGTCAATTATTGCTTCATGTTCATTAGTAGAGCTGTGCACCAATCATATATATGAGTTAAGCATTCCACAGCTATACTCATTTGAGTCTTGGATTCCTGGTGAAGGGAAGCAGATCCTGCTACCCTGCCAATGGTAAAAAGGAGAATTTTCATATGCAAGTCTCTTAAATCTTTGATAGCAATTTGAGTCCCAACTTTCTTGGAACCCTCTACGTAGTAGACGTGGATGTAATCTTCCACGGTGAGCCCTCCCAAAGGTTTGCCATGTAAATCTACTGGCTCCCCCCTCCGGGAAAGTCCAGTAATAAAATAGATATCTTCCACCTCGATACGTATGGGCATTTGATCTATTATGAAACAATCTTCTTCCGGTTCCCAATAATTCACAAGCATTTCGAGCAACCGGACATTACTCTTCATATTTGGCATTTTGAAAAATTTGAGCAATCCACAATTCCAGAGAATATTGAGCGATAATTGGTTCTGCATGAATTCATTGTCAATGACACTGTGCTCACGTTCTCTCCATGATATAGTCATCCTGCAAAATTCAACAATTTGTCCATTAGAATCACGTTTTTTCAAATCGGGTTGCGCATACGCGACTTTCTCTATACACAGTCATGTATATACGCGGCTTGGTCAATATAAACCCACGTATGCGCAGAACCGTAATTTTAAGAAAATAATTCTACGGTGAAATTTCTTAATTTTAAACTTATGAATGGACAAAATTGATAACAAGGAAGGGTTAGGAGCTTACCTAACAAATTCAGCAAAGTTTGATGGTCGATTACTCCTGTTTTGACGAAAGAGGCTTTTTCTCCAGAGCTCTTTTTCCCAATTCAGCAAGTAACAATGAACCAAATGTGAGGTGACTTATGTATTTATGCCCAAAAGATTGAAAATTTTTGCAAAAATTTGTTATGCTTATTTTTTCAATCTATCTTAAACTGCATAACCCGGATGCTTAGAAGTGCCCAGATTGGTATATTTTCAGGTACATTTTGATGAACTCAAGATTTTTTCTGGTTTTTGATCCAGACTGCAGACCCGTCATGGCAGGTATATGATCTTCACTGGCATATAGGTTAGGGAATCCACTTTCTATTGCATTTTGCATACTAGCCTCCATCCTGATCACTTGCCATAGGGTTGATCCCATCAGGTCATGAGTATTTCACCCATTTCACTCACCAATTATTTAATCATGACTTGGTGGTAGAGCCTTCCTTTACATGGGCTTCCTAGTTAGTTCCTCGCTATCACTTGTTGCCCATGCTGCGTTTTATGTAGGCTCGGGAGTCCTCTTTAGTCCCACCATGACTTATGTGTTGAAGCTTCATTCTTCTTCTTCTTCACTATCATTTTTCTGGCTATTACCCTAGAGGCTCCCTGGTGTTGTTGAGTTGTATTATTGCAATGCATATTGGCTACTTGTTTATCCTAGCCTTTAGCCGGCTTCATTTTGGACTCGATGTTTAAGCCAACTTTTGACCTTGACTATCCGTACAAGTTAACCATTGCATGCACTTAGCTATCGCGACTTGACACCCTTTTACCCATGGATGGAACATTCCTCTGAGTATCGCTTACCAGTTTTCACCACCTTGCATTGAGCATAGGATTGTTCATGTCTCGGGAACTAGTGCATTTGTTTCTTGATACTCGTTCTATCCATTGTACTATGGCATTATTTTATTCTTTTTCAGGCTTATTATATGAAAAAGACAAAAAAATCAAATATAAAAAAAAGAGCGGGAATAGGATGTAACTTCATAATTTGATGGCAGTACAGTGGCAGTTTGTCACCCTTGAACAAAGCACATACACTTATATGTTTCCTTCATTTGGGATGGTTTTAGTTTTGACCTAGGTTCAGCCTTTGCCTTGTTTCACTGGTCAATTCTCCCCTGGTTGGTTATCTCTTCCAATCATATGGAGAGTTTGTTTTTGCCTCCTGCATAATAGACCTATACAGTGTCACTTTTTACTGCCATGGTCATCACGAGTCGTGCTTTTGTTCAAGGAAAGTCTATTCAGTCAGCCTTCCCGGTCTTGTCAGTATCTTGTTCTATCACATCAGATGTTTTGGTCTTCTGCTCGTGCTAGTTTGAGAAGGTCCCCATTGACTTCTTGCCTGGCGGGTTTGTCTCTCATCGACTACGACACATTGCTCTGAGAGTAAACCTAGAGCCGCACCCTGGCCCTATTTCCATCATTGATAGGTGACCTTGTGCTCAGCATTTGATCATCATTATGGGTCTTTGACTGAGTGGTTTCCCCCGTGTTCGACGTCAGCACACATTATCACACTTGGGATTCGTGCAGTACCTTGATTTCCATTTGACCCTATCGGTGGATTTCTCGCCTCTGTGTCAGCTTTCATTATTGGTTGGTTCAGAGGGTTTCTTCCATGCACTGGATTCATCTTGTGCATGTCGGAAACGTACTTCGGTTTTGGTTCCGTCACTTAGTTGAGTGACTGAATCTTGATGCAGAGAATATTGTAGGAGCACCTACATCACAGCGTAGATAGAGATAGTCACTTGACTGATATACTGGATACATGGCTCTGATGAGCAAGTGTATCGTGACAGAACCAACTTCTTTTGAGGAAGCTGTGGAGGACCCTGCATGGGTAGATGCCATGGTGGAAGAGTATGATTTGATTGTTAGAAACAGTGCATGGGAGATTGTCCCAAGGCCGGAAGGGAAATCAGTGGTAGGTTTGAGATGGATCTACAAAGTGAAGCAAGCTGCTGACGGGAGCGTCGAGAAGTACAAGGCAAGATTTGTTGCCTGGGGCTTCTCACATATTGAGGGGATCGACTATGAGGAAACCTTTGCACCTATCACAAGGTATTCTTCCATACGGAGTATCCTAGCTCTCTCAGCGCAGATGGGATGGCACATTCATTAGATGGATGTGAAGACTGTGTTCCTCAATGGAGTCATTGAGGAGGAGGTGTACATAAAGCAGCTCGAAGGTTTCGAGATCTTCAAAAGCGAGTCGCATGTGTACAGGCTCAAAAGAGCGTTGTATGGGTTGAAACAAGCACCTCATGCTTGGTACACACAGATAGACAGTTATTTCACCAGTCTTGGATTCACCAAGAGTGAGGCGGATCTGAAGCTATACCAGATTTTGGTGGAGGGTAAGTTGCTGATCATTGTAATTTATGTAGATGATTTGATTTTGACGGGTGATGAAAAGTTGATACTCTCATGCAAGGCTAATCTTGCAAAAGAGTTCGAGATGAAGGACTTGGGCCTCCTTCATTATTTCCTGGGATTGGAAATTTGGCAGTGCAGTGATGGAATATTTATGTCTCAAGGCAAGTATGTCCGGGAGATACTGGAGAAGTTCAACATGCAAGGCTGCAAGCCTATCAACACTCCTCTTCCTAGTGGTTGGAGGTAAGAGGATGCTATATCGGCAGAGGTAGTGGATGCCACTGTTTATCAATAGTTGGTTGGTTCGCTCATGTATCTAGTCAATACAGGACAGGACATATGTTATGCTGTTAACCAGCTTCCACAGGCTATTTTTAAGCCTACCAAGCTCTTTTGGAAGGTAGGGAAGCATGTATTGAGATATCTCAGAGGCACATCGGGATATGGATTATGGTACAGACAGTCGGATGAGGTGAAGCTGCATGGCTTCACGGATTCAGATTGGGAAGGAAGCCCAATGGAAAGAAAGAGCACATCTGGAGGGATATTCAGTATCGGGTCTACAACAGTTTCTTGGTACAGCAGGAAATAGAGATCCGTGACACTCAGTTCAGTAGAGGCCGAATACATGGCAGCGAGTTTGGCTGCATGCGAGGCTATATGGATGAGGAAGATCCTAGTCGGGTTGTTCAATTCACACTTAGATCATACTGTGATATATTGTGATAATCATAGTTTCATCAAACTCTTAGTTAATCTAGTATTTCATGATAGATCTAAACACACTGACATCCGGTATCATCATATCAGAGATTGTGTGCAGCGGAAGATCATGTTACATTCTTACATTCCTACGGAGGATCAGGATGTTGATATCTTGATGAAGGCGCTCACCAGGAGAAAATTCGAATACCATAGAGGCAGGATCGAGGTGGAAGATAATCCCTATCTTGTTGAGAGGGAGTGTTGAAATTGCAACAAGATGATGAGCTTAGTGAAAAGAGTCACCTTCACTAAGTGGGCCCACAGGCTATTTTTGGCCCAAGTCTATTTTTAGACTATGTCTATTTTTAGACATATCGATCATATTCTATGAGTTGCAGGATGCTATTTGTGGATGGTTGGTCAAGTTGGAAAAATATATGGACTTCTATTTTTAGACATATTGGGCGGAATCTATTTTTAGATTTCTAGTCTAGAAATAGATATGTCGAATATTATTAGCTCTTAATAATATTTGGACTATAAACATTAACTTATTCTCTTAGAGCACTTCAATTAAGTGCACAGATGTGGCACAGGAGCTGACAGAAGGAATTACACTATTCCTGAGGGTTAAGTGGAGCTATTTCATGGAGACTTTAGTTAGAACTCATGTGACAGAGTTTGGTGGAGTTATAGAAGTAGTTGGTGGAGTTGTGTTCAGTTTAACTCAGTTAGACACAGTTGAGCTAGTTGTATCTAGTCTAACTGATTGATACACTAGTGAGAGTGGTGTGAATTAATTAATAATTAATTCACTAAATATTAACTCATTAATCAACTGAAGAATACATCAGTTAACTACAGTGCATGGACAGTTTCAGTGGAGACCAGTGGAGAGATAGGTGAAAGGGAAAGTTGACTATCAGTTGTGACTATAGTGATGCATTGATTGCATCCAACATAGAGTAGAGTTGCCAATGAGGATTGCGTGAGCAAGGCTAGACCAATTCGAGTTCAGTCAGAGCCATTCTTCAGCATGGATTGCACAGTAGAGGCAGGCTAGCAGGTGGTAGATATCGGTGCATGGATTTGCTAGATCGGACCTGATTAGTGTGTAGCGATTATATTGTACTGAGAGCTTGTGAGAAGCTTTGTATGAGGATTGTTACATGATCTCTATGACATATATTATATACAGATAGTTGGGGTTTTTAGCTTCAGGCTTTCCCGTTAAAACACTGTGTTCATATGTGTGAATTTTTATGGTTTCAATGTGTGCATGCAATTGATTTAATTTCCACATATGATGATCAATAGTAGAAGAGATTTTGTATTGTGCATGAAGTCAAATAGTGTGTGATCAGGAGAATCTTGGATGTATAACGCATTAGTTATATAATTTCTACAACACTTTAGGTTTCTTTTACAATTTTGACTTGTCCTTTCAAAAATCCAGACATGTGAATATGACTTGAATTCTGGTAGTGTTAAAATTAACTTTGGACCTACGAAGCTCGATACATTTCAACTTGGGAAAATTTTTTCATTATTATATTTTGGAATATGAAGGAATTCCCTTGAAATGAACCTACTTCCATGATCGCATTAATTTCAAAAATTAAAGTCACCTTGGAAAATCAAAGAATAAGTGGGTTCAAAATGATGGTCTTTACTCTATTTCACTCCCTCGTCCCTTGTGATTTGCACCATCTGCAAGCCCCTTTCCTAGCCTTCGTAATGGTATAACACAACTCTCTTCCTATAGATGATAAAGTGGTATTTAAATCAAAGGATTCCCCACTAGTTCTAGCTAATATTGAGAAGGATGCACCCACATTGTTGAAAAATTCTTTAGGGATCATTTCCCATGTGTATTTGTAAAACCCTCTCCACTGTCCTCTCTTATTTCCTTTCATCAATTAATTAGCCTAATTTCATTCAACGACTTCTACTTCATCAAATACCTCTCCTTCCCTTACCAACCCTAAGCACTAACACAATATTTTGGCTCCATTTATAGGATGGTTATCAGAGGTTCATACATGTACATAAAATTGTATTTTTATGCATTTTTTGTTAGTTTTTTAGGTGTGTTCATGACTCAGAGGTGTCAAGGAAATAATATTAAAGGTAAGAACCTACACATCACTTTGACAAGCTAAAGCATGTTCAGCCTCATAAGGAGTCTACACATGTAGGATTGCATGAATCAAGAATAAAAATAGCACATTACACCCAAAAATAATAATCATGCAGGTAAGAAAGGGCGTGGAAGAAATAAGAATCAAGATTTGGGAAGCATAACATACATTTGGGAGTTGATTTCAAATATTGAGGAATAACGGTCTAGCCAAGGAATAGCATCTAAAAAGAAAGAGTCTAAAAATATTGTTCTATGAAGTTCAAGACTCCTAAATCATCTATGTTTTGATCACACACCAAGGAGAAATAACCTTATGCGCCTTCATCCTCATAAGCAAGCCCCCAAGGATTTATAACTCCTTTGTATCAACAAAAGAAGAAAAATATCAAGAATTGTTGGAAGGACAAGGATGTATTGATGGGAATTATTTGGGATACTATAATGAATAGAGCCTAGATAAGTAGCCTTGCGATTATTCTATTCCATGTATGAAAAGTGCTATAAAATAGTTCACTCGTAATTTTTTTTTAGATTTAATAATTATTTTGAAATAGTCTGAGTAGTCTAAAGAGCCAGTGGAAAAATCCCTCAACTAAGGAAACAACATTCACCTGATATTTTTAGGAATAATTTTGATATTTTCAAGGAAAATATGGTGGAAGAGACAATTACTACCTTCTATTTCCCTATTATAAACTTTTCACATGAATTATCCAACAAATTATATTCCCCTATATGCCCTTCTAGTTTTCTAAGGTACTACGAGGGAAGATTTAGATGCTTTTATTTTTTAGTTTTATGTGCTATGTAGAAGCTATGATTCCACCTAAGATGCCAAAAAATTAAACATACTCCTTGCTAATTTAAAGGGAGTGCCTTTAAGGTGGTTTATGGGGTTAGGGGTTTCATCGATTGCTTCATGGGAAAATATGAGCAAAACCTTCCTAGAGAAGTATTAATATTATTATAGGACTAGAAATCAAAGGAAGGAGTTATTGAGGATTTCCCAAAGAGACAAAGAAATTTTGGGAAACTATATAGAATGTCTTCACTCCAACTTGTATATAACCAAGCATAGTAATTTGGTAAGGAAATCTTGAGGATCATTTTGATCAAAGGAATGAAGGGAGTTTCTTAGATATGCTAAATCTCATCAGAAAATGGGGCATATCTAAGGAACCCTATATGTATGAAATTTTCGCACTTTTCTTATGAAGCTCTAGAGCATCAAAAGGAAGTAAGATTTCAACATGAGATGCCTCTGCTAGGATGTAGAGGTCAGCTAATGGAGGGGTAGCAAGAGTAGAAATTGTAAATATGTTGGAAGACTTTAAAATAGATATCATGAGTTCCCTAACTTCTCAACTTGATATGTTATAGGAAATTAGAGGAAGATTATAATTGAACGAGTTTTTCCAGTATGCTTCCTTACATTCAAAAGGAGGAATCCTCTTAGCAGTTTCCACTTAATAGTATAGGAATATGTAACATGTTTGAAAGGGAACATTCTACAAAATATTTCACATGAATTCCAGGACTAAGGGAAATTTACAAAGAATTAGGAGAAGATGTTGAAACAACATACATCATTAGTTCCAAGAAACCCATGGAGGCATTTCCCACCAAGTATGACCCAAGATCTCCTCTCTTATTTTTATTCTTGGTCCAATCTGTATATTCCTTAGCAATTTTCTCAACATATGTGAAATTTAGTAGCTTGAAGGTAGCATGTGCATCTTCTCCTGATCCAATATCCAATGCCTTGGACCTAGTGGCCTTCTTCTCCGAATCAATGAAATTATTTTCCTTAAGCATGGCGGGGAACTAATTTTCCTCATCAACTAACTATGTAGTTTCCAATGCCAAAGCAACAAATGCAACTTCCCTCAAATTTACTAGTAATTCACCTTCTTATACAACCCTAGTTACATGTAAATTATAGCATAATCCAAATAATTTCTGAAATTGACAACAAGAAATATTGAAAATGGCACCTGGGAGGCTTCTAGTTTAATTTTTCCTTAATTAAATTAGAAGTAAATTGCAATTCTAGATCACATGACATTTCCACGAGTTAACAGAGTTAGGAAGACTTAGTTATCTCAGTAAATTCGAGTTGAGAGTCAAATTGGAGGCATGTAGAGTTCTCCCTAAGTTTTAGGGGGTCCAGTTGCAGTTTATTTTTAGTTTTTTAACTCAATTTATTAGAGTTAAAATAAATTTAACTAGTTATAACTAATGGATGAGCTAGTGATGGATCCAGTGATTTAAATATTCTTTATTTCACATACAATGATCAATAAGATAAATAATAATTCGCTATAAATAGTTTTTGCATGTCATTTCTAAGGAAGCCTCAGTTGAGATTGGATTTAAAAGGAAGAGAACTTATCATTTGTATAATTAGAAAAATGTACAGGTCATGCATGAGGTCATTAGGACGCCTTGGATGGATTGCATAATTAATTTAAGGGAATTTCATATTTAATAGGGTCTCAATTCCCTTTGGAAAGAGTAAGCCAGGCTAACGTGTCACATGCAAGTTTTTGGTTAATTATTGGACCAAACTTTCCAGTAATAGAGTGATATATTTAGCAGAGTGTAGAGGTTTCTCAGGAAGATAAATAACATTGTATTTTTTATTATCTTGACTTAATGCAATATATAGATAGGGGGTTTTTAGCTAAGGGTTTCCCTAGATATATATTTATGTTATGTGATTGATATTCTTTCTCTTTCTTGTTCATGTGATTGTGCACTTAAAATTGGTTTCTGCAATTGGTATAATTGATTCAATATTTTGTTTTAATACATTACAAGATCAAATAAATCTATGTGGATTTTCTACATGGTATTAGAGTAGGAATTTTTTGGGTGGCGAGGTTGCAGAGAAAATATGAAATTTCTGTGAAAAAATTTCAAAAAAAAATAGTATATTTGGATTCCCTGGGAAAAAATACCCAAATTCTAAAAAACAATCGGTCGAATCGGAGTTCGGATGAGGGAGATATAACCAATTTAAAATCATCTCTTTTTTCATAAAATTTTGTGACGAAGAGATAGTTACAATGCGGATCTCAATTTCTAGAGTGCCAAGAACATGTGATATTTATTAAAGGGAAGGTTTTCCTTAGAAACATCGCCACTGGATAGGTAAAATAGATCAGTGTGCGAGTCAAGAAATTGTATGCTCTTGATGTTAAATAGCCATGCAAAGCTTTTTAGCTTTAGCTTTAAATTAGAAGTAAATTGTAATTCCACATCACCAGACAGCTTGTAGGAGTTAACTAACTTAGGAAGACTTAGTTATCTCATTCAATTGAAGTTGAAGTTCAAACTGGAGGAATGTAAAGTTCTCCCTAATTTTTAGGGGTCCATTTGAAATGTATTTTGAGTTGTAATTAGTTAACTAAGTTCATTTGAGTTGAAACCAATTTAACTAGATATAACTGATGGATGAGGTAGTGATAGCTCCAATGAATTAAATTTGATTTAATTTATATGGATTGATCAATCAGATAATTGATAATTCTCTAGAAATATTTTTTGCACGTCAGTTCTAAGGAAGGCCTGGTTGATATTGGAGTTAAAGGGAAGATAACTATCCATTGTATAATTAGAAAAATGTATAGGTCATGTATGAGGTCAACAGGATGCCTTGGATTTATTGCAGAATCAATTAAATGGGATTTCCTCTTTAATAGGGGCTCAATTCCTTGTGGAATATGTAAGCGAGGCTGGTCAGTTAGGAGAAATTGTTTAGTAAGTATTGGACCAAACTTTCCAGGTTCAGACTGAGATTTTCAGTAGAGTGCAGAGGTTTCTCAGGAAGATAAATAACATTGTATTGTTTAATGTTATTAACTTAATGAAACATACATATATCGGGATTTTAGCGAAGGCTTTCCCAAGATAAATCATTGTGTTGTGAGATTGATATTCTTTCTATTCCTTGTTCATATGATTGTGTGATTGAAATTGGTTTCCACAATTGGTAGAATTGATTCATTTTTTTGGTTTAGTACATTACAAGATGAGTGAAATCTATGTAAATTTATACAATAATAATATAGCACAACAAATTGAAACATCAATTCTCAAAACTTATTGTATTTCACATATTAAATGAAATGAAATACGATTATGGTTAGCGAGAATAATAAACATGAGTGTTTCTCCTGTTATCACAAAAAATGAATAAGATGGTTCACCAAGGGAAGGAACTCCAATTCAAGTGTTGGTATAAAAACAATAGGACGAAGCCTCTATAGAAGTCAATAATACTACTATTGTATTCAATACGAGTGTAATAGCTAATGTCATTTTTGTAATATATACTACTGTAATAACTAGGCATTTTCAAGTAGTTGATACCATTACTACCATATTTTTTGTAACAACCAAATATATTGTTAGTTCTGAGACTTTTTTAAACCCACGAGAGCCTAAAATATTAAATTTAGCTGAAGATATGCTAAACCAATGTTTTATTTTCTAAAAGAATTGAAAATTTTACATGTTTAAGTTTTTATACTCCAAGAAATTCGAAATTTTCTAGTTTATGTGAAAAATGTAAGGGAACCATGTGTCAAAAAAATGGTAGAAAACCTTGAGATATTCCCACTATGGATGTGGTAGGAAATTTACCATAACTATTGTGAGGATAAATTCCACCTACCAAATATGAGGATCCTAGGAACTAAAAGTTGACTATTCATATTAGAGGAAGAGCCTTTCCAAATACCCTAGTTGATTTTCGAGTTGTAGTTAACATAATGATGAGAGAGACCTTTGAATTTTTGGGTGTGGAGCCTGATTATATTGTTTATTTCGTATCACATTGTTGGACCGCTGTACCTTAATGGGGCAACAACTCCACCCGTAATTAAACGTTGCCTGGGGGGTCCAAGGGGGCGGCTGCCGAAGCTAAAATCATATGTAAAATTTCCTGGTAAAAGTATAGTAATTTCTAGTCAATCTGGGTTGTTCATTAGGCAGATGATCTAAAAGTAGAAGTTATGTTTAGTTTATGGTTTTTTTCCCTAGAAGGAAACCCCTCGCTTGTATTAGGGTATTGTATTGCAGCTTTGTATTGTATGTGTATTCTAAGAGTGGAAACGGATAGGGAGGCTATGAGAGAGAACAGAGGATATTACAATAGATCTGTTGTAGGTTGTGTCTCTTCATTTTGCTGGATAATAGAAAGGAAAGACTGGTTGTTCGGGGTGGACGTAGCCCAAATTGGGTGAACCACGTATATCTGTGTCTCTCTGGTTTTATGTGTTTTGTGTGCTTATGTTTTCTGCATATTTTATGTGTTCCATTGCTCTATAATATATAATTTTCTAACAACTAGTATCAGATCCGAAGGTCTATTTGGATGATAAAATCACAGGAAAGAAGAGTTCCTGGTTTGAGTGGGAGTAATGGAAGAAGATGGTAAATTTAGGGTCGAGAAATTTAATGGCCAAAACTTCCCATTGTGGAAGATGCAGATGGAATATTATCTGTATCGAAAAGATTTGTACCTACCATTGAGCTGAAGAACAAAGAAATTGACGACTATGATAGATGCAGAATGGGAGATTCTCTATAGAAATGCACTCAGAATAGTATGGTTGTGCCTTGCAGCGTCGGTATCCGTCAATATTTCGAAGGAAACAACAACAGAGGGTTTGATTAAGGCATTGGCGAAACTATATGAAAAACCCTCAGCCTCAAACAAGGTATTTCTTATGAAACGTTTATTTAATATGAAGATGTCGAAAGGTGGATCTGTTGTAGACCATTTAAATGATTTTAATAAAGTTACCAGCCAGTTAAGTTCTATAGGGGTAAAATTTTATGATGAAGTTAGGGATATTTTATTTCTGTGCTCATTGCCAGAAATATGGAATGGTTTATTTATGGACATTAGTAACTTTGTCTCTGGATCTAGTAATTTAAAGTTTGGTGATGTTGTCGGTGCTATCCTTAGCAAGGAAATGCGATGGAAAAACTCCGGTGAGGCATCGGGTAATGCTTTGAGTGCAGAGTCTAGGGGAAGAAAAATGGAAAGATGAAAGAGCTCAGGATATCATAGTAAATCAAGGAAAGGTAGATCCAAGTCCAGATCGGGGATAGTGTCCTGGAAATATGGAAAGAAAGGACATCTGAAGAAAGACTGTAGATCTCCGAAGGGTAAAGAAGGAAACTCACAACAAGAAAATAATCATGAAGAAAATGTGACAGGTGATGTGCTACAAGATGCTTTTATTCTTTCTTTCGAAAATGTTACTGATTCGTGGGTGGTAGATTCAAGGGCCTCATTCCATGCCACAGGCGAAAAGAAATATTTTCATGACTATGTTCAAGGAGATTTTGGACAAGTTCA
This sequence comes from Pinus albicaulis, assembly GCA_034641835.2. Classification (NCBI taxonomy): domain Eukaryota; kingdom Viridiplantae; phylum Streptophyta; class Pinopsida; order Pinales; family Pinaceae; genus Pinus; species Pinus albicaulis. The sequence continues at coordinate 1,146,562,399 of CM076582.1, forward strand.
TTTGGATGATGATAAACCCTGTAAAATTGTTGGAATAGCTAAAGTCCTTGTAAAACAATAGAATGGAAACCAATTTCTATTAAAGGAGGTAAGGCATGTTCCATATCTGAAGAAAAATCCAATTTCAATAGGATAGTTAGGTGGTGAAGGTTGTGTAACAAATTTCACATATAAAACTTGGAATGTCACCAAAGGAGCCCTGGTAATAGAAAAAAGCGAAAAGGTTCGTACATTGTATTTATGCAATGATATTTCTAACTCTATTAATGCTTTAAATTCCAAAGGAGAAGATGCAGCATTATGGCATCATAGGCTCGGGCACATGAGGGAGAAGGGGATGAAGATTCTTCACTCAAGAAATTTGTTGCCGAGTTGAAGAATGTAGAGAGTCAGATTTCTTAGAGTTGGGAAATAAAAGAAGAGAGAAAAATTAGAGCTTGTGCATATAGATGTATGGGGACCTCTTGAGGTATCATCTCTCAGTGGCTTTCATTATTATGTCATTTTTATTGATGATGAAACTAGAAAAACTTGGATTTACTGTATTCAGAATAAATATGATGTATTGGATACTTTCAAGAAATGTAAATCTTTGGTTGAGGTTGAGACAGGAAAGAAGTCGAACTATCTCAGATTCTAAAATGGAGGTGAATATTGTAGCAAAGAATTTGATAGGTACAGTTCAAAGCATAGAATTCGTAGGGAGAAGACAGTTCCAAGAACACCACAAGAAAATGGTGTGTCAGAAAGAATAAACAAAATAATCATGGAGCGTGCAAGGTGCATGAGATTGCATGTAGGATTTCCATTACAATTTTGGGTAGATGTTGTAGATATTTTTGTTTATCTAATAAGAGAGGGCCTTCAAGTTCCTTGGATGGTGGTATTCCAGAGGAAGCATGGATAGGTAAAAAGGTAAAATACTCTCTTTTAAAGCCTTTTGGTTGTGAAGCCTTTGTCCATATTAATAAAGAAAACAAAACAAAGCTTGAGGAAAAATCAAAGAAATATACCTTTATTGGATATGGTGTTAATGATTTTGGTTATCGCTTATATAATGATGAAAATCACAAAATAATTAGGAGCAGAGATGTAATATTAAATGAAAAGGTCTTGTATAAGAATCAGTTGAAGGAAAAGAAACAGGAAAAAGAAAACAAAGAATACATAGTTCTTAATGAGATCATAGTAAAAGTAAAGGTTCTTGAAAATAATAATAATCAACAGCCACAACAACATCGACCACCACAACAGCAATAGGCACCTCAAACAACTAAAAGTGGCATCAAAAGATATACCAGGATAGGTAGACCCCCTAAACGATACTCTCCTTCATTATACTATTTATTGTTGACTAATTTTGGTGAACCCGAATGTTATAAAGAAGAAATGCATTTTGAAACCAGGAAGAAGTGGGAGCTAGCCATGGAAGAAGAGATGGACTCCTTAATACATACCTTGACTTGGGACTTAGTCAGGTTGCCATTAGGTAAAACACCATTGTAGAATAAATGGGTTTAGAGGTTGAAGGAAGAAGATGGAGGAAAAAAGAGGTACAAATATAGACTTGTGGTGAAGGGGTTTGCACAGAAGAAAGTATTGATTTTAATGAAATATTTTCTCCTATTGTTAAGATGACTTCAATCAAAACTATTTTAAGTCTTGTAGCAGCGGAAGATTTGCATCTTGAACTGTTAGATGTAAATACAACATTTCTCCATGGATATTTGAAGGAAGATATTTATATGCAGCAACCAGAAGGATATGAGGTCAAAGGGAAGGAAAAATTAGTGTGCAGGCTAAAGAAGAGCTTGTATGGCTTAAAACAGGCTCCAAGGCAGTATCTAAAATTTGACAAGTTTATGTCTGAACAGGTTATATATTTCACTCTAATTATTGTGTTTATCTAAAAAAAAAAATGATGGAAGCTACATTATATTTTTATTGTATGTAGATGACATGCTTGTTGCAAGGTTTAACATGTAGGAAATAGATGTGCTCAAAAGAAAATTGGAAAATTCATTTTCAATGAAGGATTTTGGAGCTGCAAAACAAATCCTTGGTATGAGAATAACTAGAGACAGGAAAAATCGCAAATTAACACTTTCTTAGAATGATTACATACAAAAAGTGTTGAAAATATTTAATATGCAGAATACAAAACTAGTTAGTACACCTTTTTCTTAAAACAGGCTCCAAGGCAGTATCTAGAATTTGACAAGTTTATGTTTGAACAAGGTTATAGATGTCACTTTGATTATTGTGTTTATCTGAAAAATAAAAATGATGGAAGCTACATTATATTGTTCTTTTATGTAGATGGCATGCTTGTTGTAGGGTTTAACATGCAGGAAATAGATGTGCTCAAAAGAAAATTGAAAAATTCATTTTCAATGAAGGATTTGGGAGCTGCAAAAAAAATACTTGGTATGAGAATAACTAGAGACAGGAAAAATTGCAAATTAACACTTTCTCAGAATGAGTACATACAAAAGGTGTTGAAAAGATTTAATATGCAGAATGTAAAACTGGTTAGTACACCTTTTGCTCAAAACAAGCTCCAAGGCAGTATCTAAAATTTAACAAGTTTATGTCTGAACAAGGTTATAGATGTCACTCTAATTATTGTGTTTATCTGAAAAAGAAAAATTATGGAAGCCACATTATATTTTTATTGTATTTAGATGACATGCTTGTTGCAGGGTTTAACATGCAGGAAATATATGTGCTCAAAAGAAAATTGGAAAATTCATTTTCAATGAAGGATTTGGGAGCTGCAAAACAAATCCTTGGTATGAGAATAACTAGAGACAGGAAAAATCGCAAATTAACACTTTCTCAAAATGAGTAAATACAAAAGGTGTTGAAAATATTTAATATGCAAAATGAAAAACTAGTTAGTACACCTTTTGCTAGTCATTTCAAACTTAGTAAGGAGATGTGCCCCAAGACCCAAGAAGAAATGGATTATATGTCTAATGTTCCATATGCATCAGCAATTGGAAGCTTAATGTATGCAATGGTCTACACAAGGCCTGATATTTCACATGAAGTGGGAGTTTTAAGTAGGTACATGAAAAATCCAGGAAAAGAACATTGGATAGCAGTGAAATGGATTCTAAAATATTTGAGAGGTACCACAAACCAAGAATTATGCTTTGGTGGTTCAAACATTTCTCTATAGGGATATGTCGATGTAGATATGGCAGGTGATAGAGAAAAAAGGAGGAGCACTACAGGGTATGTATTTACTGTATGTGGAATAGTTGTTAGTTGGGTTTCAAAAATCCAAAGTGTTGTTTCACTTTCAACAACAGAAGCAAAGTATGTTGATGCTACAGAGGCTAGTAAGGAAATGGTTCGGTTACAAAGGTTTATGGATGAATTATGTAAGAAGCATGATATGGGCACGTTATACAGTGATATCTAAAGTGCCATTCATCTTGCAAATAACTCTTCATTTCATTCTAGGACTAAACAAATATAGCTCAAGTACCATTTCATATGGTCAGTGTTGGAAGATGGACAGTTGAAGCTGGAAAAGATACATACTAACCAGAATCCTATAGATATGCTAAAAAAATTTGTAACTAGGGAGAAAATGAGAATATGATCATTTTCAATTGGTCTTCAAGTATGATGATAAATATGAGAAACAACCAGGTCCAAAGTGGAGTCATTGTCCAGCAAATGAAGCGGTGGTGGAGTTGCTACAATCAGTCTCCAAGTGGGAGATTGTTGGGTGTGGAGCTTGATTATCTTATTTATTTTTAATCACAATATGGGACCCCTGTACCTTAATGGGGTGGAAACGCCACCCGTAGTTAAACACTGCTTGGGGGATCAAGGGTGGGGCTGTGACTTTATGGAGCCCCCCCCCTGGCGTGGGGTTTCAGGGGCAATGCCCCTGAAGCTAGAAACATATGTAAAACTTCCTTATGAAGGTATAGTAATTTCTAGACATTTGGGCCATTCATTAAGCAGATGCTCTAATTGTAGAAGTTATGTTTAGTTTAGGGTATTTTTTCCTAGAAGGAAACCCCTCACTTGTATGAGGGTATTATATTTTGGCTGTGTATTGTATGTGTATTCTCAGAGCGAGAAACAAATAGGGATACTGTGAGAGAGAAAAGAGGATATTACAGAGGATCTGTTGTAGGTTGTGTCTCTTCATTTTGCTAGATAATAGAAAGGAAGGATTGGCTTTTCAGGGTGGACGTAGCCCAAATTGGGTGAACCACGTATATTTGTGTCTCTCTGGTTTTATGTGTTTTGTGTGCTTGTGTTTTCTGCATAGTTTATGTGTTGCATTGCTCTGTAATATATAATTTTCTAACATGAACAATTTGGGTTTACCAATTTAATACCAACACCTATTGTGCTGAAACTAGACAATACGTCCATGATTCATCCTTAACAAATACTAGATGATATATCTATTTCATTTGATTCCTCGGATTACATATTGGATTTTCTAGTGTTGCAACCCAAGCAAGGAAAAATTGAAGGATGGAAATTTATCTTAAAGTTTAAAAAACCTAACGAATCTTATTATTCACTAATATGCAAACTATAAAATATTTGAAAATATTTTGGTAAAAATATTCAAATTTCTAATGAGTTTATATAAGAACTATAAATTTTTAGCACTTTTTAAGTTAACATAACTTTGCACTATAAAATTTGGGTGAATATTTTTATAAAAAATGAATGTTGGTTAATATTTTTTTTGGAAAAGGCATGAAAAATTAACCCACTCGCAAATAGAGCCTAAAATTGTCCATCATACTAAGACACACCTTGGAGAACATTCGTTGATATTAGGAAAGCCCTAGTTGGCCACTTTAGAAGATTTTACAAGTTGTAGATATGGATTTATGACCATATCTAATGGACTATTACCAATAATATTATTCTTTATCGATCAGTTAAACCTAGTGTTTAATGTGAGAATCCTTTATAGCCATAATTTGAACTAGAGGGATATGACACATATCCACTTCTCACTTTTACAAAAGAGTTATATTTCAAGAATGAGAATGAGGAGTATACCATTAGGAGCTATATCAATGATCCCTCCACCATTACACAACAATTATCATGGCTATTGAGTTCCATAATGGACAAATCTAGTGAGGGGGAGACTATTGATGATTATATTATAGAATAAATACCTATTGCACAAAGTCTTAAGAGTATTCTAATTGAGATCAAGCCTAGAAATACCTTCAATATTAATCCAAACATCTCCCAATATATCCCCTACATGAATAGATAAGTTGGTATGGATATTGAGAAAGTACAAAGAAGCTTTTGCATGGGGTTTTCAGGCTAGGAGAGTAACTTCATAAATAAATTATGTTTTTGCATTAAGAGAAAACATGGATATATACAAGGAGACAGATACTATTTGGGTTCATCTTCCAATTTCTCTTCATCTTTGAATTTCCTTTATTTTTTATTTAAAATTTTTACATGAGTTCTCCTAACACCAAATATTATATGTCAAAATCTCCCCCTTAATTTGAAGGGGTGTTGTTGAGTCCAGTCATCATTCTAAATCTCTCAAAATTTTATCGTCCAAGAACTTTGGTGATGATGTATATAATCTTATCATTTGTGGAACAATGTCATATATGGATAGTCTTTGCATCAACATGATGTGAAATCATATGATACGTTGTATTAATGTGCCTATTTTGATCATGGAACTTTTGGTTCTTGGCCAATTTTATCGAAGAAGTGTTGTAAATCAAATTTTCTTGAACCACAAAACTTTGTTTGTTTCTTCATCTACTGCCACATATTCTACCTCTTTTGTGGAATCTGTTGGAGATTATTGTGTGTGTGACTTATAAGAGATAACTCTTGATCCAAGACTCATAACATAACCTAAAATAGATACTCCAGTTTGTTTATCTCCATCAAAATTTGAATCAGAGTGTCCAATCAAGTTTAAGTCATCCACCCATGTATACTTGAGTCCAAAGCCTTGAGTTCTTTTCAAGTACCTTATAACTCTTTTTGTAGTATACCAATGAACCTCATAAGGATTTTGTATATATGTGGAGAGGATTCCAATAGCAAATTAAAAGTCTAGTTTGGTATTAATGAGGTAGTTGATACTTCCTATGAGCTATCTATACTTTGTTGCATCCTCAAATTATTTTCCTTCAGTGGATGTGAGATTTAAATTATGTTCCATTGGAATAGTCAAGCGTTTTCCCATGCCAAGCCTATTCAACATATCTCCAATGTACTTCTTCTAAGGGAGGAATACAAACTGCATATGTTGGGTTACTTCAATACCAAGATAATAGTGAACATATCCCAAATACATCATTTCAAAACATTTCCTCTGTTCTTTCTTTATGGATGAAATGTAATTCACAATTTTCCCTCTCATAATAATAACATCTACATAAATAAAAAGATATACAATTATTTTCCAACATTCTTGAAAATAAAATTTGAATCATCAAGATCACATTTTTTGAAAATGAGTTTCAGAAGATGCTCACTCAATTTCTTGTACCAGGATCACAGAGCTTGTTTAAGGCCATACAAGGATTCCAAAATATTTCATACTTTATGTTCTTGACCCTTCACAATAAATCCTTTGGGATGGGACACAAAAACATTCTCTTGCATATCTACATTAAGGAAAATAGTCTTTACATCCATTTGAAAGACTATCCAACTATTCTAAGTTGCTAAGGAAAAGAATGTTTGAATGGTATCCCATTTTTCTATGGTGGTAAAGGTGTCCTCATAATAAAACACTTTCTTATAGGTAAAACTTTTTTCCATGAGCCTAAATTTATGCTTTTCAAGTGATCAACGTTCTTTATACTTGTTCTTGAAGACCCACTTCCAGCGTATCGGTTTGGTTCCCAATTGAGTATCAACGAGCTTGCAGGTGACATTATTTATTAAAGAATAATATTCTTTTTTCATCTATTCTTTCCATTCATGAAGAGAAGAATTTTTTTTGAATGAATTTCATTGAAAATATATATAAACATGTAATCCACAATAATAAGAAATATCCATATCAACAGGTGAATCAAGATTGTCTACATCACCACCATTTTTTTTAGTTGAGCATATTGTTCCTGTATTTCCAACCTCCTCAGGAAAAACACTTCCAAATGTATTTTTGAGCCATTTTGGAGGGCCCTTATAATATGTTCCAAGTTTCTCAGTTGATTGAGATGGGGCTGAATCAATATTTAGCCTCCCAATTCTCTCAATCACATCATACAAAGTGTCTTCTTGATTAATGGCTAGAGATTTATGAGGGGGAGAGAGTGATTCATAAGGATATTCCATAGATTGGTATAATATAGGGATCCATCCTTCAAGATGTTGAATCTCATTATCAAACTATTGAAAATACTTTTCATGCATTAATCTATCATAGCGATCAAGTTTTCGCTTAACAACATTGTCAGCGTTGGAAGATTTAAGAAATATCACATCTCTGGATAATATAAATTCTTATTTACTTCATCATAGAGACGATATGCTTTGGAGGTATGTGATTACCCTAAGAAGATACATTTTTGACTCCTTGCATTGAGTATGTTTATCTATTCCTTAGGTATCAAGGCATAACAGGTGGAACCAAAAACCATGAGATGCTTCAATAAATGAATGTATTCATACCACATTTCATAGGGAGTCTTGTTTTTTAGAGCATGATATGGACATATACTCTTTATATACATAGCACATAGAACTTCACTTTCCTAAAAATTAAGCTTAACGTTCTTGAAAAATAACATCGAATGCACCATATTTAAGAGTGTCTTGTTCATTCTTTCATGTACTTCGTTATGTAGGGGATTATAAGGCACAATTGTTTGATTTTTGATCCCATGTTGGAAAATATAGTTTCCAAATCTATTTGAAGTATATTATTTTCCATTATCAGTATGAATAGATCCAATATGATAATGTGCATAATTTTCAATCCATGCATGATTTTTTTTTTTTTTCAAAAGCCTCATATTTTCTCTTCAATAGATATACCCGACACGTTCTAGTGTAGTCATCAATAAATGTCATGAGGTGTTTGTTACCATATTAATAAGGAAAAAAATTGTACCACAAAAATTAGAATGAATGAGTTCAAGTTGTATATGTGCTTTGGAATGAGAATCATGGGAATATTGTTTGTTGTGATTCCTGAGATACAAGCAACACATTGCTTGTGTTTCCTAGGAATTGTAGGAAAACTGGTAACACCATTTTTCTTCAACAAAAAAAGGTTGTTGTAGTTTAAATGTAAAAATATAGCTTGCCATAAAAGACTTGATGGATGTGTGCCTTCATCATAATGAGAATTGTATGAATTTTTTTTTGCATGAGTAGAGGTTCCTTGAAACTTCAATAGTGTTTCTTATTTTTTCCTAACCATGATAAGTGAATGGTCTGATGCTTTTTTTACCTCAATATTGCAATAAAATATGTGAATGCAGTGTAATTATTGGAAGATATGAACAAAGGAAAAAAAATTATCCTCGACTATGGGATGTAAATAACATCATGTAGAAGAAAGTCTAGAATACTAAGAAATTTAAGCCTCATGGTTCCAATCCCTAATTTCTTGAGTTTTGACTTATCTATAAAGTAGAATGCTCCATCAAAATTGTCAGTGAGTTCTCAAAATAATTATATTATAAAATTCATGTGGAAAGTTTCTCCTAAATAAAAAAAACTATGCATATTTCCACGAAGCAAGTGAAGCATTAAATAAGTATTCAATTACTCCAATGTTTTAATGTGCCACAAAATAATGAGCAAACTCAGCTACTTTTATTTTCCCTTTATCTGGTGATTTTCCTTTCTCTTCATCCCTTCCCTGTATAATAATGTCCCATGAGAGCTTACATGTAGAAGCATCATTTCCATTTCTATTATTAGATCTTTCTCCTTGCAAATGTCTTCCCCCCTTTCTTCTAAAATTATTCCTTCCACATCCTCTTCGGCCACCTCTTGCTCTAGAAGAATATTGTCCATGATTCTTCTATTTTTCTAAAGTACATATGACTTCTTCATGGGATTGAGTAGTTGTCTTCTTCTTCCCAAAATCATTTTCACTTTCAGAAAACTTGTCCACAAAAGAGTCAAAATAAAATTCTGAAAGTTTTCCACTAGCTTGTAACAACTCAAGATAATGGGAATAAGTGGGATATAATTCCTTGATAAAAGAAGTGAGAGGAAAATACATTTTAACAGTATTGGCTTCTACTTCATGAATAATGGCTCTTATTTCAGAGGCTAATGAAATGGGATCATCATCTTTTAGTTCAATATTAAAAAGTTTGATCATCAATTGAATTATCTCTAACTCAGAGTGAGTTATATAATTCATTAAGCTTCTTTAAAGCACCAAAATAATCTGTAAAATGAGTAATATGATGACTCGCCTCATCACTGAATGATGTCACAATAAAGGCATAGGAATCTATGTTCTTACTCTCCTATATGGAAATTTCTTTAAGAGAAGTGGGCTTTCGAGGAGGATTGCCTGCCTCTCCTTCACAATTTCCTTTCCACAACTCATTGAAAATAAAAGTGTTCTTTATCTTCCTAGACCGCTCATTGTAGTTCTATTTTCTACTAATAAATAATCCCACTATGGATATGAGTGAATGAACCATATAATATAATATGTGCCCAAAATAAGTACAATAGTTGCAAAAAAAACTTGACATATTTGCAATAAATTTGACTAGCTATGTCTTCAAAAAATCATCAATTAAGGATGTAGGATCTCAAATATACCTCTCAACATTGTAATATCCCCAAATGGGGATTTTAACAATAGATACCAGAAATAAAATTGAACATAAAAATAAACCTAAATAGACACACAACCAACAAATAATACACAATGGATGTCGATAAAATCACTAAGCCATCTTATTAATCCACTGGAAATAGTACATCAAAATGAAGGAATAGTGGAACTTGAGCTTGCAAAACAAGCAGAGAAAAACCCAGAAAAATATCTTTGGCCCAACTAATGAATGGTTATGGCAATGATGTATATGGCTCGGTGAGAATACTGTTGCAAATGGGCTACAGAAAAACTAATTTGTCAAAAATCCACTGAAGCACTATGAGATTTTTGAGTGAAACCTCCTCAAGAGTATTGGGTTTTCATCCAACGCCCACTAGCATGCCCGAGGGTTTCCATCCCGAGGCTACCCATGAAGTAGAGAACCAAGTTCTCAAACCTCTCACACAAGAAAATGATCCAATCCAAGATATACCTCAATGGTCTTCTCCTCTTCTTTTTATAGATCTCATGGATCCTTCTAGAGCCTTAGTTTATTATTATTTTAATCATGGAGAACTTTTTCCCTCTTATTTTCCAATTAAAATATTCCTTTTTAATGCAGGAAAGAGTAAATTAGCCACCATGTCTCCTCAGGTCACTAAAAATCATGTCCAACCACCCCATCATGTAGAAATTCTAACCCTGGTCCAAAGAGCTATTACACTAAAGTTTTCTATCACTTATTCCTCCCTGAATGCCACCTTGAACGTAATTAATTGAGTTAAGCCAAAAAATAACTCATTTTTTTGAAAGTTGTCGGAATGCACCAGAAGAAAAGGAAAATTGTGTGGATGATGGAATATATCAATCGAAGGCTATCGGTCCTCATAGAAACTCCTCAGGACTCCTCAAAAAATCCCCTGGGCCCACTGATGACACCAACTTGTATATGTGACTTGTCTGCTCCTATATTTGGAAGTCCATCCTAACCCTATCATAGGTGACACCAAAAAAATGAATATTACAATCGCATACCTTACATAATTATATCTAATTTCATATAATATATGGCCATTAAAAAAATAGTTCAAAAAATTTCATATGCCATTATCAATATCACGTCATACCATACATATGCACTTTATAAGGAGAACTCAGTGTATGAATTACAACTCCAATGAATTATGGTTATCATAATTTATTCATATTTGCAACAAGAACATTATTCATTAGAAAGACCTAATGCACATATAAAAGACATAACATATAATGTTATAAGAATGGACTTCAATGCATACTTCAATCGTAGAATTACAATAAGTGATTCATTATACCATGCAATATATATATCGAGCACTTTAAAAAAAAATCATATAATAATTAAGGGAATACGATCTTTTCAAAATTCATCGACTACAAAGAAAAAACTTCAACACACCAATCAATGCAAAAAGCATACCAACATATACATAAAAAAATGCACAACCTTCAAGCCATTGTCATTGCCATTGTCATACAACCACTCAAACTACACAATAAACAACATTGCCTAGAAATTTCACGTAAATGTAGGGACATGTAAATGTAGGTTGATTTACAATACCACCATGGCTTTTGAAGCTATAAGTAAGAAATTAATTGTTGTCTGCAACCTTATCACAATGTGCATAGTGTATCAACTGAAGATGTGCCTCGTTAGCAGAATATTTCAACTAGCGTACAACATACACGATTCGAACTCATGCACCAAATGCCTTAGGTCATGAACATTATCAATGTAGATGAGAAATAATATTCAATGCATTCCAGGAATTAAATAGTTAACAACATAATTACTCCCACAAGTACAAAATGGCTAATTAGTTACTAAAAAATGACTAAAATTTACATATAAATGACCATATTCCAGTCGGTGACCTGAATAGTAGCTAATTTACACTATCTTATAGCGTGACCAAATTTTAGTCGTTTTTAGATTAGTCATTAATTGGTTCTCAACTTTATTGTCTAGTAGTACATTCAGTCGTAAATTTGGGCATTAATTTAGTCATTAATTGTCACAATTAATGACCAAATATCCATAAAATATGTTACTATATGATGACCTAAGAAAACCAATTAATGACCAAAGAAATATAACCAAAATGTTGGTTGTGTTATAAGATATTGTAAATTAGCTAATAATAGTCACATATATACAAATTTTAGTCATCGTTTGAAACCAATTAATGACCATAGAAATACGACTAAATTTCAGTCATGTTATGAGATATTGTAAATTAGCTAGTAATAGCATATATATGAAAATTATAGTCATCATTTGAAACCAAATAATTACTAAAATAAATATGACTAAATTTCAGTCGTTTTATAAGATACTATAAATTAGCTACTAATAGTTGTATATATGAAAAACTTAGTTGTCATTTGTAATCACAAATTTATCATTTGCACTAGTCATTTATCTTGTTTTGGTAGTTTCACATTCATTATATAAATGACTAATTTAGTAGTTTATATTCATTTAATTTACTTTCATTAGTAATCATTATAACCAACTAATTTAGTGGTTTCATATTCATTTTATTTGTGTTAATTAATAATTGATATAAAATACTAATTTAATAGTTTTATATTCATTTTATTTGTGTTCATTTTTAATCAACATAAATGCATTCGTATGATTTTAAGACTATATTAAAAAAATACCATACAATATTTATGCTCATCTAATATGAAATCATGTGAATCATGCAGTCTCATAGGTTGATACCAACACCGAAAAATATCAAATACAACCGTAAATAATTTGAACGACAAATTTTATTATATGAAATTCCAAGTATCTCAATATGAGTTTCCAACTGACTAATGACTAGGCTAGAATTTACACATGAAATATTGTCTAATCACTTCAAAACATTCCCATTGTGTTTCCAATGCATTGCACATGTATTTTTACCTTTCAAATAATTCAATAGTTTTCCTCTAAAAGTTGTGTAACCGATAGCATCCACCAATCAAGAGTCATGCTAAAGAATAGAAGCACCATTATTTGGATAGTCTAGGTCTGGAAGATGAATCCAATGTCTTCCATCTGCAACCAATAGATATTAATTTAAATACTAATAATGTGATGTCATCTGTTTTTTAATTAAAAAATACATTAAAATTCTTATCACAATTTTCAATATAGTGAGACAATAGAACTTCCTTTACATCACATGGAAAAGTTCACAAAAACACTAATTACAATGGCCCCTCTTAAACACTTCTTCCAATAATTCTCCACAACAAAAATAGAAAGTATTGAGATTTGCAAATTCGTGCTTGAGGTAGGAATTCATACACTTCATAATTTTTTTTTATAAAAATACTAATATTCCAGTGAAAATTTCAATCAGCGTATTTAAAAGAAGTAAAAAAATTCATCTTTGACACGAGGAAAATGAAAGAACATAAAAAGAAATAAATGAGATAACTTACTACCAAAAATGCCAAAATTTGTACCATAAAAATATTGTGTAGAATTCTTCCCATGAGAAATAAAAAGGTCAAATTTCCATTTCATGGTCACATTTGAAGCAATAATTAGACACAAATAACTAAACCAAAGATTTTGAAATGCACTTACACACCTAATATAATCATGCATCTTACAACTTGTAGTTAGAAACTCAATTTGCTTTTACAATCTATGGATTACAATTGCCTTATGTACAAAAAATGCATATTATCTTTATCTGACTATTGACATAGTTGAATACATAAAACAAATTTATACTCCATTGTTATTTCTGTGTTTATATTATTTTACAAATCCTTCATAATTTTGTGTCTTAGAGATTGTGCATTCTATACTTTTACAGGGTAAAACATAAAATCAGGATTAACAAAAAGATGCTTCAACCAAAAAAAACAATAAAACCATACAATATTTAAATGCTACATGAAAAATAAAGGAAGTCAAGTCCAAAGGGAATTTCCAAACCTTTTTTTTTAAAGTTAAAGGCAACACAATTTAAGATACCAAATGTGCAAACTTGTAACAATTTGGTTTAAGAAAGAAACGAAGGTATTTGAAACCCGAGTCCAAGTCCTCTTGGGGAAAAGGAAAAGTATCCTCTACATGAAAGTGAGGGACCTCAGGAAATTCATAATCTAGATTAAGGGCATGATTTTTCATGATTAACCTCCATGCTTGTGGAAGGTAGGTTTTGGGGCCTCATAAGCTATGGATTTAGCCATTTCATATGCATTCTACTTCTATAAGTTTTGTGCACATGTGGTGGTATTTAGTGAGCATCCTCTATGGTGTATCACCATAAAAATTCTTATTTGTTGATTTAATATATCCTTATCCAGATAAGTAACTATACATAAACACAGTGCAATCAAATGTGACTAGCAATCACAACTCTTCCTTCCAATTATTATTTCAAGTGACACTTTCTTGAATAACACACACTAGTTAACCTCCCCCAAGAATGATATAAGCACCAGAATCACTCAGCGGGCTTCTATGTTTTAAGTTGGGAATCATGATTTCAAATAAATTTGAGCTACATTAAATCATTCATCAATATATCTTTAAACTTGAAAGAAAATCAAACAAGGAAATGGAAAAAAGAAGCATTATCACTACCTAATTTTTATTATGAGTTGATGATTTTCAAAAGAAGTTGCACTTGTCAGGGAACTTGAGTTTGAAAATGAATTAAATGTTGGAAAGTGTAACCACGTTTGGTATTCATATTGATTATGTAATTATGTATTTATGTAATGGAGGATACAAAGATAATCAAATGTATTCCTGAGCTTGCTTCATGGCTTTCATGAGAAAGGATTTTATTATAGGTCAAAGACTTCTTCTTGATATCTTCTAGGATTTTTCATATTTTCATAAATGTATTAAATAAGGGTCATGTATATGAAGTTTCAAATTCAGTGTTTTATGGCTCAAATACCTTCTCAAATAAGCTTGAAGACATGTCTCAAGAATGGTGATAATACTACTTCTCAGACCAGCATAATACTTGATGTGACTACTCTTCAACAAGGACTACGAGACGCTGGAAGATATCCTCTACAAGTTGGCTCATATAACCTTAATAAAGTCAGCCTCGTAACTATAGGTCGACTCAATTACATATAGTATCAACTATATAAAGGAGTATGTAGATTCATTTAGACATAGTAATTCGAATGAGGATATGTGATATAAATGTGAAGTTTAAAGACTATAATAAAATGTGAGGTTAGGACTGTTGTTTGGTGTGAAGAAGGGAGTCAGATCGATGAAGAAAGAAGGTTATCACACATATATGGTTTGGGTATAAAAATCTCAGAAAACATCACAATAACCCAAGGATGATGACAGTAACCGAAGGTAATATCAGCAAGTGACATAATTATAGTGAGCGCAAAGTAAGATAAGTCTGCTCAATTAAGTAATATAGTGCAAGAAAAGGTATCTATATAGGGTGAAGAAGGTGTATTTTCCAGTGAAAGGAGATAGTACGTGTGAAAATTGAAGACCAACCAACAAGGTTATGTAGAGGTGCAAGGTGTGCATAGGACAATATATGAAAATATGTTGATATCTTAAATAAGGAAGAATAAAGTTAGAGACTGAGCTCACTAGTCCTGATGTAGAAAGGTTTAGGATGGTACATAAAGGAAGGATCAACTTAAGGAGTCAAGGAATAAGAAGAGACAATTAATTTGAGGCATACAAGGGTCAACAGTCTGTGTCATGGTCATGGTACTTCTCAATTGAAATTCTATAAGAAGAATTTCTTATGGGTTTTCGTCTCCAAGAGGGATAGGTTTTGGCCCTGGATTGAAGAGCCTAAATTTTTGTCTCATGTGTTTTGGTAATTGACTTTATTGAAGACATAATAAAGCTAAGACAAGAAGACATAAGTAAAAGAAGTAAGCTGATAAGTAATTATCAAGTAGAGAATTTGAATAAAACCTAGCTGTACCTAATTCTCAACATGGTATCAGAGCCAAGGTGTTGAACACAAGGGCTGAGTGACAAGGAGACACTCAAGGATTAAAGAACAAGAATCCATTTTTCTAGAAAGCTTCAAATTCAAGGTTAAAGTTTGCATTGGAAAGTCAAATCATTTTGCAAGAAAATTCTCAAGGTATCTCGAGAAGACCTTGAAAGGATCCACACATCAAGGAGATGATCTTTGCCATCAAATATTTATGGTATGGAATACATTGTTGGAATACACATCATCAACTATCATACAACACTATTCAAAAACTTTGAAGACATCCTGGATCACTAAGGATTCAAGGTCATCTACTTTGAAGAATTCAATCTAAGAGGGAGTCTCTGCCATCATCATCATCAAGGAAGTTGATAGAAGGAAGAAATAAATATATGCAAGTAAGTATTTCTATGACCTCTTTTGAATCTGTCAAAATGAATTATAGCAAAGAGAGCAAAAAGTTGGTTGGGCCATAAAACTTTAGTGCATGGAAGAAAAGAATATATTTGAATCTAATCGAATATGAAGTTATGGGCTACATCAAAGGATCTAAAACTCAACCCTCAAAAGAAGATGATCCAACTCATGCTAGGTACATGAAAGGAGAAATCAAATCCCATAGGATTATCATAGAATTCATTAAGGACTCACTCATACCCTATGTATCAAAACTAGAAAGTGCAAAAGGAATATATGAGAAATTTGTGGAGTTATTCTTCATTAGTATTGTTGGAGAAGTAATCTCTCAGACAAGAAATATAAAATATGAAATTGTCAAGAGAGGAAGGAATCACTTCATATTTTATGAGGATGTCTAAAATATGAGACCACCTGCAGGAATTGGGAGAAGTAATGTCTGATAGTGATATGACTATAGTGGTGTTGAATGCTCTACTGGAAGAATGGGGAAACTTCACTTCAAGGTTATATGGGAAGAAAGAAGAAACACCATTCCACAATCTATGTTCTCTATTTAAAATATAAGAAAAAATATTAAAAGCTAAAGTTGATACAAGATCAACTGAAGGGAATCAAGCCTTTGTATCCATTTCCATGAATAAATGAAGATTCGATAAACTTGATCCTCAGAATAAAAGGAGAAATATGGAAAAGGTACGATGCTTTGGATGTAATGAAATTGGGAATTATAAAAGGAATTGTCCTAAATCTGGAAAGGAAAAGGGGAAAAGGGAAGAATTCCATGTCACAAAAAAAAGGAACTTGATGCAAGGAAATCTAAGAAAGAAGAAGTTAAATATCTCTACTATGATTGAGATCATCTTCCTCTTTAAGTGATTTATGTCAGTTGTAAAATAGTATTTTAAGAATAATTTTACATTAATGGCATCATGGTATAAGCATGGAAGGAGTACTTGTCATAGGAAGATGTACACAATACAACTATGAAAGAAGTAGATCCTAGAAACCTCAATGATAACAACATTGATGGAAGGAATTCATCAAGATAAAGGGTCATCATTCAATAATCAATATGGAAACATGTGCTAACATTTTCTAATGGAGTCCTCTATGGATTCACTGGTTAGAAATAAAGAAAAAGGTTTCATCGAGAATTCTATCTTTCATAATTTTGGGATTAAGATAGATCTTGATGAAACATGTCAAGGGAATTAAGTTCTCCAATCTAAGGAAATTGTTGCAGGATAATATAAGGTACATATATGATAACACTAGATGTTTTGAAGTCATGTCATATGGTTGAAGGTGATGGAATTCTATCTTTAGAAGTATGATCAAGGGAAGGAAGGATCTCTTGAGATACATAGGATATAATGAAATCAACATAATATGTCGTCATATAGAATCTGAGGTGGTTGTATACAAACAAGGAATTGTATGTTGGAAGTTCCATGGAATAAATGAAACTGCGTGGATAAAGAAAGGAAGAGATCATGAATTGCAACCATGTCAAGAGGTGGTTAAAATTTGGAAGCCAAGAATATGTGACTAGGAGATCTCCTGGGAAGACATGTACACTCTGGTAGAAATATGGTAAAGAAGAATACCATTGACAATACATATCTTTAGGAGATGTGTCAATATGAATAAAGGATGTTGATTCCTACATGAAGACATCATGGTGAAAGATCATCACTGAGGTAACTTCTAATTTAAAAGTTCCATGTATATGTTTATTTGGATAAGTTTATGCATGGATGCCAACCATGTGGAAGGATGTAAGATCCTTGGGAGATGGTTCAAAAGAAAGAAAAATTACATAAAGTTGGCCCAGATGAGAAATAGTGACGAATCACTTTCTGGTAGATGACATGACTCATGGATGAAATTTATGGATTATTTTTTCCCTCTGAAGCTAAAGTTGAAGATTCATCGATATCGAAATCCATGACATCGAGGGGAGGAATTCTTCATGAGCAGTTGGGTGTCTCACCATTGTTGCTGCAAGTCCTTGGTTAAGAGGGAGAATGGTGGTAAATTTCTTTCTTGGAATAAATTGGGTAATTCCTAAAAATGAGCCTAGGTACATTCCTTGTACAGGAATGAGTACATTCCATTATGGAATAGGTCCTCCCTAGCTGAGAGGGAGAGATAGAAACAACATTCTTGTCTTCAACTAGGAATACTGAATGAGGATTTGCTAATCATCTGACATCAGATACTCTTTGAGAATGAGATAGGTAATTAAATATAAGAGTAGTCGAGGACCGATATTCTTTGAGGGCTAGCTACCCAAGAGAAGAATAGTCCAAGAAGGTCATACTCTGGGAACACCCGGGTGGAGTATGTACCTTGGAGAAGCAATGACAAAGGTTTTTGTAAGTCATGTGTCTTGCTATAATTTTAGCCCATTGTCTCATTGAGAAATGGGGCTATTATTCAAGGACTTGAACTAGGACAATGCTGGTTGATATGATACTATACATATGTGATTACCAATATGATTCTTCTTATGAGATTATTCATATTGAAATTAATCATGTACGATTATGAATATCTCCCTAGTTAAGAGGGAGCGTTAGAAAGTGTAACTAGGTTCAATCTTCATATTGACAATGTAATTGTGTATTTATATAATGAAGAAGACAAAGATAATAAAATGTATTTCTAAGCTTTCTTCATGGGTTTCAGGAGAAAGGATTTTATTATAGGTCAAAGACTTCTTCTTGAGGTCTTCTAAGGTTTCTCATCATGTTATAAGTGGATTAATTAATATTCATGTATATATAATTGTATTAATTGAGAGTAATGTATATATAAGTGTATTAATTAAGAGTGATGTATATGAAGTGTCAAATTCAGTGATGTATTCCTAAAAGACCTTGTCAAATAAGCTTGAAGACTTGGCTCAAGAATGGTGACAATAACACTGCTCATACCAACATAATACTTAATGTAAATACTCTTCAAGATGACCTAGAATATGCTGGAAGAGCTCCTCTATAAGTCAGCTTGTATCACCTTAATCAAGTCAGCCTCATAACTAAAGGGCAGATCAGCTCATTTATATATAGTATCAACTATATAAAGGAGTATGCAGAATCATTTAGACTGTTAGGTCCCCGTAATTTGTTAGATTGGTGAGAAAAAATGAATAGGGGTAACATCAGACCAGTCTTTGGAGTCCTAGGACCTAGCCTTCCTGGACTTAGAGAGGGCTCTCCCTATTTTGTGCAAAGGATGTGAACTTGTTTGTTTTTAGGGTTTGATTTTAGGCTAGTTTTTAATTTTAGGGTTTTTTTGTTTGTTTGGGTTGGGTAGGTGATCAAGTAGAATAGATGGAGTGAGATATTTTCAGGTCATTGGGTTATGGAGTCTACAAAAGGTCATGAGAAGTTTAACAATGGATCAGTGTGCTTCACAGGGCAACTCTAACATGGTCAAATGGACCTTCAAGGATTGTGTGAGATGAAATTAACATCAAGTTTGTGAACATAGTAGGTGCAAAAGGGAAGTTACGAATCATTGAACAAATACCTTTAAACAAGAATGGTCTTTAACACTAATAAGAATGAAGAAATAATCAAAAGACAGGGCAAACCAATAACTTCTCTGATTAAACTCAAGCAAATAAGCATTCAAGACAAACAGTCCAGTGAACTATAGAAGGCAAGAAACTTGTAAAAATTCTAGTGATTTCACCTTCAAGATTAGAAAAAATTTAAGATAGACATATAACATAGATCAAGGAAGAGAGAATGCCTAAAATTCATTAATCAAAGCTATAAAGACCTCCAAAGCAAATTTCTAGGATAGACAAAGGGCATAGAAAATTATAGACCTCTTTAGCTAAACCTAATCAATGATACTTCAAAGTAAGATCTTAAAAACAATGTTTAAGTAATACCAAAAAATAAGGGCTAACCATAAAACATATTTGAAATTTGCTTCATTGAATCATTCATAATATAAACAATCATAAGTGGGTCTAGAGAGCAACTAAGAATTCTCTAAACGGACCTAGCAGAGGAAAACATAGAGGCAATAGAGGACAAACAGAGCGTGCCTCTGAACAACATTTCTTAGCCTAAACATTTTGTCCTACTCCAACATAGAAAGATGAAACATAATGATAACTTAAGAAAACATGAACTAAATAGGAACACATCACCATTAACTATGCTCAAGGATCCTGCAAGCAAGCCTTCCCCATTGTCAAGAAAGCCAGGCTATCCACAAACACCAAAACCAATTTCTCTTCAATCTCCAAGTCTATGTATTACTCACAAGAGTCATCACATTAGGGGAATTTTGAGGTCTAAAATGGGACTCCTAAGGAAATTATAAAATAATAGTGGAAATAATAAAATAAGATTTGATTACATCATCAAATTTTAGAGAGAAAAAAAGAAAACAATACTTTTTCAACTCGTATTTTGAACTTATCTCCTTAAGGTTTGACTCAAATTTCGAGTAGGAATACTTGTTGGATGTAAAATTTAATTTCCCATCCAATGAGAACCCATGTTTCATACTTTTGATGGACTCTGCTACACAAAAAATAAAAAATACATGAAGAACATGATTGCAATCATGTTTTTTCATGTATTTCTCATTTTTTGTGTAGTAGGGTCCATCAAAAGTATGCAACATGGGTACTCCTTGGATGAGGAATTATGTTTTGCATCCAACAAGTACTCTCACTTGACATTTGAGTAAACCCTTTAGGAGATATGTTGAAAACACAAGTTGAAAACGTAGTCTTATTATTTTATTAGTTTTTAATATTTTTACTTTTTTACTCCAAAAATGGTGAATCATCCCCCATGGTTGACATCATCATCTTGAATCCTATTGGTTCTCATACAATTAATTTTGGTTGTACATTTTTCTTAGGAGGCCCATTTTAGACCTCAAAATTTCCCTAATGAAATGTCAACCCAATAAAATAAGGCCTCCATGCTCTATTTAACTTGCATTGGAGATTCAAAACCCTAACTAGGGTTTGAAAATGTCATAAATACCCATCAATACCATTTATGTCCAAGAGACCATGCAAGGCCCAAGGCATAAAATATTAGATGAAATAAATGCAAAAATAACTTCTAACACCTAACTTTGGAGTGATTTTCCCCAAAAAATACTAAAATATATTTTTGCCATAAATGAGTGTCTTTTGTTGGCTTTTGCACATAAGGGCACAACAGAGAGGTCCAAGGGCGTAGCGCCTGCACAAAAAACTGAGTCATCTTGCAGCCAAGTTTTGAAGGCATTCCTGATGTCAAAATCAGATCTGTGATAGCTCGTTGGAAAGCCTGTTGAGCCTATTTCACAAAAATGACCTTGGGTTTCTTATTGGGATTTATTTTCCTATTCAAAAATCAAAATTTCCAAGGCTGCTAAGGGTGCAGTGCCAGCCTTGAAAACATGGTAGAAAGGTCAAATTTTGCATGTTTTTGGGCCTTTTGGAGGACCAAATCAACTCTAAATGACCTGAAATTTTGTGCGCATGTTGTAATTGACCTGAAAAATCCAAAAATGTAAACCATTTCTCCTGTGGATGCCCAGAGAAAAATCACAGTGCCCCTTGGCCCTCTAAATTAGCAAAAACTCAAAATTTCAAAAAATTTCCCAAAAGTTGGATTTTCCTTGCTTTTTATGTCTAGGATGCATGTATGGAAGCATCAGCAAGGATTTTAGGGTTTTCTTCTTCTTTGGCCTCCTTGAGTGCTTGAATTTTGGCAAGGGCACCTTTGAGCTCAGCCCTTTCAATTTGATTTCTCAAGGCATAGTGCTTGGCCATATTTTTATGTAGGCTAAGGTCTCTTTGTGTCTTGTTTAGCTGCGTGTTTTCAACCTTATAATACTTAATGACATACTTTGCTATGCCAAGCCTTTTTTTTAACTCCCTAATCTATGCATATACTTACCTTTCTTATCTCCAACAGTGACCTTTTCCTTGCCTTTTTCAAGCTTCTTTGTTGATGTGGAAGGCATGGCCCCTTGCCTTTTAGAGGCAGAAAACACATGCCTACTTCCTCTTTGATATGTCAAAGGAAGAGGTGCAACTTTGATCATTTCAGTGCCCTCAGTCTTGATTTTATCATTTTGGTCATATTTTTTTGGCTTACTGACATCTTGGCTCACTTCTTCATTTGGATCGTCATCCCTTTCTCCTTCACTGATATCAGCTTCATTGTCTTGTGCACTAAATTCATATTCACTATGATTCTTACTGTTTTCTGACTCATCGACACTTTCTTGATTTGCCTTATCCTCACTATTATAGGTGTCATCATTGATTTCAGCACTTTCTTCTTCTGCCTCTTCACTATTTTATGCACCTTCATTTTTCCCCTCACTACTACTAAGAGCCTCACTGTTTTCTCTGTGATGACTGTCACCATGGCTCTTTCTTTGACTGTCATGCTCTTTGTTGTCTTCTTCTTTACTGCTGCTTGCCTCATTATTCCCAACATCAGCCTCACTGATTTTTGCACTGCTAGATTCTTCATTTTTTTATGCATCATTGTCCTTATCACTGTCATGAGCCTCATCAGACTCTCTTTCATGGTCTTTTGTTTCCATGCTTTTTGCACTTCCTTCATCATCACTATGAGTCTCACTATTTTTAGATTCAGTGGCCTTTTCTTCGCCAATATTTTCTGCCTCATCTTCATTTACATATATCTCCATGTTTTCTTAACCACTTTCTTTATTTTTTTTCTCATTGTTTGATTCCTCTTTACTGTCCTCTTCTTCATTATTGCTTGATTGATCATTACCTTATCCTTCATGGTCACTTGATTTTTCATTTTCACTTTCCTCATTTCTTGATGCACTAGGAGAGAGTGATGAAGGAGGGTTGTATTGGGGCGAGGGAACATGTGTAGATGGTGAAACATGTTCATCAGGAGATGATGGAGGAGTAAGGACAGGTGATGAGGCTACATTGTGCTGAGGATGGGGTTGTGGTTTTGTGAAGATCTCATGGACAATGAAAACGTCCCATGGAATAACCTTTTTGTCTAATTGATGTAACACAACCATCTTAATCAACAAGTGATGAAATAAAATTTTCATCCAGTGGGAGTTGGCTCTCTTTTTTACAATGAAGGACATCTTGTCAATACTCCTATAGAGGTAGTAGGGCAGGTGCAACCTCTTGACCCTAGTAAAGTTCATGAACAACCTGATATGATAAGAATAAATCCTAGAGAACCTCCCCTCACATGTAAAGTATTTCATGATCACTCTCATTAGAGGTGCATATATTTCTATAAGATGTGAGAACGGAAATATATATTTGTTGTTGTCTTGGTATCTAGGCTTTAGGAAAGGCTCATAGGGGCTCAAGTCTATATTTTTATGTTTGAACCACTTCTCCCCTACACTGGGTATGCTTGTAGGATAGTCAATGGCATCAGAGGAGAGTTCAAAGGTCACCCCTGCAAAGTTTGAGTTTTTGTCATGTAGGTTAAGGATGAATAGCCTTGTGAGCTCTGGGTGACTTTGTACCTGTTGTACTCTTTCACAAAAGTGAAAACATCCCACATTTTGGAAATATGTGATAGCCATAGGAGATGCCATTAGCTCATCAGTGTTTTGAGGTTCAAACCTGTTAGTCTTACCACCTCTGTGTTGGTGTCTCCTTGGCACTGGGCTTCCCTCACCACTATCACAGTTACCCTGCCCTGACATCTTGATCACTGCTGCTTTGAAAAGAAAAATCCTAACTCTGCTTGTGAAATTAATGTGAAAAAAGGGTAAGGGAGTGAAGGTGAAAAAAGTCACCTTTATACAGATGAGGGATGAGTTAATGAGGGTGATGGCAAAAACCTGGATGAATGGAAAATTTTTTATCAATACAACCCTTTGTGTGCCTCTAGTATGCAGGTGGAGGAGTGTCTCAAACAATGGTATTTTTATAATGAAAATTAGGCTTTCACCTTAGGGTTTTCAATTTATCTTAGCTTCAACTCATCATAATGCTCTGGAGGGAAAACAGGACATCCACCTACCATTTAGAGATGCTTTGAAGACCCTTGATGGTAGCTTGGAGGTGTTCCTGAGGTAATTTGAGTGCCTGTAGGGTGTGGAGGCACTCCAAGTCAAACGTGCAGCGCCTGAATGTGCAGTCGGGTGACCTGAACTCGCAACGATGAACACGTAGCATAACAGGTTGAACGTGGAGTAGGGTGGAAAATGTGCATCTCTGTGGGCTGGCAGGCCTGTTGGGCCTTCTGGATGAGCGTCGTGGGCTATCCAACCTATGTAGCCTTTTAGGTGAATGCGAGCACCCTTCTAAATGCGCAGTGTGTACCTAAAGCCACGCAGTGCAAAGCAATTTTACAAGGGTTTTTTTGGCAAGAGCGTAGCGTCTGATTCTGAATGCGGAGTGCCACCCTGAACGTGAAACACTACCATGAACACGCAGTGCCTTCGAACTTGCCCAAATTTGACCCGAAATTCACAGTCTTCTCTCATGGACATTTCTAATATCTCTGCAAGGGAATAATAAGTCGAATGATAAAAAAAATTTCCTTTATATGTTTTGGATTCAAATTAAATAATTTTTGAACCCATCCCCTAATGTTTTGAGCCTTTTCCCTTTTCACTAATTCTTTTGGCATTTTTCTATGGAGGAGACTTGAAAACCTTGAAGTGACTCTTCTTTCTGCTCCTTGAGAGTTTACATGCTAATTTGTCATTTTGGTGATTTAACCACGCAGTAACTCCTTTAAAAACATTTCTTAACCTATACCTTGGAATTAAAAACATATTTTGTTGGGCATGTGATTGAAAAATCTGTCTTCACCTTTCTTACTGACCCTTAGGCATGATAAACTCACCTCTGGCAAGCACTATGAATTCCAAAAAGCATACTTGCTACCTTCTGCTGGTCACTGCTGATTTGTAAGAGTCCTTTAAAATACTGAATTTTTTTTATCTTGCTCCTTGTATCATGAAAAATTTACCTTTGACAATACTAGAGAGGGTTGCACAGAGTGGTATTTTCAAGGTTGTGTTTTTCAATATAATTTTCAACTTGTCTTTCTCACACTTTCTTACTAACAACCTGACAGTGTTTATATGCAGGTTTGCCAAACATGGTGAATTTTGACTTCTGTAATCTTGAGGCTTGATATGTTTACCTTTGACACCTTTCTGAAACAAAAGGAAAATCCTTCACAACACTCTTTTTCCAATACCATGGGTTTTAAACATGCCTTTCACCTCCTTTTGCCACTTCTGATTTGCAGGTGCCTTAAAACATTGAAGTGAACTTTCCTTTTATTCCTGAAGCTTGACACATTCATTTACATAGCAGCAACCTTGTAATTACCCTTGGTTTCTAGTTTTGAGCTCATACCATGTTTTTTCTATCTTTTGACCACTGAGTGTAAATGACTAAATTGAGAGCTTCACCCTCCTTTCACTGATACTCTTTGCATCCTTGTTCTTTTGAGGCAGTGAGACACTTTACCTTGGCAAACTATGGGATGTCATTTATATAAATCCCTTCAAATCTTCCTTCTGCTATCATCATGGATTTCAAACCATGCCTTTCACCCTCTTTGATCATCTCCCCAAAACACTAGGTGTGTGGAATGCTTGAAAAAAATTATCAGTGTTGCCTTCTAAGCTCTCTATAGCCCTTTCAAGTTAATTCTTCTTTATCTAGTTCACCTTACCTTTTTCCCTTTTTTATCTATAATTTCTAAAAAACTTCTTCCATGTTTAGTTTTCTTGGTGTGCCTTCTTCATGTGATTTTCTGCACTAGATCCTTGTTTGGCACACTACTGGCCCAGTTAGGCTTAGAAACCTTGATTCTTCTTGAACACAAATGCTGAACATCTCTCTTTGTTGTGAATGTATTCATTGAGGAGCAAGCCTCTTACCTTACCAATTTTCTACTGATAGTCACTTTAACACTCCTGTAGAAATGTCAAAATGCACAATTGCCTTTGCAGAACTTGAACTTAATAAAGTAGTCCTCCTTGGAGATTTTATGATATTTCTTGGACAAGCATTTGCTGATCTTATTTCACATTTGAGCCAGCCTCTAGCATAGGAAAAGCAGAGCTTAAAACAAAAATTATGACCCTATATCCTATGTAACACTAATGATATAGTGGGAGGGTCCTTTGACTTGGTCTTTGAATGAAACTTGGTTTGGGGTCTTCAAGTGTAGAAACATAGTTTTGGGAAAATTGATGTATTGAAGATCCAAAATCCAATGTACTTGATTTATCTAAAGAACCTATAGAGATATTTTTAAGACCATCAATGCTTGAGGAACCTGGTGAACATGGGAAGGAACAGGTTGTTTGGTAATACTATATGGAAAGTGGAGGGGTGAGGCAAAGGAAAAATAGAATGTTGAGGTTATAGGTGGGAAAATAGGATATAGATGAGTGGTATAAGCCCATGAGGGGTCTTTTAGGAGTGGTAGGTTAACCATGGAATGGAAAAATAGTAGAATAGTGAAAAAATTGGTTTAATGATAATGAAGGCAGTGAGATTTATAAAACTCACAATATTCAAGAATCTTGTTTTTAGAAATCTAGGACAAATATTTAGTCATCTACAAAAAGAAAAAAATACTGATGACTAACAGTGGCTCCACTTGGGGAGGGCAACTCCTTTTCAGGAGGTGTCTAGGACCTCAGAGTTCAAACCTTTGAGTTTTGAAGACCAGTGCCTTACTTGCACTTTGCATATTTCTTTCCTTTATTAGCTGATGTTCTCTTGAAACTATGATCTCAAAATCTGAAAAGATTTACTTGTTTCAACCTCATTTCTTCCTACCCATCATACCTTGTCTAACATTTTTTCTTCCTTTGGGTGCACTTGGACTGGAAAACCCTTGACATTCTTTTCTTTTTAAAGCATGAGAAACTACCTACTTGTACCCTTATCACTTCCAAGAGTTCAGATTAGGCTAATGAACTATTTTATTCTCTACCTAGACTATCCATCTGTCAATATTAAGCTATTTGACAGACTTTATTCTCTAATCTACTGACATGAAATTGAAAACATGATTTAAACCAGGATTAAGCAATCTGATTTACCATGGGTTGTCGCATTGGGACAAGCCACACATAGACATTATTTTTGTACAAAAAAACTAGAAAATATTATGGATATGATCTATCATTTGTTACACATCCCTATTTTTCTCTTTGATTCAGATTTGAGCATTAAGAACCAACAGTTTCTTCCTAATATATCCTACTGACAATTCAAGCTTACATGTTTTGACAAGTCTTATTTTACTAACCTATTAGCAAAATTTCACAACTTGTTCAGCCATGATTAGGCTAGATGACTGAACAAGACTCTTTTTTCTCAACAAGTAGTGGCATTTTAGGCTTGCACACTTTTCGAAATACTCTTTTCTAGGTATCGGGATGTACCTATTCTGTTGTGAAACCAACTCCAAAAATAGAAGAAAAGAGATAACAATTCCTTATAAATAAGCCACTTCGAGGGGGAAACCTCCAATGCATTACATGAATGAACAATTCTTGGATGATACAAATTACAAAACCTCCTTTCTATATATAGGATTCCATGTGGCCACAATGTAATCCTAGTGGGGCCATAATTTAATCCTATCCGATCTAACAATAATAATTTAAGGGCACAATAATAACAATATGGGGGTTACAAGGGTACAATAATAACAATAAGGGGGTTACGCTAACAAAAATAAGGGACTATACTAGTAATATAGGGACCTAACATGCCCCTCTCCTTCAAAAAAGTGTTGTTATCAATGCTTGAGTAGCTCTGGGTTCTTTTGTATAAAATTCTCATCCTCCCATGTAGAATCTTCAATGGGTAAGTTCTTCCACTTGATGAGATACTTTGAAATTGATCAATTACGTAGCTGTTGATTTCTGGTTTCTGTGACCGCTTCAGGTTCCAATATGATTTTTCCTTCCTCATAAAGTTCTGGAAATATTGTTTGAACTGGAATATTTTCACCTATAACCTTCTTTAAGCATGAAACATGGAAAATTGGATGCACTCGTGAAGAAGCAAGAAGCTCCATTTGTATGCCATAGTACCAATATTTTGTAACACCTTGTAAGGACCATAGTACTTTGGCGATAATTTATTATCCTTCTTAGCTTGCTTGAGGGACATTTGTTTGTATGGTTGTAGCCGTAAAAATACCCAGTCTCCTAGACCAAAACTTCTCTCGCTGCGATATTGATCTGCCTATTGTTTCATTCCATTTTGTGCCAAATTCAGGTTGTCCTTTAAGAGTTGGAGAAATTCTTATTGATGCTCGATGTGATCTTCCACAGCTTTAACCTTCGACTTTTCTCTTAAATATGATGTGACGGATGGTGGATGATATCCATAAAGTGCCATAAATAGGGTAATTTTTGCTGCAGTATTGAAGGAAGTGTTATACCACCATTCAGCGAGAGGTAACCACTTAACCCATTGTGTTTGTTTATCAGATACAAAAAAATGAAGATATACTTCCAAAAATTTATTTACTATATCATTTTGACCATCGGATTGAGGATGATAAGATTATCTATGAGCTAATTGAGTACCCAAACAAGAAAATAACTCCATCCAAAAATTTCTAGTAAAAATGGGATCTCTGTCGCTCACAATAACCCTTGGGTTTCCATGTAGCTTTTGAATTGTGTCCATAATTGTAGTAGCAACTGTACTTGCTTTAAATGGATGAGATAATACACAAAACTATGCATACTTGGTAAGTCTATCAACTACCACCATGATGGCACTCTTTCCTTTGGACTTAAGTAAACCTGTGATAAAATCCATAGAAATATCCTCCCAATGTTGACTTGGAATGGATAAAGGTTGTAGAAGACCCGGGGTCTTAATTGTCTCAACTTTATTCTGCTTGAAAACCAGACATTCCGCCACAAAATTTTGAATATCAGATTTAAGGCCATTGCAAAAAAATTATTTCTTCACCCTGTGGTAAATTTTTAAAAATCCTGAGTGTCCTCCTAAAGGAGAAGTGTGCAATTCCAAAAGAATCTTTTGTTTTAGTTGGGAATTCTTACAAAGATATAAGCAATCTTTGTACCATAAGGAATCATTTTTCCAACTAAATGTATCAGATTTACTAGGATCTTGCTGTAAATTTTGAATGAGTGTCCACACTTCTTCATCCTTCTTCCATTCATCTCTTGCTTTGGTTATCCAATCTGGTTGGATAATAGAAATGGCACAAGGCAATGCTTCCACCTCTTCATTCTTTCTTGAGAGTGCATCTGCAACAACATTTAGCTTCCCTTTTTTTTAGATTATTTCAAAGTCATAACCCAACATCTTTGTGACCCATTTTTGGTGCTCTTCTGAGGATATTCTTTGTTACAAAAAGTGTTTCAGACTATCATGATCAGTTTTTACCTTGAATTGTCTTCCCATTAGGTAAGTTCTCCATTTCTTTAGTGCATGCAGTATTGCTAACATTTCCTTCTCATAAATAGGTTTCTATAAATACTTTCATTCGATTGGACAGCTTTCAAAAGCAATGGGTCTTCCTTCTTGCATTAAAAGAACACCAATTCCATTTCCTGAGGCATCACATTCCACAATAAAGGTTTTTGTGAAGTCTGGTGTAGCTAAGACCGGTGCTAGGCACATTTCCTCTTTAAGATGTTCAAAGGGCTTAGTTGCTTCAGGATTCCATGAAAATGCATCTTTCTTCAATAATGTTGTTAGAGGTGCTGCTAATCTCCCATAATTCTTAACAAACTTTTGATAATACCCTATTAACCTGAGAAATCCTTGCAATTGATTTATGTTTGAGGGGACTTTCCATTCCTTATTGGCTTTAATTTTTTTAGGGTCTACCTTAACACCCTCATGAGATACATTTTCTAAGGAAGGGTTTGAAAATGGAATTCATGAACCCTTGAAATGTCGAAGGTGCATTGGTAAGGCCAAAAGGCATGACCAAAAATTCATAATGACCCTCATAGTTCGAAATGTTGTTTTCAGAATATCTTCAGTCTTCATTCTAATTTGATGATATCGTGAATGAAGATCCAACTTGGTAAAATAAATTGCTCAATTTAATTCATCCAATAATTCATCAATCACAGGAATGGGAAATTTATCTTTAATGGTGAGCTTATTGAGCTCCCTATAATCGGGACACATGTGCCATGATCCATCCTTCTTGTGTACCAATACTACAGGAGCAGAGAAAGAACTTTGACTAGGTTGAATTATACTGGCCTCTAACATTTCTGCAATCATACATTCAATTTCGCTCTTTTGGACATAAGGATATCTATAAGGCCTGATATTTGGAGGAACACTTCCTGGAATCAAATGAATATCATGATCATGATCACAAATAGGTGGGAGTCCTTTTAGAGTTTTAAAAACCTTGGAATGATTGTCCTAGACTTTTTGGAGATCTGTAGAAATAGATGATTTTGATGTTGGAACTTCTAGTGAGCATAATTGTGCAATTATGCCTCGTTGTTCTTTCTTTAGAAGCTTTGTCATGACATTAGAGCTTATTATCTTTCCTGGATTCCCTACAATACCCCGTAATTCGACTTCCTTTCCTTCTAAAAAAAAATCAAGAAAAGTTCTTGAAAATTAAAAGATAATGTCCCCAAAGATTGTAACCATTGTACTCCTAGTACAACATCAGCACCTCCCATAGGAATGGAAAGCATTGGTCTATTCAATACATATTCCCCCATGGTTAGCATGATATTATGGCATTTTCCAAAGCAATTTATAGTTCCTCTATTTTCAACCATCACTTGACATTCTGGTGCTATGTATAGGAAACAATTCAATTGCTTGGCTACCCTACAATGAATAAAAT
The DNA here is from genome assembly GCA_034641835.2 of Pinus albicaulis. NCBI lineage: Eukaryota > Viridiplantae > Streptophyta > Pinopsida > Pinales > Pinaceae > Pinus > Pinus albicaulis. The sequence continues at coordinate 1,146,593,472 of CM076582.1, forward strand.
TATGGGTACTACCTTAATCAATAAACATTATTACCTTTTTCTTCTTGATATGTCCTTCTATCTTGAGAGTTTGAGGAGTGGTAATTCTTGCCAATGCATTACACGATATGGTCGGACTCATTTCTTTCTCTTCTAGGGTTGGTTCCATGTGTATATCCTCTTCTTGTTCATTTTCTTCTTCCTCTTCACAATCTATGTAAAATAATTTCTTCTCAGCACACTTATGACCTTTAGTGTATTTGCTATCACAACTGTAGCAAAGCCCTTTTTCTCTTTTTTTCTTCCAATTGTTGTGGTGTCAACCTTGTAGGTTGTGGAAATCTAGGTGTAGCAACACTTCCTTCTTTATAGAATTGAGTGGTAGGCTTCCTTGTCGCCATAATTTTACATTCAACTTTTCTTGCCAACCTGAATGCCTTCTCCAATGAATCAGTTTCCAAAACACGAACTTCATGTTGGATGTTATCCTTTAGAGTACCTAAGAAGAGATCAATCCTGTGTTCCTCTGGAATATTAGTTACCCTTATATTCAATTTTTGGAAGTCCTCAATGTGCTGCCCCACTAAACCCCTTTGTTTGAGATTTATCAATTGGCTAAAGAAGGTGTTGCTCTTTGTATCCTCATAATGTGCTATCATTTCCTCCGTAAAAATTGACCAAGTGACAATTTTTTTACGGGAGCAAAGCCATCGATACCATACAAATGTATTTTGTTCTAAATGTAAAGTTTCAATGTGTAACTTTTGTGTGTTTTTCACATTATGGAGATCAAAATATTGCTCCATCTGTAGTATCCATGTTACAGGATCCTTTCCATCAAACTTCCTCATATCCATTTTTGGAATATGGTGGTTCTTCCCACCAACATTAGATTTTATGAAATCACAATTAACATTTATTTTGTTCTCATCATGAGTTTCCTCTACTATATTTTCACCATTAGGAAACATTTCTTGTATCAACTTTGTCAAACCTTCCATGTCTGCTTTTAGATCATTCTTCATGTTTTCCATTTTCTCATCGATCTTAGCTTCCATGTCATCCATCTTAGATTCCATGCCAACTTCCATGCCATCTATCTTATATTCCATGCCATTCTTCAAACCATCCATCTTAGATTCCACGCCTTTCTTCAAACCATCCATCTTAGTTTCCACGCCTTTCTTCAAAACTTCCATGTCATTTTTTGTTGCTCTTTGCGAGAGCGAAATTTGCTGCACTTGCTCTTGTAAATTTGATATGTCATGTTGCCATTCTTCGTCTTCATGAGTCATAGTAGAGCCTTCTAAAGGCTTAATGGGTGTTGAATTCTTTTTAGGGGCCATTTTAGAATCTAATACTGATATATATTCTACAATATGCCCTTGGAATCAATTCAACTTGATTCTTCAAACAAGACTTATGCAATTCAAGAAAAAAATATACACACCTTTTACTTGCTTTTGAGGAGATCTATATTGAAATTGAATTATCTCCATAATTGTAGATCCTCAATAACTGAAATTTGGCCTTGTAGTATCCCTCTGAAGCTTATTTCAAATGTCACAGGTGTGACCTAATTTGGGTTCTTCAAGGAAACGTTATGGCCAATCTCCCACAATAACCCAATTATGGAGTAGTTCAGTAGAGCGAACTTGTACAACTTTCCATGTGTCACTGTTTCCTCCTTTGGCTCTAAAATTGATAGAAAATAAACTAAAGTCCGTGTAATTGCGGCCATTTTTTACAGCATTTCGATCCGATGCTCAGAGAGAGAGTTATGAATATTTTCTCACGATAACCTCTTTGAGATGAAATTTCGGATCTTGAAAAAGACCTACCTTCCACAGATCATATCTCCAAAAATATTGGGAACCAAGCTCTGAAATTTTGCGAAAATATTCCTCAGGATTTTGGCTTCGCTCTCTTAAATTTTCATCTTCTGAAACATCGTATAAAAAACGTTATAGTGCAAATGTCGTAATGACCTGTTTAGGTTAACTTCAGGAGCTTGCAAAAGGCCCTAACTTCCACAGATCATATCTCCGAAAATATTGCGAACCAAGCTCTGAAATTGTACGACGATGTTCCTTAGGATTTCCGATTTGCACTCTAAAAATTTCAGCTTCTGAACCTTTGTGGAAAAACATTTATAGCAAAAATGCCACGATGACCAGTTTGGAGCAGCAAAAACCCTAGAATCCAAACCTCTGATACCAAATGTTGTGAAACCAGCTCTAAAAATAGAAGAAAAGAGAAATCAACGCCTTCGAAATAAGCCACTTCGAGGGGGAAACCTCCAATACATTACATGAATGAAAAATTCTTGGATGATACAAATTAAAAAACCTCCTTTCTATATATAAGAGTCCATGGGGCCACAATGTAATCCTAGCTGACCTAACAATAATAATTTAAGGCCACAATAATAACAATATGGGGGTTTCAAGGGTACAATACTAACAATAAGGGGGTTAAACTAACAAAAATAAGGAACTATACTAGTAATATAGGGACCTAAAATATTATTTTTCCTACCCTATTTTCTTTCTTTCTTTGTTTTTATGTTTTCATTTTTTAGATATTTCATCAAGCAATCTTATGTACAATGAATGAAAGGTTCAAACTAGGAATTTTGACAAAAATAGTGCTTGACCATCCTGCCATTTAAGGGACTTCCAAATAACTCTACTCCATCCAGTTCTTGTAAAAATAAAGCATTGTTACCTCTAACTAAATGAATGATGTAAGGACCCTTCCACAATTTTTCAAATTTTCCATGCTTGCCTTTGTCTTCTCTCCTTGAGTCCCATTTCAGCACTTTGTCTCTCTGAAAGGCCTTACTTAGGTGAAGTAGGTATTCTTCCTCATTTTTAAAATATAAAATGATGTCATCAAGGTACGTCATAATGAAGTAACTCAAATTGGTAGCCAAGGCCCTTTGAAAAGTGGCTTCCACATTCCTTAACCCAGAAAGTATTTGTTCATACATGTAGGCACCCCAAGGTGTTTTGGAAGTGGTTTTTTGCTAATTAGTTGGAAGCACATTCACTTGATTGTAACCTGAAACACTATCAAGCAATGACATTTTGTTAGAACCTACCACCATTTGGAGTGTATTATTTATCTTAGGAAAAGGGTGTTTGTCCTTCAGGGAGGCTTTTTCTAGGTTTCTAAAGTCTATGCATAGCCTATACCCCCTTGTTTTCTTTCTTACTGACACAATCCTCTCAAGAGGTTTCTAGTTTTCCTTTAGAGGAATCTTCATTAATGTCATTTTCATTATATAATATAAATGAGTCAAGGTTTGAATGGATGGATTTAAGAGGTGCGTTGTTTGGCCTGTCTAGGCCGCTAATCATATATTTCATATGTGATTCCTGGTACAATCTCCTTGTTTGGTTAAAAACCAAGATATTAGCATATGACAAGTCCAGTTGGAGGCTACCTTGAAGTTTGGCTCCCCATGATCTAGATAAAAGCATGCCATACTTCACGGGAATGTCAGCAACAACTATGTCCATGACTAAGCTCTTAGCAGGTATTTGTGTCAGATTGACACACAGATCCTTGATTAGACCCAAACATTTGACCCTACTCAAATCAAAAGAGTACAAGTCTTTGTAAGGTTTAGTTATTTCGAGGCCTAATCCCTCCATCACTACCTTAGGCATGAGGTTGTGTGAGGCACCAGAGTCTAGCATAACATTGTGTAAGATTTTTTCATAAATGTTTGAGCTGATATAGAAAGGAGGGACAACTCCTTCTTGATATTTTCCCTCTACCTCAGGTCCAGACAACAACTCAAGCTTGCCATTTGTCAAGTTTAGAGTGTCATTGTCATTTCCTATGTTCAAAACTTTCAAAACTTAGGATCTATACACATCTTGACTTTCCAGTTTAGTAAGAGGTATGGTTATCTTGATCTTAGCAATATATCCCTCAAAACTGAAAGGTAATTTTGTTTTGGCCATATTTACATTATTTTTATCAGCCATAATTTTTTCTACAAGTTTAGTTTGCTAATTTTGATTTGGGACTTTAGACAAAAGAGTTTTCTCAGGGCTACTAGTTGATGTACAAGGGCAGCTTGGGTCACCATTTTTTTGGCTAATTTTGTCCTTGTTTGGATCAGTTTTCTTAGCCATGGTGTTTGTGTTGTCTGTTGTTCTCTTAGGAGTATTTTCAAGGGTCTTCCTAACAGCAGTGTCTAATTTGTTTTTCTTGGAGACATCTTGGTTCTTTTTTCTCCTAAGGTCATATTGCCTATGGACCTCCATTATGGCATTCTCAAATCCTAATTTGTAGTCTTCAGAATCCTCATAGTTTGTTTCAATTTGATTTGGGGAGAAGAACCCTTGTTCCTCTTTTGTAAGAAACACATCATCTTCATTGTCAGAACCTATTAAGTTTACATGGTTTTATTCAAGTTCTTCAGTCTCTCTTTCCTCTTCATCTACATAGTTGTATTAGAAAGGAGGCTTGATTTTTTGGTCATTGTCTCTCTGCCTGTTTTGGGGAGGGTCTCTTCTGAAGTTTTGTTTCCTATTTCTATTTTGGGGATTTTCTTGGTTTTCCCTAGGAGGTTCTCTTTCGTTCAATTTAATCCTCTCCATCATTCTTTCCATTACCCACACTAAATTGTCAATTTTGGCATCAGATGAGGAGGTTGAGGCCACAGTTTCATCTTTGTATGTAACCCTCTTTTCTGACCTCATCCTATCTCTCTTTTCAATTAGGTTGGCCTCTACACTCACAAATCCCCTTTGCATGTCTTCTAAAGTTAGGGGATCTCTCTCTCTCAATTGATAGGCCATGTATGGATCAAAACCTTATGGAAATTTTACTAAGGCTAGGCCTTGTGGGTGTTTCATGTTTAGTGGGAGTGCATTGTAAATACTATTGAATCTAGTGCAGTAGTCTTGGAGACTTTCCTCGACATTTCTCTTAAGGTTTTTATACTCTGAGAGGATTTGGAGAGGGTTTTTCTTAATCTCCCACTTGTTTATGAATGTCTGGTAAATGGAAGGGAGATCATGTATGTTGTTAGGATTAAAGCTTATGAACCATTTCTTGGCTTCTCCTCCTAAGATTTGGGCAAACATCCTCATTTTTATGGTCTCCTCTTATATCTCTTGGTAGTAAAAGGTATCATTAATCCTATCTACATGTTGTTGGGCAGTAGTGGATTTAGCTCTGGTAAAGTGAGGGATTTTTGGATTTGTAATCATGTGGAAAAGGTAATAAAGGTCGTGGTAGAACCATTGGGTGTACCATGTTGCCATGATGGGAGGTAATGGAATCCAAGGAGGATATACAAGGGGAGGTTTTGTGAGAGGAGGTGGGGGATGAAGTCGAGTGGTTTGCATAGTGGATGTATGAGTGGGGGTGGCAGATGTACTTGGACCAGCAAAATGATTTTCAGCAGACTTGGAATGAAAATATAAAAATATATGGAGAAGCTAGAAATCAGGAGGAGTGGAAGAAGAGGCTTCTCTACTATGACTTTACTACAAATCTATGGGCTCAAGGTCAGTCAAGTCTATCCCACTTTGTGACTTAGTTCTAAGAAGATTTCTTTTGTAGTGTAAGTCAAACTAGGGATCTTGCAAGGTTGTGAGGTTTTCAGGGACATAACATGCTCTATGAATGGTCCTAATAGTATTTGAATCTTTAGTTATATAAGTTTTCCACAAAATCTTTTCTAGGTCATCAACTATGGTAGAAGGGTTTGGGTCTGGGTGAGATTTGGTGCTGATCCTTTGTGAAGCCAAATTTCAAACCCAAAGTATAGAGAGGCTAAAATTTTATGACTATTTTCAGAAGGCAGACCTCTCTTAATGTTTTTTGAACTCACACAATGTGTGACTAGGCCTCAAAATTGCTCAGGGCTGATTTGACACAATCCTAGAGAAGTCTATGAGAACTAGTAAAGTTAGTAGGCCTACTGGAGACTAGTGGAGTCTCCAGGTGGATATTTTCTTTGTTGTTTTGAGGATATGTACTTATGGTCCACCACCAATAATGGACAAAAACCAATCTAGGGATGTTTTTTGGGGTTTTCTGAGTTCCTTTAAGTAGCCCTAAGGTTTTTAATGAGTGTCTCCTATTGAGTCATCATTTTTCTAGTATGATGAATCAATCAGATACCACTCTTGGCTAATACTTGAGATTTATAAGTTTGACATGGATTTGAGAGTTCCTAAGGGATAATTAGGATGTCACTGACTCAAAAGTCCCACTGTGATCACCATTATGTTAGGGCAATGAGGTGGTGATGAATCATTGGATACTATTTGACAAGGGTTTCTAAATTCTTTAAGGATTTCTAAGCTTGTTACTTACTCAGAAGGTCCCACCGTGATCGCCATTATGTTAGGTCCCCGTAATTTTTTAGATTGTCGAGAAAAAATGAACAGGGGTAACATCAAACCAGTCTTTGGAGTCCTAGGACCTATCCTTCCTAGACTCAGAGAGGGCTCTCTCTATTTTTTGCAAAGGATGTGAGCTTGTTTTTTTTTAGGATTTGATTTTAGGCTAGTTGTTAAGTTTAGGGTTTGTTTGTTTGTTTGGGTTGGGTAGGTTGTCAAGTAGAATATATGGAATGAAAGTTTCAAGTCATTGGGCTATGGAGTCTACAAAAGGTCTTGGATAGTTCAACAATGGATCAAGGTGCATCACAGGGAAAATCTAACATGGTCAAATGGATCTTCAAAGTTTGTGTGAGATGAAATGAACATCAAGTTTGTGAACATAGTAGGTGCAAAAAGGGTAGTTAAGAGTCCTTGAACAAATAGCTTTGAACAAGAATGGTATTTAACACTACTAAGCATGAGGAAATATTCAAAAGATAGGACAAATCAATAACTTCTCTTATTAAACTCAAGCAAATAAGCATTCAAGACAAACAGTCCAGTGAACTATAGAAGGCAAGAAACTTGTAAAACTTCTAGTGATTTCACCTTCAAGATTAGAAAACATTTAAGATAGACATATAACATAGATAAAGGAAGAGGGAATGCCTAAAATTCATTAATCAAATCTATAAATACCTCCAAAGAAACTTTTTAGGATAGACAAAGGGCATAGAAAATAATGGACCTCTTTAGCTAAACCTAATCAGTGATACTTCAAAGTAAGATCTTAAAAACAATGTTTAAGTAATACCAAAAAAGCAAGGCTAACCATAAATTTGTTTTGAAATTTTCTTCATTGAATCATTCGTAAGATAAAAAAGAATAAGTGGGTCTAGAGAGAAACTAAGAATTCTCTAAATAGACCTAGCAGAGGAAATCAGAGGAAATAGAGGAGAAACAGAGCTAAGGTCCCTCTCAACAACATTTCTTAGCCTAAAACATTTGTCCTACTGCAACATAGAACGATGAAACATAATGATAACATAAGAAAACATGAACTAAATAGGAACAAATCACCATTAACTATGCTCAAGGATCCTGGAAGCAAGCCTTCTCCATTGTCAAGCAAGCCAAGCCATCCACAAACACCAAAACCAATTTCTCTTCAATCTCCAAGTATATGTATTACTCACAAGAGTCATAAAATTCCAACCCAATAAAATAATGCCTCCATGATCTATTTAACTTGCATTGGAGGGTCTAAACCCTAAATATGGTTTGAAAATGTCATAAATACCATTTATGTCCAAGAGACCATGCAAGGCACAAGGCATAAAATATCTAATGAAATAAATGTAAAAATAACTTCTAACACCTAAATTTGGAGTGATTTGCCCCAAAAAACACTAAAATATATTTTTTCCATAAATGAGTGTCTTTTTTTGACTTTTTCACATAAGGGCGCAACAGAGAGGTCTAAGGGCGCAGTGCCTACACAGGAAAACTGAGTCATCTTGCAGCCATGTTTTGAAGGCATTCCCAATGTTGGAATGAGCTTTGTCATAGCTCGTTGGAAAGTCGGATGAGTCTACTTTCCAAAACTTCCATTTTTTTTATGATTAGGTTTCACTTTACTTTTAAAAAATCAAAATTTCCAAGGCTTCTAAGGGCATAACACGAGCCCTAAAAACATGGCAGAAAAGTCAAATTTTGCATGTTTTTGGGCCTTTTGGAGGACCAAATCAACTCCAAATGACATGAAATTTTGTGAGAATGTTGTACGTGACCTTAGAAATCCAAAAATTTAAATCATTTCTCCTGAGGATTCCCTGAGAAAAATCATAGTGCCAAGGGCGTTGTGTCCTTGGCCCTCCAAATCAGCAAAAACTCAAAATTTCCAAAAAGTTCCCAAAATTTAGATTTGCCTTGATTTTTATGTCTAGGATTCTTGTGTGGAAGCATCACCAAGGATTTCAAGGTTTTGTTTGTCTTTGGATTTCTTGAGTGCTTGAATTTCGGCAAGGGCACCTTTGAGCTTAGCCCTTGCAATTTGATTTCTCAAGGCATAGTGCTTGGCCATATTTTTCTGTAGGCCAAGGTCCCTTTGTGTCTTCTTTAGCTACTTGTTTTCAACCTTATAATACTTAATGACATGATTTTCCATGCCAAGAATTTTTTGTAGCTCCCTAATCTGGGCATATTTTATCTGGAGCAATATGTTAATGGTCCTCTCTTCATTCTCATCCTCTAGGTCAATCAGTTCAAATTTTTGTCTAGTTCCATGCTTACCTCTCTTATCTCCAACGGTGACCTTTTCCTTGCCTTTGTCAAGCTTCTTTGTTGATGTGTAAGGTATGGCTTCTTGCCTTTTAGAGGCAACAAACACATGCCTACTTCCTCTTTGATATTTCAAAGGAAAAGGTGAAACTTTGATCATTTCAGTGCCCTCGCTCTTGCTTTTATCATTGTGGTCATCTTTATTTGTCTTAAACTAACATCTTGGCTCACTTCTTCGTTTCTATCATCATCCCTTTCTCCTTCACTGATATCAACTTCACTGTCTTGTGCACTAACTTCATCTTCACTATGATTCTTACTATTTTCTGACTCATGGGTACTTTCTTGATTTTCCTTATCCTCATTGTTAGAGGTGTCATCATTTGTTTTTTCACTGTCTTCTTCTACCTCTTCACTATTTTCTGCACCTTCATTTTTCCCCTCATTACTACTAGGAACCTCACTGTTTTCTCTGTCATGACTGTCACCATGGCTCTTTGTTTGACTTTCATGCTCTTTGTTGTCTTCTTCTTTACTGTTGCTTGCCTAATTATTCCCAACATCAGCCTCACTGATTTCTGCACTGCTAGATTCTTCCTTTGTTTATGCATCATTGTCCTTATCACTGTCATGAGCCTCATCAAAATTTGTTTCATGGTCTTTCGTTTCCATGCTTTCTGTACTTCCTTTATCATCACTATGAGTCTCACCGTTTTTAGGTTCAGTGTTCTTTTCATCGCCAATATTTTCTACCTAATCTTCATTTACATCTATCTTCGTGTCTTCTTGACCACTTTCTTCATTTGTGTCCTCATTGTTTTCTTCCTCTTTACTGTCATCTTCTTCATTATTGCTTGATTGATAATTACCCTCTCCTTCATGGTCACCTGATTATTCATTTTCACTTTCCTCATTTCCTAATGCATTGGGAGAGGGTGATGAAGGAGGGTTTCCTTGAGGTGAGGGGACATGTGTAGATGGTGAAACATGTTCATCATGAGATGATGGAGGAGTAAGGATAGGAGGATGAGATGATGAGGGAAGACTGTGCTGAGGATGGGGTTGTGGGAACTTGTGAAGATCTCATGGGTAATGAAAACCTCCCATGGAATACCCTTTTGCTCCAATTGATGCAACACAACCATATTAATAAAGGAGTGATGAAAGTAACTTTGCATCTTCTGGGAGTAGGCTCTCTTTTGTATAATGAAGGACATCTTATCAATACTCCTGTAGAGGTAGTTGGGTAGGTGCAGCCTCTTGACCCTAGTAAAGTGCATGAGTAGCCTAATATGATAACAATAAAGCCTAGAGAACTTCCCCTTACATGTAAAGTATTTCATGATCACTCTCATCAGGGGTGCATATCTATCTAGCAAATGTGAGAAAGGAAATATGGATTTTATGTTGTCTTGGTATCTAGGCTTTAGGAAAGGCTCATAGTGGCTCAAGTCTAGATTACTCTATTTGAAGCACTTCTCCCCTACACAGGGTATGCCTGTAGCATGGGCAATGGCATCTGAGGAGAGTTCAAAAGGCACCCATGCAAATTTTGAGTGTTTGTCATGTAGGTTAAGGATGAATAGCCTTGTGAGCTCTGGGTGACTTTGTAACTGTTGTACTCTTTCACAAAAGTGAAAACATCCCACATTTTGGAAATATGTGTCAGCCATATGAGATGCCATCAGCTCATCGGTGTTTTGAGGTTCAAACCTATTAATATTACCACATCTGTGTTGGTGTCTCCTTGGCACTGGGCTTCCCTCACCACTATCACTGTTACCCTGCCCTGACATCTTGATCACCACTACTTTGAAAACCAAAACCCTAACTCTGCTTGTTAAATTGATATGGAAAAAGGGTGAGGGAGTGATGGTGAAAAAAGGCACCTTTATACAGGTGAGGGATTAGTGAATGAGGGTGATGAAAAAACCCTAGATGAATGGAAATTTTTTTATCAATACAATCCTATGTGTGCCCTCAATATCCAGGTGGAGGAGTGTTTCAAACAATGATATTTTTATCATGAAAATTAGGCTTTCACCTTAGCATTTTCAATTTCTCTTAGCTTAAAATCATCAAAATGATATAGAGGGAAAATAGGACATCCACCTACCATTTAAAGATGTTTTGAAGTCCCTTGATGGTAGCTTAGAGGTGTTCTTGAGGTAATTTGAGTGCCTGCAGGGTGTGGAGGCACTCCAGGTGAAACGCGCAGCGCCTAAACATGCAGTCGAGTGACTTGAATGCACAGCGGTGAATGTGCAATGGTGAATTTGCAACAGGATGGTCTGAACATGGAGTCAGGTGGCAAACACATAGCGTTGTAGGCTGCCGAGCCTATCGGACCTTCCGGATGAATGCGCAGTGCTGTGGGTTGCCAGTCTTGTCAAGCCTTTCGATTGAATGCGCAATGCACTTTTGAATGCGCAGCGTGTACCTACAAGTGCGCAACTCGAAGCAATTTTACAAGGGTTTTTTCGGCAGGGGTGCAATGCCCGATTCTAAATGCGTAGTGTCACCATGAATGCGCAGCGCCTTCGAACTTGCCTGAATTTGACCCAAAATTCACAGTCTTCTCTCCTGGATGTTTCTAATTTCTCTGCAAGGGAATAATAAGTCGAATGATAAAAAAAATTCCATTTTATATATTTTGGATTCAAATTAAATAAGTTTTGAACCCATATCCTAGTGTTTTGATCCTTTTCACTTTTCACTAACTCTTTTGACATTTTGCTGTGTAGGAGAGTCGAAAACCTTGAAGTGACTCTTCTTCTTGCTCCTTGAGAGTTTACATGCTCATTTGTCATTTTGGTGATTTAACCACACAGTAACTCCTTTAAAAAAAATTCTTGACCTATACCTTGGAATTCAAAACATCTTGTGCTGGGCATGTGACTGAAAACTCTATATTCACCTTTCTTACTGACCCTTAGGCATGATAAACTGACCTCTAGAAAGCACTATGAGTTCCAAAAATCATGCTTGATACCCTCTGTTGGTCATTGCTGATTTGTAATAGCCCTTTAAAATACTAACTTTTTTTTTCTTTCTCCTTGGATCATGAAAAATTTACCTTTGAAAATCTTAGATAGGGTTGCACACAGTGGTATTTTCAAGGCTGTGTTTTTCAATATAATTGTCAAATTGTCCTTCTCACACTTTCTTACTAACAACCTTACAATGTTTGTATGCAGGTTTGACAAACATGGTGAATTTTGACTTCTGTAATTTTGAGGCTTGATATGTTTTCCTTTGACACCTTTGAGACTGAAACACAAGGGAAAACCTTCACAATACTCTTTTTCCAATACCATGGGTTTTAAACAATGCCTTTCACCTCGTTTGGCCACTTCTGATTTGCAGGTGCCCTAAAACATTGAAGTCCCCTTTCCTTTTATTCCTGAATCTTGACACATTCATTTACACAACAGAAACCTTGTAATTACCTTTGGTTTCTACTTTGGACCTCATACCATGTTTTTTATATCTTTTGACCACTGAGTGTAAATGACTAAAATGAGAACTTGACCCAACTTTCACTGAGACTCTTTCCATCCTTGTTCTTTTGAGGCAGTGAGACATTTTACCTCGGCAAACTCTGGTTGTCGCTTACAACAGTCCCTTCAAATATTCCTTCTAATGTCATCATGGATTTCAAACCATGCCTTTCACCCTCTTGATCATCTCCCCAAAACCCTAGGTGTGTGGAATTCTTGAAAACAATTACCAGTTTTGTCTTCTAAGTTCTTTATAGCCCTTTCAAGTTCATTCTTCTTTCTCTAGTTCACCTCACCTTTTTCCCTTTTTTATCTATAATTTCTAAAAACTTCTTCCATGTTTGGTTTTCTTCGTGTGCCTTCTTCATGTGATTTGCTGCACTAGATCCTTATTTGGAGCACTGTTGGTCGAGTCAGGCTTAGAGACCCTAATTATTCTTCAACACAAATGCTTCCTCTCTCTTTGTTGTGAATGTCTTCATTGAGGAGCATGTCTCTTACCTTACTAATTTTCTGTTGATAGTCACGTTAACACTCCTGTAGAAATGTCAAAATGCACAGTTGCCTTTGCAGAACTTGAACTTAATAAATTAGTCCTCCTTGGAGATTTTATGGTCTTTCTTCTTCTTTCACATTTGAGCCAGCCTCTAGCACAGGAAAAATAGAGCTTAAAAAACCAATCATGACACTGCAGCCTATGTAACCCTAATGATCCAGTGGGAGGGTCCTTTGACTTGGTCTTTGACTAAAACTTGGTTTGGGGTCTTCAAGTTTAAAAACAGATTTTTTGGGAAATTGATGTATTGAAGATCCAAAATACAATGTACTTGATTTATATAAAGAGCCTACAAAGATAGTTTTGAGACCATCAATGCTTGAGGGACTTGGTGAACATGAGAAGGAACATGTTGTTTGGTAATCCTAGATGGAAATTGGAGGGGTGAGGCAAAGGCAAAACGGAGTGCTGAGGTTATAAGTGGAAAAATAGGATATAGATGAGTGGTAGAAGCCCATGAGGGGTCTTTAAGGAGTGGTAGGTTAACCATGGAATGGAAAAATAGTAGAATAGTGAAATTTTGGTTTAAGGATAATGAAGGCAGTGAGATTTCTAAAACTCACAGTATTCATGAGTCATGTTTTTATAAATCTAGGACAAATATTTAGTCATCTACAAATAGAAAAAATTACTGATGGCTAACATAGACATAGGAACTCGGATGAGGATCTGTGATATAAATGTGAAGTTTCAGGATTGTAATAAAATGTGAGGTTAGGATTGTTGTGTAATATTCTCAAATTTTCACATCATATTTGGAATATTAGAGTCCTTAATAAACTTAATCAATCAAGTAAATAAAGGGGTGGAGGGACCCACAAACCTCAAAGATCAATAAAAACTACTTTTAATGTGTGTATGTGGATATTCTAGATCTATATCTAAAATCATGGAGTAGTGGAGAAGCTCCATTAATGGAGATCATTTCTCATTTATAAGATAGATTATGGAGGATGAAACAGTCAAATAAGATCATGGATCTTAAATATAAAATATTGAGGATCTTTGATAAGGTTAACTGAGATCATAATGCATTCAAAGAAGATCATGAAGCACTTATCATAAGATAGTGGAGGAAGTGGTGCATTTAATGCACAGAGCTAAGGTCCCTCTCAACAACATTTCCTAGCCTAAAACGTTTGTCCTACTGCAACATAGAACGATGAAACATAATGATAACATAAGAAATCACGAACTAAATAGGAACACGTCACCATTAACTATGCTCAAGGATCCTGGAAGCAAGCCTTCTCCATTGTCAAGCAAGACAAGTCATCCACAAACACCAAAACCAATTTCTCTTCAATCTCCAAGTATATGTATTACTCACAAGAGTCATAAAATTCCAACCCAATACAATAATGCCTCCATGATCTATTTAACTTGCATTGGAGGTTCTAAACCCTAAATATGGTTTGAAAATGTCATAAATACCATTTATTTCCAAGAGACCATGCAAGGCACAAGGCATAAAATATCTAATGAAATAAATGTAAAAATAACTTCTAACACCTAAATTTGGAGTGATTTGCCCCAAAAAACACTAAAATATATTTTTTCCATAAATGAGTGTCTTTTTTTTAATTTTTCACATAAGGGCGCAACAGAGAGGTCTAAGGGCGCAGTGCCTACACAGGAAAACTGAGTCATCTTGCAGCCATGTTTTGAAGGCATTCCCAATGTTTGAATGAGCTCCGTCATAGCTCGTTGGAAAGTCAGATGACTCTACTTTCCAAAAATTCCATTTTTTTTATGATTAGGTTTCACTTTCCTATTAAAAAATCAAAATTCCCAAGGCTTCTAAGGGCATAACACGAGCCGTAAAAACATGGCAGAAAAGTCAAATTTTGCATGTTTTTGGGCCTTTTGGAGGACCAAATCAACTCCAAATGACCTGAAATTTTGTGAGAATGTTGTACGTGACCTTAGAAATCCAAAAATTTAAATCATTTCTCCTGAGGATTCCCTGAGAAAAATCATAGTGCCAAGGGCGTTGTGTCCTTGGCCCTCCAAATCAACAAAAACTCAAAATTTCCAAAAAGTTCCCAAAATTTAGATTTGCCTTGATTTTTATGTCTAGGATGCTTGTGTGGAAGCATCAACAAGGATTTCAAGGTTTTGTTTGTCTTTGGACTTCTTGAGTGCTTGAATTTCGGCAAGGGCACCTTTGAGCTTAGCCCTTGCAATTTGATTTCTCAAGGCATAGTGCTTGGCCATATTTTTCTGTAGGCCAAGGTCCCTTTGTGTCTTCTTTAGCTACTTGTTTTCAACCTTATAATACTTAATGACATGATTTTCCATGCCAAGAATTTTTTGTAGCTCCCTAATCTGGGCATATTTTATCTGGAGCAATATGTTAATGGTCCTCTCTTCATTCTCATCCTCTAGGTCAATCAGTTCAAATTTTTGTTTAGTTCCATGCTTACCTCTCTT
Source organism: Pinus albicaulis (assembly GCA_034641835.2). Classification (NCBI taxonomy): domain Eukaryota; kingdom Viridiplantae; phylum Streptophyta; class Pinopsida; order Pinales; family Pinaceae; genus Pinus; species Pinus albicaulis. Next base: position 1,146,608,573 of record CM076582.1, read on the forward strand.
ATCTCCAACGGTGACCTTTTCCTTGCCTTTTTCAAGCTTCTTTGTTGATGTGTAAGGTATGGCTCCTTGCCTTTTAGAGGCAACAAACACATGCCTACTTCCCCTTTGATATTTTAAAGGAAAAGGTGAAACTTTGATCATTTCAGTGCCCTCGCTCTTGCTTTTATCATTGTGGTCATCTTTATTTGTCTTAAAATAACATCTTGGCTCACTTCTTCGTTTCTATCATCATCCCTTTCGCCTTCTCTGATATCAACTTCACTGTCTTGTGCACTAACTTCATCTTCACTATGATTCTTACTATTTTCTGACTCATGGGTACTTTCTTGATTTTCCTTATCCTCATTGTTAGAGGTGTCATCATTTGTTTTTTCACTGTCTTCTTCTACCTCTTCACTATTTTCTGCACCTTCATTTTTCCCTTCATTACTACTAGGAACCTCACTGTTTTCTTTGTCATGACTGTCACCATGGCTCTTTGTTTGACTTTCATGCTCTTTGTTGTCTTCTTCTTTACTGTTGCTTGCCTAATTATTCCCAACATCAGCCTCACTGATTTCTGCACTACTATATTCTTCCTTTGTTTATGCATCATTGTCCTTATCACTGTCATGAGCCTCATCAAAATTTGTTTCATGGTCTTTCGTTTCCATGCTTTCTGTACTTCCTTTATCATCACTATGAGTCTCACCGTTTTTAGGTTCAGTGGCCTTTTCATCGCCAATATTTTCTACCTAATCTTCATTTACATCTATCTTCGTGTCTTCTTGACCACTTTCTTCATTTGTGTCCTCATTGTTTTCTTGCTCTTTACTGTCATCTTCTTCATTATTGCTTGATTGATAATTACCCTCTCCTTCATGGTCACCTGATTATTCATTTTCACTTTCCTCATTTCCTAATGCATTGGGAGAGGGTGATGAAGGAGGGTTGCCTTGAGGTGAGGGAACATGTGTATATGGTGAAACATGTTCATCATGAGATGATGGAGGAGTAAGGATAGGAGGATGAGATGATGAGGGAAGACTATGCTGAGGATGGGGTTGTGGGAACTTGTGAAGATCTCATGGGTAATGAAAACCTCCCATGGAATACCCTTTTGCTCCAATTGATGCAACACAACCATATCGATAAAGGAGTGATGAAAGTAACTCTGCATCTTCTGGGAGTAGGCTCTCTTTTGTATAATGAAGGACATCTTATCAATACTCCTGTAGAGGTAGTTGGGTAGGTGCAGCCTCTTGACCCTAGTAAATTGCATGAGTAGCCTAATATGATAACAATAAAGCCTAGAGAACCTCCCCTTACATGTAAAGTATTTCATGATCAATCTCATCAGGGGTGCATATCTCTCTAGCAAATGTGAGAAAGGAAATATGGATTTTCTGTTGTCTTGGTATCTAGGCTTTAGGAAAGGCTCATAGTGGCTCAAGTCTAGATTACTCTGTTTGAAGCACTTCTCCCCTACACAGGGTATGCCTGTAGCATGGGAAATGGCATCTGAGGAGAGTTCAAAAGGCACCCATGCAAATTTTGAGTGTTTGTCATGTAGGTTAAGGATGAATAGCCTTGTGAGCTTCCGGGGGTGACTTTGTAACTCGGGCTGTGACTCTTTCACAAAGTGAATACATCCCACATTTTGGAAATATGTATGTCAACATATGAGATGCCATCACTACCGATGTTTTGAGGTTCAAACTCATTAAACTTACCACATCCGTGTTGGTGTCTCCGCACTGGCTTCCCTCACCACTATCAATCGTTACTCCCCGCTCTAACATCTTCATCACCACTACTTTGAAAACCAAACCCTAACTCGTCATAAATTGATATTCAAAAAGGGTAAGGAGTGATGATGAGTAAAGACAACTTTTTACAAGTGAGGGATGAGTGAATGAAGGTGAGGAAAAACCCTAGGTGAATGACCAATTTTTCAACAATACAACTCTCCGTGTGTTCTCAGTATGCAGATGAAGGAGTGTTTTGAACAGTGATGTTTTTGAGCATGAACTTAGGTTTTTTCCCCTTTAGGGTTTTCAATTTCTCTCAACTTCACACCATCAAAATGTACTGAGGGAGGTAAGGAAATCCACTTACTAATCAAATATTCTTTGAAGACCCTTGATGGCAGTTTGGAGGTGTTCTTGAGGTAATTTGAGGGCCTGCAGGGTGTGGAGGCACTCCAGGTGAAACGCGCAGCGCCTAAACATGCAGTCGGGTGACCTGAATGCACAGCGGTGAACGTGCAATGGTGAATTCGCAACAGGATGGTCTGAACATGGAGTCAGGTGGCAAACACATAGCGTTGTGGGCTGCCGAGCCTGTCGGACCTTCCGGATGAATGTATAGTGCTGTGGGCTGCCAGTCTTGTCAGGCCTTTCAATTGAATATGCAATGCACTTTTGAATGCGCAGCATGTACCTACAAGTGCGCAACTCGAAGCAATTTTACAAGGGTTTTTTCGGCAGGGGTGCAATGCCCGATTCTAAATGCGTAGTGTCACCATGAATGCGCAACGCCTTCAAACTTGCCTGAATTTGACCCAAAATTTACAGTCTTCTCTCCTGGATGTTTCTAATTTCTCTGCAAGGGAATAATAAGTCGAATGATAAAAAAAATTCCATTTTATATATTTTGGATTCAAATTAAATAATTTTCAACCCATATCCTAATGTTTTGAGCCTTTACTTTTCACTAACCCTTTTGACATTTTTACCGTGTGGGAGACTCGAAAACCTTTAAGTGACTCTTCTTCTGTTCTTTGAGAGTTTACATGCTCATTTGTCATTTTGGTGATTTAACCACACAAGAATCCCCTTTAAAAAAATTGACCTATACCTTGGAATTCAAAACATCTTGTGCTGGGCATGTGACTGAAAACTCTATATTCACCTTTCTTACTGACCCTTAGGCATGATAAACTGACCTCTAGAAAGCACTATGAGTTCCAAAAATCATGCTTGATACCCTCTGTTGGTCATTGCTGATTTGTAATAGCCCTTTAAAATACTAACTTTTTTTCTCTTTCTCCTTGGATCATGAAAAATTTACCTTTGAAAATCTTAGAGAGGGTTGCACACAGTGGTATTTTCAAGGCTGTGTTTTTCAATATAATTGTCAAATTGTCCTTCTCACACTTTCTTACTAACAACCTTACAGTGTTTGTATGCAGGTTTGACAAACATGGTGAATTTTGACTTCTGTAATCTTGAGGCTTGATATGTTTTCCTTTGATACCTTTGAGACTGAAACACAAGGGAAAACCTTCACAACACTCTTTTTCCAATACCATGGGTTTTAAACAATGCCTTTCACCTCGTTTGGCCACTTCTGATTTGCAGGTGCCCTAAAACATTGAAGTCCCCTTTCCTTTTATTCCTGAATCTTGACACATTCATTTACACAACAGAAACCTTGTAATTACCTTTGGTTTCTACTTTGGACCTCATACCATGTTTTTTATATCTTTTGACCACTGAGTGTAAATGACTAAAATGAGAACTTGACCCTACTTTCACTGATACTCTTTCCATCCTTGTTCTTTTGAGGCAGTGAGACATTTTACCTCGGCAAACTCTGGGTGTCACTTACAACAGTCCCTTCAAATCTTCCTTCTAATGTCATCATGGATTTCAAACCATGCCTTTCACCCTCTTGATTATCTCCCCAAAACCCTAGGTGTGTGGAATTCTTGAAAACAATTACCAGTTTTTTCTTCTAAGTTCTTTATAGCCCTTTCAAGTTCATTCTTCTTTCTCTAGTTCACCTCACCTTTTTCCCTTTTTTATCTATAATTTCTAAAAACTTCTTCCATGTTTGGTTCTCTCATGTGCCTTCTTCCATGTGATCTGCCGTACTCGTATCCTTATTTGGAGCACTTCATATCGAGTCATGGAGGTGGCTCAATTCTTTGAACACAAAATTCTCCCTCTATCTTTGTTGTGAATGTCTTCATTGAGGAGCAGGCCTCTCACCTTACCAATTTTCTGCTGATAGTCACTTTAACACTCCTGCACAAATGTCAAAATGCACAGTTGCCTTTTGCAGAACTTGAACTTAATAAATTAATCCTCCTCGAGATTTTATGGTCTTCTTTCTTCTTCTTTCAAATTTGAGCCAACCTCTAGCACAGAAAAAATAGAGCTTAAAAAACCAATCCATGACACGTTCCTCTATGTAACCCTAATGACCTAGTGGGAGGGTCCTTTGACTTGGTCTTTGACTAAAAACTTGGCTTGGGTCTTCAAGTTTAAAAACAAACATTTTTTGGGAAATTGATGTATTGAAGATCCAAAATACAATGTACTTGATTTATATAAGGAGCCTACAAAGATAGTTTTGAGACCATCAATGCTTCGAGGGACTTGGTGAAACATGGGAAGGAACATTTTGCTTGGTAATCCTAGATGGAAATTGGAGGGGTGAGGCAAAGGCAAAACGGAGGCCGAGGTTATAGGTGGGAAAATAGGATATGATGTGAGTGGTAGAAGCCTGGCGAGGGGTCTTTAAGGAGTGGTAGGTTAACCATGGAATGGAAAAATAGTAGAATAGTGAAATTTTGGTTTAAGGATAATGAAGGCAGTGAGATTTCTAAAACTCACAGTATTCATAAGTCATGTTTTTATAAATCTAGGACAAATATTTAGTCATCTACAAATAGAAAAAATTACTGATGGCTAACATAGACATAGGAACTCGGATGAGGATCTGTGATATAAATGTGAAGTTTCAGGATTGTAATAAAATGTGAGGTTAGGACTGTTGTGTAATATTCTCAAATTTTCACATCATATTTGGAATATTAGAGTCCTTAATAAACTTAATCAATTAAGTAAATAAAGGGGTGGAGGGACCCACAAACCTCAAAGATAAATAAAATCTACTTTTAATGTGTGTATGTGGATATTCTAGATCTATATCTAAAATCATGGAGTAGTGGAGAAGCTCCATTAATGGAGATCATTTCTCATTTATAAGATAGATTATGGAGGATGAAACAGTCAAATAAGATCATGGATCTTAAATATAAAATATTGAGGATCTTTGATAAGGTTAACTGAGATCATAATGCATTCAAAGAAGATCATGAAGCACTTATCATAAGATAGTGGAGGAAGTGGTGCATTTAATGCACAGAGCTAAGGTCCCTCTCAACAACATTTCTTAGCCTAAAACGTTTGTCCTACTGCAACATAGAACGATGAAACATAATGATAACATAAGAAAACATGAACTAAATAGGAACACATCACCATTAACTATGCTCAAGGATCCTGGAAGCAAGCCTTCTCCATTGTCAAGCAAGCCAAGTCATCCACAAACACCAAAACCAATTTCTCTTCAATCTCCAAGTATATCTATTACTCACAAGAGTCATAAAATTCCAACCCAATACAATAATGCCTCCATGATCTATTTAACTTGCATTGGAGGGTCTAAACCCTAAATATGGTTTGAAAATGTCATAAATACCATTTATGTCCAAGAGACCATGCAAGGCACAAGGCATAAAATATCTAATGAAATAAATGTAAAAATAACTTCTAACACCTAAATTTGGAGTGATTTGCTCCAAAAAACACTAAAATATATTTTTTCCATAAATGAGTGTCTTTTTTTTAATTTTTCACATAAGGGCGCAACAGAGAGGTCTAAGGGCGTAGTGCCTACACAGGAAAACTGAGTCATCTTGCAGCCATGTTTTGAAGGCATTCCCAATGTTGGAATGAGCTCCGTCATAGCTCGTTGGAAAGTCAGATGACTCTACTTTCCAAAAATTCCATATTTTTTATGATTAGGTTTCACTTTACTATTAAAAAATCAAAATTCCCAAGGCTTCTAAGGGCATAACACAAGCCCTAAAAACATGGCAGAAAAGTCAAATTTTGCATGTTTTTGGGCCTTTTGGAGGACCAAATCAACTCCAAATGACCTGAAATTTTGTGAGAATGTTGTACGTGACCTTAGAAATCCAAAAATTTAAATCATTTCTCCTGAGGATTCCCTGAGAAAAATCATAGTGCCAAGGGCGTTGTGTCCTTGGCCCTCCAAATCAGCAAAAACTCAAAATTTCCAAAAAGTTCCCAAAATTTAGATTTTCCTTGATTTTTATGTCTAGGATGCTTGTGTGGAAGCATCAACAAGGATTTCAAGATTTTGTTTGTCTTTGGACTTCTTGAGTGCTTGAATTTCGGCAAGGGCACCTTTGAGCTTAGCCCTTGCAATTTGATTTCTCAAGGCATAGTGCTTGGCCATATTTTTCTATAGGCCAAGGTCCCTTTGTGTCTTCTTTAGCTACTTGTTTTCAACCTTATAATACTTAATGACATGATTTTCCATGCCAAGACTTTTTTGTAGCTCCCTAATCTGGGCATATTTTATCTGGAGCAATATGTTAATGGTCCTCTCTTCATTCTCATCCTCTAGGTCAATCAGTTCAAATTTTTGTTTAGTTCCATGCTTACCTCTCTTATCTCCAACGGTGACCTTTTCCTTGCCTTTTTCAAGCTTCTTTGTTGATGTGTAAGGTATGGCTCCTTGCCTTTTAGAGGAAACAAACACATGCCTACTTCCTCTTTGATATTTCAAAGGAAAAGGTGAAACTTTGATCATTTCAGTGCCCTCGCTCTTGCTTTTATCATTGTGGTCATCTTTATTTGTCTTAAAATAACATCTTGGCTCACTTCTTCATTTCTAGCATCATCCCTTTCGCCTTCGCTGATATCAACTTCACTGTCTTGTGCACTAACTTCATCTTCACTATGATTCTTACTATTTTCTGACTCATGGGTACTTTCTTGATTTTCCTTATCCTCATTGTTAGAGGTGTCATCATTTGTTTTTTCACTGTCTTCTTCTACCTCTTCACTATTTTCTGCACCTTCATTTTTCCCTTCATTACTACTAGGAACCTCACTGTTTTCTCTGTCATGACTGTCACCATGGCTCTTTGTTTGACTTTCATGCTCTTTGTTGTCTTCTTCTTTACTGTTGCTTGCCTAATTATTCCCAACATCAGCCTCACTGATTTCTGCACTACTAGATTCTTCCTTTGTTTATGCATCATTGTCCTTATCACTGTCATGAGCCTCATCAAAATTTGTTTCATGGTCTTTCGTTTCCATGCTTTCTGTACTTCATTTATCATCACTATGAGTCTCACTGTTTTTAGGTTCAGTGGCCTTTTCATCGCCAATATTTTCTACCTAATCTTCATTTACATCTATCTTCGTGTCTTCTTGACCACTTTCTTCATTTGTGTCCTCATTGTTTTCTTGCTCTTTACTGTCATCTTCTTCATTATTGCTTGATTGATAATTACCCTCTCCTTCATGGTCACCTGATTATTCATTTTCACTTTCCTCATTTCCTAATGCATTGGGAGAGGGTGATGAAGGAGGGTTGCCCTGAGGTGAATGGATATGTGTATATGGTGAAACATGTTCAGCAGGCGATGATGGAGGAGTAGGGATAGGAGGATGAGATGATGAGGAAAGACCGGCTGAGGATGGTTGGAATCTGTGAGAAGATCTCCAAGGGTGAAAACTTCCCATGAAGCCCTTTTTGCTCTAATTGACACAACCATATTAATAAAGGAGTGATGAAAGTAACTTTGCATCTTTCCGGGAGTAGGCTCTCTTTGTATAATGAAGGACATCTTATCAATAATCCCGAGAGAGGTAGTCAGAAAATTTCGACTCCTAGTAAAGTGCATGAGTAGCCTAATATGATAACAATAAAGCCTAGAGAACCTCCCCTTACATGTAAAGTATTTCATGATCAATCTCATCAGGGGTGCATATCTCTCTAGCAAATGTGAGAAAGGAAATATGGATTTTCTGTTGTCTTGGTATCTAGGCTTTAGAAAAGGCTCATAGTGGCTCAAGTCTAGATTACTCTGTTTGAAGCACTTCTCCCCTACACAGGGTATGCCTGTAGCATGGGAAATGGCATCTGAGGAGAGTTCAAAAGGCACCCATGCAAATTTTGAGTGTTTGTCATGTAGGTTAAGGATGAATAGCCTTGTGAGATCTGGGTGACTTTGTAACTATTGTACTCTTTCAAAAAAGTGAAAACATCCCACATTTTGGAAATATGTGTCAGCCATATGAGATGCCATCATCTCATCGGTGTTTTGAGGTTCAAACCTATTAATATTACCACATCTGTGTTGGTGTCTCCTTGGCACTGGGCTTCCCTCACCACTATCACTGTTACCCTGCCCTGACATCTTGATCACCGCTACTTTGAAAACCAAAACCCTAACTCTGCTTGTTAAATTGATATGGAAAAAGGGTAAGGGAGTGATGGTGAAAAAAGGCACCTTTATACAGGTGAGGGATGAGTGAATGAGGGTGATGAAAAAACCCTAGATGAATGGACATTTTTTTATCAATACAACCCTATGTGTGCCCTCAATATCCAGGTGGAGGAGTGTTTCAAACGATGATATTTTTATCATGAAAATTAGGCTTTCACCTTAGCATTTTCAATTTCTCTTAGCTTAAAATCATAAAAATGATCTAGAGGGAAAATAGGACATCCACCTACCATTTAAAGATGTTTTGAAGTCCCTTTATGGTAGCTTAGAGGTGTTCTTGAGGTAATTTGAGGGCCTGCAGGGTGTGGAGGCACTCCAGGTGAAACACGCAGCGCCTAAACATGCAGTCGGGTGACCTGAATGCACATCGGTGAACGTGCAATGGTGAATTCGCAACAGGATGGTCTGAACATGGAGTCAGGTAGCAAACACATAGCGTTGTGGGCTGCCGAGCCTGTCGGACCTTCCGGATGAATGCACAGTGCTGTGGGCTGCCAGTCTTGTCAGGCCTTTCGATTGAATACGCAATGCACTTTTGAATGCGCAGCATGTACCTACAAGTGCGCAACTCGAAGCAATTTTACAAGGGTTTTTTCGGCAGGGGTGCAATGCCCGATTCTAAATGCGTAGTGTCACCATGAATGCGCAACGCCTTCAAACTTGCCTGAATTTGACCCAAAATTCACAGTCTTCTCTCCTGGATGTTTCTAATTTCTCTGCAAGGGAATAATAAGTCGAATGATAAAAAAAATGCCATTTTATATATTTTGGATTCAAATTAAATAATTTTTGAACCCATATCCTAATGTTTTGAGCCTTTTTACTTTTCACTAACTCTTTTGACATTTTTCTGTGTAGGAGACTCGAAAACCTTTAAGTGACTCTTCTTCTTGCTCCTTGAGAGTTTACATGCTCATTTGTCATTTTGGTGATTTAACCACACAGTAACTCCTTTAAAAAAATTTCTTGACCTATACCTTGGAATTCAAAACATCTTGTGCTGGGCATGTGACTGAAAACTCTATATTCACCTTTCTTACTGACCCTTAGGCATGATAAACTGACCTCTAGAAAGCACTATGAGTTCCAAAAATCATGCTTGATACCCTCAGTTGGTCATTGCTGATTTGTAATAGCCCTTTAAAATACTAACTTTTTTTCTCTTTCTCCTTGGATCATGAAAAATTTACCTTTGAAAATCTTAGAGAGGGTTGCACACAGTGGTATTTTCAAGGCTGTGTTTTTCAATATAATTGTCAAATTGTCCTTCTCACACTTTCTTACTAACAACCTTACAGTGTTTGTATGCAGGTTTGACAAACATGGTGAATTTTGACTTCTGTAATCTTGAGGCTTGATATGTTTTCCTTTGACACCTTTGAGACTGAAACACAAGGGAAAACCTTCACAACACTCTTTTTCCAATACCATGGGTTTTAAACAATGCCTTTCACCTCGTTTGGCCACTTCTGATTTGCAGGTGCCCTAAAACATTGAAGTCCCCTTTCCTTTTATTCCTGAATCTTGACACATTCATTTACACAACAGAAAACTTGTAATTACCTTTGGTTTCTACTTTGGACCTCATACCATGTTTTTTATATCTTTTTACCACTGAGTGTAAATGACTAAAATGAGAACTTGACCCTACTTTCACTGATACTCTTTCCATCCTTGTTCTTTTGAGGCAGTGAGACATTTTACCTCGACAAAATCTGGGTGTCACTTACAACAGTCCCTTCAAATCTTCCTTCTAATGTCATCATGGATTTCAAACCATGCCTCTCACCCTCTTGATCATCTCCCCAAAACCCTAGGTGTGTGGAATTCTTGAAAACAATTACCAGTTTTTTCTTCTAAGTTCTTTATAGCCCTTTCAAGTTCATTCTTCTTTCTCTAGTTCACCTCACCTTTTTCCCTTTTTTATCTATAATTTCTAAAAACTTCTTCCATGTTTGGTTTTCTTGGTGTGCCTTCTTCATGTGATTTGCTGCACTAGATCCTTATTTGGAGCACTGTTGGTCGAGTCAGGCTTAGAGACCCTAATTCTTCTTGAACAAAAATGCTTCCTCTCTCTTTGTTGTGAATGTCTTCATTGAGGAGCATGCCTCTTACCTTACTAATTTTCTGTTGATAGTCACTTTAACACTCCTGTAGAAATGTCAAAATGCACAGTTGCCTTTGCAGAACTTGAACTTAATAAATTAATCCTCCTTGGAGATTTTATGGTCTTTCTTCTTCTTTCACATTTGAGCCAGCCTCTAGCACAGGAAAAATAGAGCTTAAAAAACCAATCATGACACTGCAGCCTATGTAACCCTAATGATCTAGTGGGAGGGTCCTTTGACTTGGTCTTTGACTAAAACTTGGTTTGGGGTCTTCATGTTTAAAAACAGATTTTTTGGGAAATTGATGTATTGAAGATCCAAAATACAATGTACTTGATTTATATAAAGAGCCTACAAAGATAGTTTTGAGACCATCAATGCTTGAGGGACTTGGTGAACATGGGAAGGAGCATGTTGTTTGGTAATCCTAGATGGAAATTGGAGGGGTGAGGCAAAGGAAAAACGGAGTGCTGAGGTTATAGGTGGGAAAATAGGATATAGATGAGTGGTAGAATCCCATGAGGGGTCTTTAAGGAGTGGTAGGTTAACCATGGAATGGAAAAATAGTAGAATAGTGAAATTTTGGTTTAAGGATAATAAAGGCAGTGAGATTTCTAAAACTCACAGTATTCATGAGTCATGTTTTTATAAATCTAGGACAAATATTTAGTCATCTACAAATAGAAAAAATTACTGATGGCTAACATAGACATAGGAACTCGGATGAGGATCTGTGATATAAATGTGAAGTTTCAAGATTGTAATAAAATGTGAGGTTAGGACTGTTGTGTAATATTCTCAAATTTTCACATCATATTTGGAATATTAGAGTCCTTAATAAACTTAATCAATTAAGTAAATAAAGGGGTGGAGGGACCCACAAACCTCAAAGATAAATAAAATCTACTTTTAATCTGTGTATGTGGATATTCTAGATCTATATATAAAATCATGGAGTAGTGGAGAAGCTCCATTAATGGAGATCATTTCTCATTTATAAGATAGATTATGGAGGACGAAACAGTCAAATAAGATCATGGATCTTAAATATAAAATATTGAGGATCTTTGATAAGGTTAACTGAGATCATAATGCATTCAAAGAAGATGATGAAGCACTTATCATAAGATAGTGGAGGAAGTGGTGCATTTAATGCACATATGATGGAGAGGGTGATCACCCTATGTGAACATGATGGAGGACATGAGTCTACAACGTAGTCAAACATGGAGACTATGTCCATATGTACTGCGCAGTTTTGGAGTGGGCCTAGGCTACGAAAGGCTTATGCATATAATGAAGGTGAAGGAAAAAAGGAAGGCATGATTTGGATTATTCATTTCTTGATCTATTTACATCTAGATTTGTCTTAGGACATTTCTATGCAAGCTTGGGCTATTTAGTAGAGTTTGCAATAATGTTTAGCATAGGGTGTTCCTAAGCGGGAACCCCACCTCTTTCTTTGAGTAGCTCTGGAAAGGGGATTGTTCTTCATTCCTTATCAGGCATTGGTGCCATGTTCAGGAGGTTTTTTGTATCATTCATCTAGGAAACCAGTGGAGTATTCATACTACCACTTTGTTCCTCACATTCAGCTTTTTAGGAGTAGCAAATCTACATCTGGCATTTAGGCCATGGAAAATTTTAGGGGCTAATATTCGCAGGTGGGCTAATTTTCCATGGTTTTTCCAAAAAAAAGATTCGCCAATTTCCATTTTTTTATAAAAATGATTCGCCCAAATTTTACAATATAAAATTATTTTACATTAAAAATCGCCCACATTATATATAAAACATATATAATATCATTATAAATTTGAATGATTTTACAAATACATCAATAAATTTTTTATAGTTTGCATATTAGGGACTAGTGAGATTTGCCAATTTTTTAAACTTCAAGATAATTTTCTATCCTTAAAATTATCCCTGATTTAGGCCATTGGGTTCTACTTCCATGCAGCATCAGTCCCTTCAAGGATTGCACAATCCAGCCCTGTAGATCTATTGGAGGAAGGCATTTTCCAGTATTTCAGTTGGAAATCTTATGAGGGATCATCTCCTCACATTGGATCTATTGTTTCCATCATTCAGGAGCTGATTTGACATATCTAACAGCAAGCTATTGAGCCTCCTTCTCCAACAGCACAATTTTTTGAAGTTTTTGTTCCTACAACAACTATTTTCAGTGTAGGAGATTGGAGGAGCTAGACCTTGAGCTTCTAGCCAAAGGATCTAGTGAAGGGATCAACCGCTCTTGCATAGATATGATTGTGCACCATCGTAGCCATCATACCATCAGATGTAGCTTTATATCTACATTCCCAGTAGCATATATGTGAAGCCCTAAGAGGGTGGTTTTCTTAGATTGAGAGATTTGAGAAACCCTTTCTGTGTTATCTTGGGAATCCATCATTGAGCCCTAATCTACATTTTTAGAATCATCGAGGCTCCCATTATGCCTAGATCTGACTTTCTATCTTTCAAGCAGTTGCAGTCCCAACAGTTGTAGTAGGGACAATGCAGTTTACCTTCCAGTAGTTCAGCAGTTACACAATCCATCTTGTGGGATCATTGCAGGGTCATTACAAGCCATCCTTTTGGCTTGAGTGTCTCATATTTTTAGCACTGTTGTAATTTATTTTTCACCTCTTATGTAATAAAATGGCTCAGCTATTTCTGTGCATTCTAATGTGTATATAGATTTATTTTTTATTTTCCATAGTTCTTATATTGTGTTTCAGTATTACTACATTCTCCCAATATTACAGTGGTATCAGAGCATGATCTTTGGCTCAGCTTATGAACACTTCATATTTTCATCAAAAGAAGAAGCAGATAGATGAGATCTATCATGGAGGAGGACAATTCTACCACTCCTTTCTTTATATCCATGCAAGATCTCTCCAAGGAGGTAAATAAAATGAAGAATGAAGTGCAAAAAGAAGATCCAAGAAGAAGATTTGATGAGGAAGGTCCAAGAACTTCCTATATCAAAGAAGAAAACCAGATAATTATAGATCTCCTCATAGATATATTATGCCCACTTTCTTTGGAGAAGGTGAAGGGTATAGCAATGAAGAAATAAGAAAAGATGAGACTCATGAGACTCTCAGTCTATATCTTGAAGAGTACAAAGCACAGTCTAGAGCATTCATGGAGAAGCTAACTCTCCAACAATTCTTCAAGATCAAAGGAGGATCCTATACCAGCAATAGAAGAAAGAGGCATAACAGATTCTATTTGCCTACATTTGATGGATCTTCCTCAAGAATTGTTAGGGCTTGGAGGAAAGAGTTATGTGCAATCTTCAGAATACATCCTGTAGCTGAAGGAGAGGTTGTTCGAATTGCAGCACTTCATATTTTAGGTGAAGCCAATGTTTGGTGGTTTGGTCACATGGAGCATGAAAAGGTGACTAAATATTCAGATTTATTTAACAAGTTGAGGAAGAAGTTTGATATGAGAAAACCATAGATGTATCACAAAGAGACATTTCCTAAGGAAACAAAGGAGGATGTCAATAGTGTCACTCTGGACAAGAAGTCACTACATTCACCAGCAACTGCAGAAGTACTTGCATCTAGAGAAGAGACACTTGCAACCTTGAAAGATAGTCTTGAGCTCCTGACACGTAGAGTCCCATGCATGATTCAGGATATGCATGAGGAAAAGGAGGAAGATTCCAACGCTTGTACACTTGAAGAAGAGCAGCTATCACTCTTACCAATAGTTGGAGACAGTATTGTCCCGGCTGGAGGAACTCTTGTGTTCTGGCAAGAGGTTTCCACACAGAAGTTGATCCAAGGTATGCATGAAATTTCATCACATATTTTTTTAGTAGATCTTATTGAAGCTTATGAAGACATGCCATTAGGGCCAATGCATAACCAAGGGTTAGAAAAAAATGCTGATTTGAAGCAGCAACATATCACAGTGTAGAGGACCCTTGATCTAATCAAGGAAGAGAATAATAACTATCCCAATTCATCATTGTTGAGCTACATTCAACCCTTTTATTTGAAGTGTAGAGTTTTAGAAAATGAGATTAGCATGATCCTACGTACAATAACTGGTTATGAGATTAGTATTGTCCCTTGCTTTGAGACAGCACATGTATTACCATGCAGATCTACAGTGCTGTCACTTAGTAGCTATGAAAATGAAGAGGCCCCATCATTCTTGGAGAATTATAAAGGTAGCTTCACTCATGAAGAAATGGAGGTAAAGATGGTAGATGGTAGACATCTTGAGATGAGGAATCTTTTGTCCTTTCTAGATGACACTTTCTCAATGAGCATCTCATTGCTCAAAGAGAAACTTCTACTTGCAGCAGATCCAAAAATTCATTGGTTTTGGAGGGCCTTTGGTGAAAAGAGAATCTCCTTCAGAGATCTCATTGGAGGTGCACTTCAACATTTCATGAAGTGAAAATTTCTTCATCAGTTTGGGGAGGATGGTATTCTACAAAGGGAGGATACCATGATTATGTAGTACATCATTCATCATCCACATTGGGGTGAGTGGGTGAGGATGATAAGAAAAGGGTTGCATGACCACTTTTAGATACATGACATGGGTCAGAAATCTTGGTTACATTGGTTTCTTTTTGGAGATCTGGTCACTACCCAAAGGCTCCTATTTCTTTGATCCATGCCTTGAAAAACACTTATGAAATGAAGAAGGAGGCATGGCTACATTGGCTACTCTTGGGTGAGTATGGTTAACACCCAATAGCTCATATTTTTCTAATTCATGCCTTGTGTATCAATGATAGAATGTAGCAAGAGAAGGCATGTTCACTTTGGTTGACCATGAGGGAGATTCGCCACCACATGACATCCCCTATGTCTATGTGTTTTAATTTGTGTAAAACTTGGCATGGCACTTTCATGATGTGTATTAATGGTGCTTACTTGTATTGCGCTGATGTGACATTCCAAATGTCTATCAGTATGTTTTTACTCCATGATGCACATTAGGAGGAGAGAAGGAAAAAAGATCCCTTGTTGCTTTGGTTACTTTTGGGGGAGTTTGGCTTATCCTTCTTGCATGGGGGAGATGGAGGATTGCAACAAAGGGCCTTACTCTGGTGGTTACTATTGGGAGAATATGGTTTGACATATTTGTCTACTCATATATCTCTATTTATTCTTTTGCATAATGTTAGAATGATGCTTAGATCCAACAAGGCCAATAGGGCTAAACATGAGAGTAAGTCAATGCTCAATCAAATTCATAAAGCATGGGATGGGAAGATGTATTGTGAGATGGATCTTTTACTTTTTGGAAAGAGCCACTTTATTTTATGTATCTCATGTATTAATGATTATTTTGGACATCATATGGTTGTCACTTGGTATTTCATGGTGGAAGGAAGACATCTAACCATGTATTTGGAGGTCATTATTTATATTTTTTAAAGACAACTTTGGAACCAAACATGCATAACACATTGCAGCAAATGGAGGAAGCCTTCCTTATGTGGATGCCATTTGGAGGGAAATAGATGGTTTGTATCTACTTTTGGAGTTGCTTGAGGACAAGCAACATTTTTCCGGAGGGGACTGTAATATTCCCAAATTTTCACATCATATTTTGAATATTAGAGTCCTTAATAAACTTAATTAATTAAGTAAATAAAAGGGTGGAGGGACCCAAAAACCTCAAAGATAAATAAAATCCACTTTTAATTTGTGTATGTGGATATTGTAGATCTAGACCTAAAATCATGGATTAGTGGAGCAACTCCATTAATGGAGATCATGTCTCATTTATGAGATAGATTATGGAGGATGAAACAGTCAAATAAGATAATGGATCTTAAATATAAAATCTTGAGGACCTTTGATAAGGTCAACTGAGATCATAATGCATTCAAAGAAGATCATGAAGCACTTATGATAATATAGTGGAGGAAGTGGTGCATTTAATGCACATCTGATGGAGAGGGTGATCATCCTATGTGAACATGATGGAGGACATGAAGCTACAGCCCAATCAAACATGGAGACTATGTCCACATCTACAACACAATTTTGGAGTGGGCCTAGTCTATGGAAGGCTCATGCATATAATGAAGGTGAAGGCACAAATGATGGCATGATTTGGATTATTCATTTCTTGATATGTTTAGATCTAGATTTGTCTTAGGAAATTTCTATGTAGGCTTGGGCTATTTAGCAGGGTTTGGAGTGCTATTTAAGACAGGGTGTTCCCGAGCGGGAATCCCACCTCTTTCTTTGAGTAGCTCTAGAAAGAGGATTGTTCTTCATTCCTTGTCAGGCATTGGTGCCATGTTCTGGAGGTTGTTTCTAGCATTCAGCTAGGAAACTAGTCAAGGATTCATCCTACCACTTTGTTCTTCAAATTCAGCCTTTCAGGAGCAGTAGATCTACATCTGGCATTCAAACCATTAGGTTCTACCTCCATGCAGCAACATTCCCTTTAAGGATTGCACAGTCCAGTCCTGTAGATATATTGGACGAAGGAAGTTTCCAGTATTTCAGCTACAAATCCTGTGAGGGATCATCTCCTCACATTGGATATATTGTTTCCATCATTCAGGAGCTGATTTGACATATCTAGCAGCAGGCTATTGAGCCTCCCTCTCTGATAGCACAATTTTCTGAAGTTGTTATTCCTACAGCAGGTATTTTCAGTGGAGGATATTGCATGAGCTAGATATTGAGCTTCTAGCCCAAGGATCTAGTGAAGGGAACAACCCCTTTTGCATAGATCTTATTGTGCACCATTGCAGCCATTATATCATCATATCTAGCTTCAGATCTACATTCCCAACAGCATATATGTGAAGCCCTAGGAAGGTGGTTTTCTTAGATTGACATATCTGAGAAACCCTTCCTGGATTATCTTGGGAATCCATCATTGAGCCTTGACCTACATTTTCAGCATCATCGAAGCTCCCATTCTGCCTAGATCTGACTTTCTATATTTCAGGAATTTGTAGCCCCAATAGTTGCAATGGGGACAACACATTTTACCTTCCAAGATTTCAACAGTTACGCAATCCCTCTTATGGGATCATTGCTGGATCATTCCAGGCCATCATTTTGGCTTGAGTGTCTCATATTTTGAGCATTTTTGTACTTGCTTTTCCACCTCCTATATAATAAAATGGCTCAGTTACTTCTGTGCATTATGATGTGTATATATTTATTGTTTACTTTTTTGCAGTTCTTATATTGTGTTTCAGTATTACTGCATTATCCCTTTTGGGATATTACATGTTGTTTGGTGTGAAGAAGGTAGATAGATCAGCTAAGAAATAAGGTTATCCCACATACATGGTTTGGGTATAAATATTTTGGAAAATATCACAATAAGCCAAGGATAATCACAGTAACCAAAGGTAATCTCAGGAAGTGACAAAATTACAGTGAGTGCGAAGTAAGATAAGTCTGCTCAAATAAGTAATACAATGCAAGAAAAGGTATCTATATAGTATGAAGAAGTTGGATTTTCCAGCGAAAGGAGACAGGACGTGTTCAAATTAAAGACCAGCTAACAAGGTTATGTAGAGGTGCAATGTGTACACAGGATAATATATGAAAAGGTTTTTATATCTTAAAGAATGAAGAATATAGTTAGAGACCAAGCTCTCTAGTCCTAGTGTAGGATGGTGCAAGATGGTGCAGAAAAGAAGGATCAAATTAAGGAGTCAAGGTATAAGCAGATACAAGGCCTTGGAGGAATACAAGGGTTAATCATCTATGTCATGGTCATGGTACATGTCAACTTAAAGTCTATAAAAAGAATTTCTTATGGCTTTTCCTCTCCAAGAGGGATAGGTTTTGTCCCTGGCTTGAAGAACCTAAATTTGTGTCTCGTGTGTTTTGGTAATTGACTTGATGAAGGACATAATAAAGCTAAGAAGAGAAGACATAAGTTTTATAGATAATTTTGGGCATCATCCCTAAGACCAATATGAAAAGGGTCTATCATCCCCTAATTCAACACAAATAGGGTCTATCACCCCCTAATTCAGTTGCTACATGCCCTAGAGAATTCATTCCACTAATGGATTTAATTCATGAGAGTTTAAATGTTTGAAGTATATTTAAAATTACCCATTGAATCATAAAATCTCCTTTGAATGGGCCTAATTTAATTTAAAATCACTTACCCCCATGCAAGGGTATTCTACAAAGTACTTCTTGACATTTAAGAGTGCGTTGGTCTCCTGGGTGCGAAATCATCATTGGTTCGAGAATCTTCACATGTTTGGTGCCTTCCAGAAGAGCTCATAGGTGTCATACTTCAAACACATGTGTTCATCCATCACCATTGAACTTGGAAACATGTCTCATCTATTAGTATAAAGCTAGTCAATATCATTTATTGAGAAACTACCTACAACTTCCCTATAAATTGAGCACTCATCTAAGTGCAAGGGAGGAAGAAATTTGTGTAGTGTTATGCTTTTGGATTCTCCATTCTTGAGAGGTGAATTATTGCTATGTTGTTGATATGATGCTTGGCGTGATGAGGACAAAACGAAGTTAGAGCAGGTTGACGATGAACTGATCCACTGGTTGTAATCTACTCCTCCTTTTATTTCAATAAATATATATGCTATTTCTCTCATATATGCACTTATATCTTGTGAAGGTATTCTCAAATGTGTATCTATTCTAAAATGTAATTGGTTAAATTTGGTTAAGGTAGATATAATGTATATATGTATGTTTTTTGTTGTCTTTTGTCTTTGATTGCAGGTATTGATCAAGCAGGTTTCAGCTAGGTCAAGAGTGAAGGGAACGACAATAGAAGAGGAACAAGAGTGAATGATCACAAGTAGGTATTTATCCCTTATATATTTCTGTCTATTTTATAGAAAATAACATTTACTTTTCTTCTGTTGTTCTGAGTAAAGGAACACCACACTTAGGGAAGACTAGTTTATCCATAGATTAGAATTCCACATAAAAAATTGGCGACCATACTCGGGAGAAATCCATCATTCTTGGTTTTTCTGTCCTTTTTAATCATCATCAGTAGACTTTACTTCATCTATTCAGTCATTTCAATGTACTTTTTTCCTTAGAAGTGTGTTTAGCCTGCTTGATATTCAAGCTTCACTATGCCCAACACACTGTTGGTCAAGGTACATTTATCTACATAGCATTGCCTACCAATTAGAGGTGCTCTGCAATACACTGTCTTCCCTTAAGGGGTGCATTGCCCCTTGACCAGCCAAATTCTATCATAATTTGTCTTTTGCATTCAATTTCAGCCTATTGATTATTGTATTCTCAGATGCCTGTTTGACCTTAGACACCAGTAAACATTGCGAGTTCTTCCTCCTTTGGATAGTTCTTTGTTCAATGTTTCATTAACTATTTTCTTTATAATTTTCAAATTAAATCCAAAGTTGTAAATTTTGCATGATATCAATTCTCTGTTTTCAAAAGGAAAAATTTTGTTTCAGTGTTCATTTTCTAAGAGAAAATTGTTGTTTCAGTCCTCATTTATCATAAAAAAAACATTTGATTGATTATTTGTGCATTTATTTTCTTTTTAATCATTCACATTAAAGGAAACTAAAAAGAAAAACATGCATATGCATTTAGAAATTGTGAGTTTTGCAGAGGAATATATTATGGAAATCTGCATTTAGTTTGTGCTCTTTAACCTATGCTCAAAAATATGATTGCTCTATCCCTTTAGTAGCTAAGGTTTTCATTGAAACACAAAATTGAAAGTATTGCTTCTCATTTAGTTTTCATTTTAGGAAATTTTCATTACATCTCATGGTGAAGCTAAAAGATAAATAGTTAAGCAAGATCAACATAAAATTCACCTCAATAAATCTAAGAAAGCATTGTAAAATTAACGATAACACTTAGAAGTTCTACGCTAGAGACGTGTTTTGGAGTCGTTAAGCATAACAACTGTTTCTAACTTGCCTTCGATACATTTCGACTGTGAAATACCATTCCACGTACATAAGTGTATCAGAGCTCGTCCACGTACCTTCCAGTATATAGGGTTGTGTTCTAGTATGAAAAGTATAAGGGGGTGACCTCACTCTGCAGTTTTGCATTAGATAGTGCTATTAAGGACTTGGGACTCGACGTACCTTCAGGTATATTTGGGAGGACAACATTCAGCTACTTACCATCCATAGGTAACCAAGTCGGGCGCCTTGTAACTTTTGATACACCGAACACAACATTCGAGGAGATTGTCTGCCTGTACTTCTTGGTTCGCTAGGAGGTATTATACAGTTCACAATTACTTGGTAATCCTTTTGCCTAGTATCACCCTTTTATTTGTTTATTTTTTTTTGTAATTAAATCAATCACTCATCGTGTAAGAAGAACAAACCTTTCCCCTTCATTCATGTAGAATAGCGCTTAAACCACCTTTACCAACAGAAGCCATTTCTGATCGGCGAAGGTGACCCCATTCTACCTAATCCAGTACTATCAGCACCTCTGATGAATCATCTTCACCACATCTACCAGAGTCGTCTCGAGTCATTTCTACACATCCTGGTTTATCTACTATCATCAAAACAAAGTTCTCATCGCTACCTGTAGACACTAAAGTTCCAATCAGTGAAACCATACATTTAGAACCCAACGTTGTTCAAATGGAAGTTGATCCAGATCCCATCATTCTTTTAACATAACATCTAGATCCCAAAGTCGAATGAAAAGCACTTGTTCCTATATTGGTCGCTCCGCAATCATCCGTAGCCATTGAGTCTTCCCTTTTATCTTGCAGTCAACCACTTGAAATATATCTTGGGCCTGACGGTGAAATGTTTCCACCAGGTTTGATTTCGATTAAGGAAGAACCTCAACAAGATGATATACCTGCAAGTCCAACTCATTTTGGGTTGGGGCTTTATCTTTATGAGTCTTTTCCTTGATTAAATTACACTTCTTCAGTTGATCCTATTTCAATCCAAGTTCTCATAGATCCTATAGGGTATTCGCTAGGTCATTTGACAATGGATGAGTCAACATCTCCAGTTGTGCCATCTATTACAGTTCTGACAACATCTACTATTGCTACTCTGTCAATGTTTACCACATCACCTGAGTCACATCTTTATGGTGGTCTTTTTGTCCCTCTAGGTTACCAATAATTATCTAAAACCTACTATGGTGCCTCCTCTAATCCATGTAATTCACCCATGTCATCTTCTTCTATCTTATCTGGTACATCTCTAATGAGTACTGAACAACTTGATCCTTTATACAAATCTTCAATTCAACATCAAGTTGGTCCATCTTAGTACCTTCCATCCAATTCAATCTCGATTAGACTCCCACCATTTGGGAACAATATATTTCGTATCATTACACTCCTTATGTTGGGGGGAAAAATGTGGTCACCCATTTTTACAGTACTCTGCCATTTATGGTCACCCAAATGTTGCAATGATTTTTTTTTCAGTGGAAACCTATCATGCTCGTTCAACCACAAATAGTTGTGCATTCATACCAACCGGTTCAACCTGTTGTGACTACATCTACCCCACATGTTAATACTTCATTACCCCATTTATAGGCTCAGTTGGTTGTACCTCAACCATCTTAGGCGGGTCCTTCAACCCATTACCCTCAAAACCTGGGCCTCCAGACTCCACCTTCTTCGACTTGTTTACAACAACCACCTATATCTGGAACCTTATAGCCACAGGCCAGATTACCTTTTTACGGGATGTCACAGGCTCCTAGCGGATCCCATCAACTATTCTCCTTGGTGACCGGTGACTACACACAAATTACCCTCTTAAATTCCTAAATTCAATGGAAACTCTGGATAATATTCGTCAACACATTTATGAATTATCATTTGTGGTGCTCATCAAACTCCTTAAATGATGACTCTGTTAGACTACGTATTTTCCAGCGTACACTTACTGTTACGACTGCGAAGTGGTATATTGAATTACCACCAGCTCCGTTTGATAACTTCATTGCCTTAGCCACTACCTTTTTAACCCACTTCTAGTTACCCATATGATATGAAACTGGAACAGAATTGCCAACCAACTTTAAACAGACAAATACTAAAATTTCTGATCATATTCATGAGTGGTGTCGTCATCGTTGAATGGTCAAAACATTTGTTCCCGATCATCTTTTGGCTGAGTGGTTTATTAATTCCTTGTTGCCATATATCACTGAGGATGTAGCCAAAGGCAGTTTCGTCACTGAAGAGCAAGTCATTGCTTGTGACCTATACTTATATTTGATTTATACTGATTTTGGCACGCTTTATGAGAAAATTCCAAATGCGTCGTGATTAGATTTTACTGTTCCTCCTCCATCTAGTAAGGACTCTCATGTCGATGATGGTATGACTGGTTATGAGAAACTCACACCTCTACTACATCTGATCCTGCAGCTTCTTCTGAAATACATGTTGTGTCATCTGACAAAGGAAAAAGTCACAAGAAACCTGAAAGCAAGAAAAAGGGAAAGCAAAGAAAAAGCAAAATTCACCCCAGCAGGAATGATCATCTGATCAACAATTTGAAAATTCTAGGAAACCTTGTTAGCCTTGCTTGATATGTAATGACAAGCACTTTACGCAAGATTGTCCTCACCGCTCTGAAGTCTCAAAGCTTCTTAAGACTTCGTATGCATCTATTGTGTTGACATATACTTTTCCGAATATGGACATAAACATGGTTGCTATGGATCTCGTTTCTAGTTCCCAAGTGCTTATGCTATCTGTTAGAAAGCCAAAAAAACATGTTTTGGTGTCTACGCGAAATAAATATTACGGTAGTCAGGCTACTGATCAACCGAATACCTCGACCATGCATTCGTCCACTAAATCAATTATGCCACCTACTATTCCAGAGTTAAAAATAAAGCCACCAAAGGGAGTCATCCAGAAATTGACGTTCAATCTTTGAGCTTGCGGAAATCAAAATTACAATATAGCTGAAGATATGGCTTAGTCACCTTCAGCTATGTCGATGCTTGAGGTACTTCAAAATTGTCCCTCCCAGAAGCAAGATTTGTTGTCAACAACTAGTTAAATCAACCCAACAGATTCTAATATTGTTGTCTTTAATCACATGGGCTATGTGCCAAAATTACTGACCAAATTATCATTTTCAATCCAAGTAATTTTTTTAAGTCACCTCATTCATCGCACTATTATTGATGAGCGAGCATCTACTTGTATTATTTCTATCAATTTCTAGAAGTCACTTGGCTTGCCTTGCTTATCTCAATCGCCTACAACGTTGAAAGCTTTTGACAGATGTACATATAAGCCTTGTGGTATTATCAATAACCTACATGTTGAACTGGGGGGGAAAACTGTAATTGTTGAAGTTGAGGTCATTGACGAATCCCTTGACTACAACATCTTACTTGGAAATCCATGGGTTTACACTATGACTATGATCGTTTCTACTTACTTTCAAATGATCGTCTTCCCTCATAAAGGCATTATCACAATCATTAATCAACTCTCCTTCTTTTCCTCTAGTTCCCAGGTATGTGGAAGAATTTCATTAGTTTACACACCCCAATTATCACTTCAAAACATTCGTGCTGGTGTCTTTAAGGGTTCTTCCCTAATGGGCACCTTTTCATTATCGTTGCGTGCAACATCGATGAAAATTTCAAAATTAGAGACCTGCGACATGATATCTTCCACTTCATCTGAAGTAAGGAAGATTACAAATGATTCTCAGAGTTGATACACTGGGTTAATTTCTATTTCCAAGCCTAATTTAGCTCACATAGAAGTCAATCTTCTTGGCTTGGGCAACACATCTTGATCCATCGTCGTTGATCATTTAGGTCGATCGTTCATTAGATTTTGGTACTCCTTCCGTTGTAGAGGTAAATCCCCTCTGCGGACAGAGGCGATCCCTACTAGCCCAGACCGGGTCTAGCAACAATTGTCACACGCTATAGTGCAGGTTCCTAATTTCAAATAAACCAACTAGTGATGAAGGCTTACCTGGAATCCAACGCTGTCACTTGTAGAGAAATTAGTGCTCCCATTCCTTAGCTCTGGCAGATCACGATCCTCACGATCTCCATGACTAGACACCTGCACACGCAAGAAACACAACAAACGCAAGCGTAAAATCCAGTATATGCAACTATATGTCAGTCAGAGAAGACATAACTCATTATCATAATAAAAAACAAGAGTGGAACCATAACCAATAGTCGCTTATAATTAATCAATCAAAGGAGGATACAACCTGGCTCTGACGCTGAATTCTCCTTTGGAGGGTCACCAGTGGAACACGTCTCGAAAAAGCCTGTCGGGGATGGGACAAGCCTCTCTCTTCAGATGTCTTGAAAATAATCTCCTTGATTGGATTTGGCCTTAAGGGAATGAATCAAGGCTCTTGCAGCATAAGGCTCTGATGGCTTTTGGGAACTTGGAGATTCAACCATTCAGCCATTCAGCCATTCAGCCCCTTCATCAATAGATGAAGGATATATTTATAGAGGAGAGGAGGAGGTTGGGATCCCTACAATAGTGGAAGGGAGGCCTTATCCCTTTGGAGGTTCCCCATAAGGTGGAAACAAAAGGCCAAAGGAGGAAGGCCGTGATTATTCAGTCGAAACCACTCCTGATGACTCATCCACAAAGTTGTTGTAATCGAAACTTCACCTCTTTTTTTAAAAAACTTTCCAAAAGCATATTGGCGCAAATGCTTAACTGGGACATAGCACCAATTGGCGCGGGCTCAGTGTTAATTTTCCTCATTGGCGCGAGTACATAACGGGCTACCAGTGCCAAGGCAAAAAAAAGTGTTTTTAGGGGTCTACTCAGGAAATGATCAACAGAAGAAATGTTGTCCTCATGGAAAGGGATGCAATGATGGTATTTGCAAGGCATGACACTGCTTATTGGTCACAGAAATGAACCTCTAATGGGCGAGATGGGGATTGCAGGGACGGTGAAAAATTACTATGTAACAGATGCCCCCTAAAGCATGAGGCCTGAAAGAGAGAGAGGGGTGAAATGCTTTACGAAAACGTGTCCAACTGAAAACACCGCTGTCAAAAAACCTGCGTAGAGAAGTATAACTGATATCTCAAATACATGATATATATGTGGTATGGGTGCAGCCATCCATAACAGAGTATACAATAATCCAGATCCAAGGTATGGACGCAAAAATCCAGTGAGGATTGATAAATAGACTCAGGTATGGTCGCAACCATCCAGTGAACGAGTCATGTAACCAAACATAATAATCCAAAAAATCGCAGCCTGGATTATAACAGACAAAATATAGCATCTTGCGCTCCATCTCGACCTGAACAAAGTACAAGTTCAAGCATGCAAATAAGTGAGTTGAAGTCGAACATGCGAGAACATTGCCTGATTACTAGCCAATGATGAAAGCTATTACCAGACGCAAGAGCTACCACCAATAATGAAAATGGCCCTCAAGGTACTACAGGTACAATCTATGGCATGTGAATCAATGAGCTATCATCGAACACCCGTAGAATCACTCGATCGGAGGCCAATGATGAGAACCTCACGTCGAATGCGAAGAACCTGCCATTGAGGCATGTAGGCTCCAAGGTACCAGAAGCGAGTCTCTAGATTAGCTTCCTGGATAACGAGCTGAAGTCGACAGGAAGTGACCTTGATCGAAGGTGGGCCATAGTGTTTCGCACATCATCGACACGAGACAAAGGAACATAATTTTTTTGTGAATCGCGATAAGATGAGAATCAGAGGAAGGTTGAAATTTGCATAGGTCAACTTCTCTTGAAAATATCGGCGGCATGACAGTGGATTTGGCAGTATTTGACATCAACAGATTAGAGGTCATGATGACGATGCAAAGAGAAGATGAAAGGTCAAAAGGGATTACCCAAACCCACGGAGGCAAGAAAAAAACGAGATGAGATTGTCCCCAACCCGACACAAATGCAGACAAGTGCCATGTTCAAGAGCGACATAGTGCCAACACGACGACGATAGTAGTTCCATTTTTTACCCACCATTTCTGGCGAGTACCTCTTTATTTTTACACAAGCTTGAAGAGGATACCATATGCTTTTCATATAAATCCTTCCTTCGGACGAATCCATCCTAGTACATTTAACAAGCCCTAGGAAGGAGAAACTCGAATAACGTCATGATTGACAATTTCCGATGTCATTTGGGTTTAACGAGTCTGAAAAAGGAAGAACTCGGCATCTTTTCATATTTAGAGAGTTTGAAAAGATAGCGGAAAAGTAAACTCCAACAGTTCCTTTTCGTAAATAGTTCCTCAGACCTGAAAAGGTAGAAAACAATATCTGAGAAAACCAAGGCTCATCTGGCAAAAACAGGTTGATAAAATGGCAATCACAAGGGGTAAAATGGGAATGGTTTCATTTTTACACAAGCTTGAAATCAGGAAACTCTGCTTGAAGTTGGTTTCATTTTTACACAAGCTTGAAACAAAGATAAACTATGCTTGAAACCGGTTTCATTTTTACACAAGCTTGAAATGGAAACAAACTATTCTTGAAAAAGTTAAGCATGCCCCCAGCATGGTGACTCAATTCGAGGTACATGCCCCCCAAGCTTCAGTCCATATGAAAGGAAGATGGAGTGAAGGTTAAAATTACGAGATCAATAAAAAGACTTGACTGGGATTTTACGAGATCTTATCAAAGACTCGAATTGAACAGGAACGTGTTTCATTGTTTTAACGAGGTTGACACATTAAAAGAACTATCCTCGAGACACCTTATTTCATGTTTTAAGGAGCTTGGAACAAGACAAGGAACTCTGCTCCCCAAATTGTTTCATTTTTTAAGGAGCTTGACACAAGAAAACGAACTGTGCTCCCAACACCCTTGTTTCATTTTTTAAGGAGCTTGACACAAGACAAGGAACTCTGCTCCGACAACCTTGTTTCATTTTTTAAGGAGCTTGACACAAGACAAGTAACCATGCTCCAACCAACTTGTTTCATTTTTTAAGGAGCTTGACACAAGACAAGGAACTGTGCTCTGATGACCTTGTTTCATTTTTTAAGGAGCTTGACACAAGACAAGGAACTCTGCTCCAACCAGCTTGTTTCATTTTTGAAGGAGCTTGAAATAGGAAAGGAACTATGCTCCGAACGATCTCATCATAATGAACAAGAAGTCATCACTTGCAAGAGTTCCACTCCCGATGGAAGGAAAACATCTTGGAAGTCAGGACCCAATGCCCCCAGCACTTGATGCACAACGACACTATCACTGAGTACAGGCACGGGGTAGGTAGCCACATAGTTGACCTGCGGTGGGGTAGATACAACGGGCGGATAAAAACCAGGAAGGGATGATGGTGGGCCAGTTTCCGCATGAGGACAAAAGAATGAAAGCTGATCAATGGTCACAATCCGTCCTTCATGTGGAAAACAGACCACACGAAAAAGGGAGGAGACAAGAGCTCCCATGGCATAGGTGTAATCGCGCCCCAAGAGTAGATTGAAATCCAAGGGGCCTGGAACAACCATCACGTCCATATGGACGGTTTTACCTCCCAAAGTAACAGGTAACCTTGGAAGGATCCGTAGCGGTTGACTCGTTCTTTTGTTAAATGCCAACAAATTCTGTGTAACAGGCGCAAGCGGCGGCGAACTGAAAGTTTGCCAAGTAGTTGAGGATAGAACACTAACAGATGCGCCTTCATCTATAATGGTGCTGGGTACGACCAAACCAAAGGCATGTACTGTGATCTCAAAAGGCACATAAGACGGAAGGCGGTATCCTGAAAATCGATTCCAATCGAAGGAAGCAACCAAACTACTCAGAGGAGCTACCATCGAACTGAGATGGTCCTCCCCTGGTGTTATGGAAGAAGAAGGAGCATCCTCCATGACCTCCATCTCGAAGGTGGGAGGGGTATCCTCTGAGACCTCTGTCACGGGAGGTGGAGGAGTAGCTTCTTGAGGTATGGGGACAGGGGAATCTTTCTCCAAGTCCGAAGAATATAAAGAAACAAGAAGAACCTAAGGGATGTGAGATCCACTCTCAACGGAAAAGACCTGGTGCATGGTAGATGGGGCCAATTCAACCGATCCCACAACCAATGGTTGGTCAGGAATGGATTCTTGAATTTGAATTTCCGAGGGAGCGGGATCGAACAAGGATGACTCTTGACCAATCATAGGATCAACTGGTGGAGGGCTCAAAGAAAGATGTTTGTAACCAGCCAGAAGGCACGACACAAAAACAACCGAGTTGTCCAAAACTCTCTTGGCTTCATCCATATATGGACAAAGGTGAATGGCATGGTGCCCTTCACACAACTTACAGGGATTGGTAATCTTACCCTACTTCTTAGGAGTCTTACCAGCAGCAGCCGAGGACGTGCCCCCAACCTGACTCCCATAAGCCAAAGGCAACGGCGGGCGACCGTTGGACCATGCTTCAAGCACCTTGGGAATGTCAGGACAATCTCAAAGAAGATGGTCTCCCATGCACAACATGCAAGGGAACTTGACTTTCCATGGAGGGTTGGGAGGTTTATCAAAGGAAGACTCCTTAGGTGCAATAGCCGTAGAGATAACCTCTCCTTTATCGAACTTATTCTTCTTTGTCTTCTTCTTCTTCTTCTTAGCCACCTGGTTACTCGAATCCAAACTTTCACCAGGAGAAGTAGAAGAGGAGGACGCAGAAACAGGCGAAGAAGGGGAGAGGTCCACCTTGGAATCAACATGATGTTGTTCAAGTGGAGGAACTAATTGAAGAGTAGCTGATACATTCGGGACCACAGAGGTTGAAAACAACCAAACAGGCAACCCAACAGTTAACCCAAGAAGGGAAAACGTTGCCATATAAGGAGCACCAACATTTCCAAAAGGAGGAAAATGACCAGGATTCCCATCGGAGGGGATTCCTTGGTTGGTGAACTCCGGGAAAGTTGCCATCAGAAATGATCTTGAGAACAACACCCTAAGGAAACTAACTTTAACCAGGAATATTTCGTGGGCAGTTAATTTTTAAAACATTGAAACAAAATTCCTGTTCAATTCAAGTCTTTGATAAGATCTCGTAAAATCCCAGTCGAGTCTTTTTCTTGATCTCGTAATTTGAACCTTCACTCCATCTTCCTTTCATATGGACTGAAGCTTGGGGGGCATGTACCTTGAATTGAGTCACCTTCTGATCCTTTTTCATCCACAATCCCAACTGATGAGAGAATTTTGGAAGCCATGATGCCAAAAGGAGAACAATGGGACAATTATCATCATCGTTCTCATCTTCCATATTACAATGAAGATAATCTTATTATACTATATCACCCTATGATATCTAATTTCTTTTTGAATTCTGTTCAATTTAATGCCATCGAATCCAAGCAGAACCTGTCAAATATTGAAGAAACAATTTCTATTGATATTTAGACCAAACCTGCCATTGTAGAAAACATTCATGTCACGTCTCTTGTTTTGCCTCTGAGCTCGACACTTATCGCTCTCTTTTTCGTGAATTTCGAGATGTATTTTCTTGGTCTTATGAGGAAATGTCAGGCATAGATTCTAGTATTATTGAAGACACAATTAAAATGTACCCTAATGTCAAATTGGTATGTCAACGCCTTCATCCTGTTCATCTGACAAAGGTACCCTAATGTCAAACTGGTATGTCAATTCAATTAAAGAAGAATTTGAAAAACTTTTGTGTTCTAGTTTCATTTACCCTATTGCGGTAACTGAGTGGGTTTCCAACATTGTTCCTGACATGAAGAAACAAGGGACAATCATAGGGTGCATTGATTATAGAGATGTCAATATTTCTTGTCAAAAATACAATTATCCTACTCCCTTTATCGACCAAATTATTGAGGAATGTGTCGGCTGTGAAATATTTTCGTTCATGGATGGATTCACCGGTTACAATAAAATCAATATTTCACTCAGAGGACCAATATAAGACAAAATCCATGTCCCTGGGGCATATTCACTTATTGTAAACTCCCATTTGGTTTAAATAACACTGGAGAAATATTTAAGAGAGAAATGGATTATGCTTTCCGTGACATTAATCACATTATTCAACCTTATCCAGACAATTTACCTACGCATTCACGAAAACATAATGATTACTGGACACATTTGAGAGCTATATTTCTACGCTGCGGACACTACAAGATACACCTCAATCCACACAAATGTGTGTTTTGAGTTGGTTTTGGTCGTTTTCTTGTATTCATCGTCTCAAAATATGGAATTTGAATTGACCCACTAAAGGTCCAGGCCATTCTCGATTTTCCTGCACCATCAAACTTACTTCAATTACAGAGACTTCAAAGAAAGGCTAACTTTCTAAGGAGATTCATACCCAACTACGCCGAAATGGCTAAAATATTTACTCATCCCTTGAAAAAGGGGATTACCTTTGATTAGGAAAAGGTTGAACAAGCTTCTTTTGATGCTCTTAAATATACCCTGATCTGAGCGTCATTAATGTATCCCCCTAATTATTAGAGTGACTATTTACTGTATCTCGTCATTGTAGATACAACCATTGCTATGATTTTATTCGAAGAAGATGATGGGATAGAACATATGATATATTATTTGAGTCGTAATCTCAACGATTAGTAAGTTAGGTACTAATACGTTTAAAATATCACCTTGGAAACTATCCAAACTGTCCAAAGGTTTTTCCATTATATCCTACTTCAGAAGACCATTGTAATTTTGGATTGCAACCCTATGACATAAATTTTTTCACATCAATTGTTGGGGGGGGGGAATATTAAAAACGGATAGTCATTTTGCAGGAAATTGATTTGGAATTCATCAAATTCAAGTTAAATAAGTCTTTGGTTTTTTATAAGCTTCTCCGCGACTTTCCCTCTAATAGTTCTGAAACTACATTGGAACCATCAATTCCTGAATGAGTCTCCATTTCTGATTGGTTCATTTGAAACTTGGTATGGGGATTTTATCATTTATCTCCAAACCCAAACTTTCTGGCCCGATACCTCTCGCTCACAACAATGATGTATCTAATACCAAGCCAAATATTATCTGATCTTTGGTGATACAATTTATCGTCATGGTGTTGATAAAATTATATAGAGGTGCCTCACTCATGAAGAGGCCAAGAAATTTCTGAATTATTTTCATGCTAGTGCTTGTGGTGGACATTGGTCTGGTTATGCTACCGCGCAGAATATTCTCCGCACTGGTTACTTCTGTCCAACCATATTCCACGAATGTATTCTCCCGGTCAGAAGTTGTCATGCGTGCCAGATATTTGACTGTAAAATATATATACCACCAGCACCAATGCATCCTGTCATCATTGTGGGACCATTTTCAAAATGGGGCATTGAATCCATGACCTACAACCCTCATTCGGCTGGGGGAATGGTTATATTATTGTTTTCATCAACTACTTTACCAAGTGGGGTGAAGTGATGCCTACATTCAACAACACAAGTGAAACAACTGCATTTTTCTTTTTCAATCATGTCATTTCTTAGTTTGGTGTACCACAAGCTATAGTTACAGATCATGGTAAGCATTTTCGCAATAACATGATGAAGGAGTTGACTACCAACTTAGGACTGTCACAAGATAGTTCTGCCCCTTATTATCCATAATCTAATGGAAAAGTTGAATCCATTAACAATATCCTTAAGCGAATGCTTCAATGAATGATAGTGGTTCATAAAATAAATTTTCATTTAATGTTGTACTCCGCTTTATGGGCATCTCAAACCTAGGTGAGAAATGCAACTAGATCTACTCCCTTTTAGTTGGTGTATGGTCTAGAAGCTATCCTACCAATCCAATGTGAAATTCCGTCATTATAACTCGTTATTGACTTGTTACCTATCACCTCTAATGAGAAAGAACATTTTTTAAACCTTATCCATCTAGATGAAACGGGTTGTGAAGCCGCATTGGCCAACAAATCGCATAAGAGACGAACTAAGGCGCAATATGACCATAATTTCAAGCCTTGCATCTTCTCAAAGGGAGACATGGTATTTCTTTATGGTCAACAAGCTCATTTGATAGGAACGGGAAAATCTGAGCCACTATGGCATGGCCCCTACATTGTCAAAAAAATTCTGGCTGGGGGCACCTATGAGTTAGTTGATTATGATGGAATTCCATTAGCGTCATCTTGAAATGGGATGTATCTTAAACACTGTTATGCTTAATTGAGCATAGTAAAAAATTTTATCATATTGTATATACACTTTGATTTTCATTCACTGCCTTAGTTTGTTTTTCACAGTTTTCTTGAAGTCAGTAATCCACTTTACATTTCATCACAGATGTATGAATCTTTGGAACCATTCGTTGGTACACTGATGGTGCTAGTCATAGTACGTAGAACCTATCTTCTGCAGCATGGGCCATTTTCACTCCAGGTGGCGAGTTAGTGAGTTTTCAAGGTATTTTTATCGGTCGATCCACAAACAATATCATTGAGTATTGGTCGTTGATCGAACTTCTCTTTGATTCCATTTCACTTGGCATTAATTGCATCATCATTATGTTAGACTCACATCTTGTCGTACTAAAACTTACTCGAATTTATACCATCCAAAATCCAACAATTCATTGTATGTTCCTTAGAGTTTGACTTTTGGAAATATATTTTGATTACATTCAATATCAACACATTTCCATAAATTTGAACACATTAACTAATTCCTTAGTGAATTATGTTTTAAACTGGCTTTTGAAAAACATGTAAAGACACATTTTCAATTCACATCACACAATTGAGTAGGATTGTGGATTAAACATAGGAAAACACTGGAAACAAATAGATAAATAGTTATGTTTTTACAAAATTTGTGGCCAAGACACATTGTTCATATGACCTCAAAATGTAGACAAAAATGTCAAAAGTAAAACTAGTGATGCTCATGACAACAAGCAACTTATCTATCTATCCTGTGCAATATACTCATCCAATGACTAGGAAGACCAATACTATGGCACTGAAACCTCATAGGTAACTCCTTCATCCAGACAACCCGTATCCCAAGAGTCAATCCCTCAACATTTTTCTGCAACTCAGCAATAGTCTCGATCAAATATAAATCCCGCAGGACTTCTCTCCCTATAGTCCTCTCTGCTGGTTCATCTGCGACCTGCTCTGGTCAACCCACTTGTTGAATGCAACCCACATCGTGTACATAAAAAACTTTATTTTAGTCTTGGAGAACAAAAAAAAATACAAAAACAAGTAGAAACCTTAAAATAAAAAACATGGTCAAAACATTTTTACCCATTGCACCCCATTGAGCACCATCTAGTAAAATCAAATCTGTATCTCCAAGGAAATCTACGCCTGCATACGGATACTCCTCTGTGGCGATATGATGTCATCGGTGCTATGAAAATAATGTAGTAGAGAATGTGATAGTCAATTGACCATAATGCCTAGCCATCAACTTGACCCATCGTTGCATCCGAGGATCTCTAGTACCATATATGCTCAGTGTCACATGTTGCAGCTACATCAATGGAACTCGCTCTAAAATAAAGGAAATCACGATCGATCCATAACTAAAATTCTTTTTTCTGCGATCCTGTGCTTTAGTAAGTTTTTCTTTAATCTGAAAGAGTACTGCTTCAGCCTAGTTGAACACTGTCGGTTCGAGACTCTCAAGAGCATATTGCATGTATGAACGATTTGCAACATGTAGTGTCATAGAACCAACAAGTTTTGCAATAGTGAAATGGATAGTTCTTAGAGAAAAATCACACACATCACGAATTTTTATCTTTCCATATTTGTTAGGTTCAGTACCTGGTTGACAATGTTGGCATATGTAGTCCTTCACTGTCTCTCCTCCAAGAGAATATCCCGCAAGGGAAATAGGAGAACCACGTATGGATAATCCAATATGAAAGTAAACATCCTCAACTAGTATTGGGAGCACTTTGTCCCCAGTATGAAATGCTTGAGATGTCGGATCCCAGGAACGAACAAGGAAATCCAATAGTTCAAGATGTTGTCTCATCCCTGATAATTTGAAATACATAAATAACCTACAATCCCTGAGGGCTCTTACAGTTCCAAGATCATTTAGGAAAATGATGTCTTGTTCTTCATGTCCTCTTTCTCACCATGTAATGGTAATTTTAATCTAATCAATAATCGAAAGCCAACCATAATATTCATTATGATCTATTTCATGCCAAAAATTTAGGAAATTTTGAGCACACAATAAAAAACAAATTTGTAAAATGTGCCCAATGCACCCATAGTCCATAGATAGAGTGCTGTAGAGCATCTAAGCTTCCATTTCACTGCTCTGCAAAGCACTTTACAACATGCAAGGGTGCGTTTCCCTCAGAACGCAATAAATTTACCCTAGGTAGCTCAAAAACCTAAAAATTCAGCATGAAATGAAAAAGAAATGACACTAAAAGGAAGAGAAGGTTTAGATCTCCAACGCGGATCAAACGGCGCGAGAAATCGTCCACTTAAACTGTCAAAATTGACCAATGAAGTTCGAGGGAAAAATAGGTTCAGAGCTCCTAAATTTCAAATGGTAGCTATTGAATGGTAAAATGAAATGGTAAAAATTCTTTTTATTAGTCATTTTGATTATTTTAATCATATTTAATGATGTGACTAGAGTTTTTGTTCATTTTTACTATGAAATAGGTATTTTTAATCTGTCTGATGGTTCTATGAGCAGGTTTACAACTGATACAGTAAGTTTGAAGTGCACAATTATCCAAAAATGATTTGAACACTGAGCATAATTTTATCTCTTTTTCGAGCTCTGTTAAACACGAAAAAGGAACCCACCTAGAGTCTTCTTTTAGCTCTTTTCAGACTCCATTATTTTGAAATATTACAGAGCACTTGTATTTTAGAGCTTTTAAAAGGAAATGAAATGACATATACTCTGTATAATTTTAACCCTTTTCTGGACTGAGATAGATTATTCATGAAAAAGGAACACCTTAGTTGAACATGGCTAAGAGTTTTTCTTAGGAATTCTTTTACACTTTTTTGGACTTGAGCGAAAAATTTACGAAAAAGGACTCGTGGAGTTTTCTTTTCTTCCCCTTTTCAAACTCTCTAAACATGAAAAAGTACCAAGTTTTCACTATCATTAGACTCGTTAAAACATCAAATATCGACAGACTTGTCCGATCATGACAAGATCAATTTTCACTATCGCTAGACTCGTTAAAGCATCAAATAGCAATGGATTCACCCAAATGGTTTAATTATAGACCAGCCATATGTTACCCTCCTCAATCGTGTTAAAAAATAAAGAGGTATTGGTCAGCGATGACTAGGAAAAATTTGGGAAAAAGAATAAAACACTTTATTGTAGTAGGTCGCTCTTGAACATGACACTTTCACTTCATCTTTGTGGATTTGGCTTGGGTAACCTTCTTGAAGGTATATCATACCTATCATCTATCATACCATCCATCACTTCAGTTTCGGGTAATGTTGCCAACTCATTTCAGTGTCGCCGATATGTTCAAGAGAAATCATCCAGTAATTCCTCATCTTTTGCAATACTCATAAACCTTCATTTTCATGACTTCTATCCCTGACATCGCTTCATCAAGTCACATTTTGTCTCAAAAATCATTATTCCCATTTCATGTCATATCTGTGATGAGTCACATCCTCTTGACATCAGCTCATCATCTAGGAAGTTGACTTAGAAACATCTTTCCAGTACCTTGGAACTTTCTTACGTCAATGACAATTTTCTCGCTTCTGGCGATAGGTTGACATCACAAACCTTTTACCGAAATATTTTTTTTTTGCTGTTCAACATCAAATCATCCATTCACACCTCGAAAATTGTACTACAGTACCTTGAGAGGCATTAACATCAACGACGGTTTCTCTCACGTCTGTTAACGACTTACATCAACGGCTAGAAATCAGACAATGTCTTCCCATGTTCAATTTTAGATCACATATTCGCATGGTTATACTTGTATTTTGAACAATCAAGTGAATGAGATAGAAGACCCTAGATCTAGTTTCATCCATATAGGCTGCGATTTTAGGAATTGTACCACATCATCCATACGATGGCTTTACATACCAATGGTCATCCTATCATGGGACTATATCTGTGGGCTTGTCTATATCTGTAGACAAATTTCTGATTTATGTACGGGTTATGATAGTTGATTTGTTGAGCATGGGTATGCATCCCTCAAAAATTCATGTCCAATATGTACAGTATATCATCATGTAACATATTGCAATTGATGGTGCCATCGTCCGTTTCAACCTCTACTCATCACAATCGTGTTAGAATCTCATCCAAATATTATCATTATTTTGACTTCATGCTTTAGGGGATAGTTATAGGTCGATTTGGGCATAATCCCTAAGACCAGTATGAATGGTGGTCTATCATCCCCTAATTCAACACAAACATGGTCTATCATCCTCTAATCTCAGCTCCTACATGCCCTAGAGAAGCCACTCCACTAATGGATTTAATCAAGGAGAGTTTCAATGTTTGAAGTATAGTTAAAATGACCTATCGACTCATCAAAGATCCCCTCTCGAATGGGCCTAAGTGCATTTCAAATAACTTACCCCATGCAAGGGTGCTCTGCAAAGCACTTCCGACACTTAAGAGTGTGTTGGTCTCCCCGGAGTGAAATCTTCATTGTTCTCGAGAATTTCCACATGTCTAGTGCCTTCAGAAGAGCTCATAGGATTCATACTTCAAATACATGTGTTCATACATCACCATTGGAATCCTGGGTATTACTGTCTCATCTATTATTAGAAAGCCATTCAACATCATTTATTCGTAAACTACCCAAAATTTCCCTACAAATTGAGCACTCATCTATGCAAGGAGGAAAATGTTTGTGTAGTATTATGTTGTTGGATTCTCAATTATTGAGAGTCAAGTACCGTTATGCTACCGAGATGTAGCTCTGTGTGATGAGGATGGAATGAACTTGGATAAAAGTTTACGATGAACTAATCCACCGGTTGTAACATACTACTCCTATTATTTAAATAAACATATTTGTTCTTTCTCTCATATATGCACTTATATCTTGTGAATGTATTCTCAAATGTATATGTATTCTCAAACCACTGGTTCAATTCTACAAGGTATATAGAATGTATATCCGTATGTCATTTGTTGTCTTCCTTTGCCTTTGATTGAGGTATTGATCACAAAGCTTAATCTAGATCAAGGGTGACGAGAATAAACAGAAGAGGAACGAGAGTGAAGGATCACAAGTAGGTCTTTATCCCTTCTATCTTTCTATCTATTTTTAGAAAAAATAACATTTACCTTCATCCGAAGGTTGTTCCTTTGAGTGAAGGAACACCACACTAGGGAAGACTAATTTAACCGCAGAGATTGAATTCCACATAACAACAAGTAAAAGAAGTAGGTTCACAAGTAATTCAAATAGATACTTTGAATTAAACGTAGCCCCACCAATTTCTCAACATTCAAAGGACAAAATATTTAACCAAAAGAAAATTTGTATGACAAGGGTGCCTAGAATGTTATTTTTCGATGAAATTAAGGTCATACTTCCACATTTTTCCATGCCTAACATTATTTGTAATTTTATGCAATGTTGATAACATCATTGATCGCTGATTTTTCTACATCAGTGCCACAAAATTTGGATTTTTCATCCGGCTGATTTTCCAGCTAAAAAAGATCACAAATTTTCTCGTAAAATAAACATTATATGGTTTACTAAAAATCATATTTTTTTTTTTTTCAATTTTTAGCGAGCATTCGAAGTCTCATCTTGCTCAAACATGTGGTTATGTTGTACTAGGGTTGATAGGTGTGCCAAATTTTGGCATGATATTATGAATCCGTGCTTTCACCGTACACAAAGCAAAGTTATTGCACACCAAAAATTAAGATATACCAAAATGATTTTTAATAAACACACCAAAATGCGCCTTTTGAAAACCTTAAAAATTATCGTTGAGGTAGAACATGATATCATCCTCCACTATCTACCTATCCTCATCCACTCATTACCTATGATGGTGTTGGTAATATGATGCAGAAAGAAGTTGTCTCGATGGAAACCCACCGAATGAAGATAAAGACATGTGTTGTCCTTGACATAAATCCACCCAGATGAAGTTGTGCTTGATATAATATGTTTCGATGTGATAATTCTGATGTATCTACGTGTGCATGTAAGGCAATGAAGAAAGGATTTTCAAAGACAAAAAGCAATCTTGATGAAAAGAGTACGTCTCAGGTGCATACGCGGATTTTCCTAGTAGTCACGATGCACGCGGAACAAGAACGTGCCAAGTCGCGTATGGGAAAAATCGCTCAAAAAGTGCAAAACCAGGGTAACCACCATGGTATTGGGACTCCATTGTATTGGGTAATTATTCGCCTAAATGACCCCGTCTGTGAATACCATCGAAGTAATGTGGTTTTGTCCATGGTATTGAAATTGGGTGAACCTAGCAAGGAGGAAGAATTTACTGTGAAAATCATGAGAGTGGGTGCAAGATCTATGCTTAATGAATACTTCACTCGAAGCAGATCCGAATGGAAAGGGTTACACTTGATGATAACCCGAATGGATGATGCACCAATGATGAAGAAGGATTCAGATCCGAAATGTGCTTGTATTTGCTAGATATGTTTATGGAATGATTAGATCCAAGAAGAGAAGCGGTAACATCTCGTCCGAAGTGAAGGGTTAAATCAAATTTTAAGTATCTATTCAAGAAATGCAATGACCAAAATTCCAAGAACTATACGTTGAAGGTTCGCCAGCGGAAGAGGAAGCACAGATATACGCGGCTTCGCCGAAGAAAAAAGCGGCCAGATGCTAGCGAAATTGGTTGTATAATTTGTACGTAGGCATACACCCTTTTTGTGTGAACGGAAGCACGTATATACGCGACATCGTTGAAAGTGAAAGCGCGTATGCAAACCAGGGTTTGATGAAGTCTCGTAGAAGAAATGTCCGATCTAACTGGCCGTGTTGTCGCTTATCTATATTCTACTCGTTTCCGAGTTGTCCGTATCAGTTTGGTTGTATGGTTGAGCTTGGATAGCATGGGAGGGTCCAAATTGGAACATAATGAAACGTGGCCTCGTGTTTTTCTATTGAAGTTGTTGGATCCGGTGGAAATTGATGAAACGTGGTCCATAGAAGTGTCGTAGGCGAAGCCACTGTGGGTTGAAGTTCTTCCAGGTGAGGTCGGGTAAACTAGATCGAGGGGTCGTAGCCTTCGAGGAGAGGCCGGTAAACGAGTCAGGTTGAGCCTTCCAAGAGAGGGTCGGTAAATCATGTTAATGTGGTGCCCGCTCGGGTAGTGAGTCTTCGGCATCATGACACATGTTGTAAGATGTTTTCTCTATAATAAAATATTGCCATCGAGGAACGGCAGCCGGTGGTTTTCTCCTCAACTTGGGTTTCCACCTAAATTCCTAGTGTTCATGTGTGATGCTTTGTGTGATGGCTTATCGTTTCTCTTACCGGTTTACAATAATTTATTATTAAATATCTCAAGAACGATGATGGAATGATTTATGAAAATATAATAACATAATTAGACACCGAGCATACGCGAGTTTCATAAAGGGCATCCGCGTACATACGGGAGTCTCGCTTCGTGAAAGTAGCGTATGGGTTTTAGAAGAAAGAAAAATAAATTTTTGAATATGCGCAACACGTATTCACCCCCCCCCCCCTCTCTCGCATTTTTCCCAACAATTGCACGGGAGAGGTTCTTTCGTGTAAGCTTGATCACTTGAAGGAGATCCGTCGTAATGGGAATTCAAGAAGGAGTAATGTCTATAAAGCCACCTCTATTCAATGGGAAGCAATCTCGATATTCCGGAAGGTATGAACAAAATCATATCCGCAAAGTCTTGGTGCAGATGTATGGGCAATAGTGAAGAAGGTTATCAATACCCGGCAAGTATTCCTACCGATGTCAGCCGAAAGAAAGAAGTATGAAATCAATGCCAAAGCAGTTGAATGTCCTATTAGGAAGCATGTCCTAATTAGAATTTGCTAAAGTGATGCGGGCCTACATTCAAGAAAAAGAGACATGACAAAAATCATTCTAAGCTATGAAGGAGATACAAAGGTAAAAATGCAAAATTTCAAACTCTTAGAATCGAATATGAAAATTTGAAGATGCATAGTGATGAAAAAAATGTTGCCGCTTTTCTTCATTCGGATGATATTGTAAATCGGATGAGAAATTGGGTGAAACCATAAGCGATACTACTTCCGTGAAAAGGTCTTAAGATCCTTGACTTCAAAATTTGACCCTAAAGTTTCAGCTATTGAAGAAAAGACCCCAGTAAACCTACTATCGTTCAATTGCATGGTATTCTAACGTTGAAATGAGGCAAGAGGCCCTTCTTAACCAAAGAAGTCGCTTTTGCTGCATCAGCAAAAGGAAAAGAAAAAGGTTGGTTGTCAAAGGAATCAGCTATATCTACAAATAATAATAATAAATTTGTGAGAAGACTTCAACTAGTACCGGAAAGTTCAAAGGTAAGCTCTTCAAATGTTTCAATTGTGGAAGAGTTGGTCATTATGCCGCAAAGTGTCCTTATAAAGAAACCCTCAAATTAAAGGAAAAGTAGCAAGAAGGAATAAGAATCAATCTAGCAACAAGGAAAAGTTATTATACTAATGAAGACAATGATGGATCATCTAATAGTGAGGAAGAATGTGAAGACTTTAGACTTCTCATGGCTTTTGAACAAAGAGAAGAAAAGGATACTTTCGTGGATGCTCTAGAGGACAATGATTTTCTTGAAGAAAACAATCAACTCAAAGTAAGCCTAGAAGAAAAGAACATAATCATAGAAACTCTTGAAAGTCACCTGAAGCCAAAGAAAAACGCATCAAGGAATTGGAGAGTGTGAAATAGTAAGTCTAAGGAAAGATAAAGAGAAAGTGAAGACTCTCAATCTTAGATTTCCATAAAGGTTCAGAAACCTTAGATGAGATTATCAAGACACAACGATCTCCTCTTATAAAAACAAAGTCTTGATATACTGGGAATCTTCCCGTACTTCAGCACCAAATTATCCGAAAGCAAATTTCAATCGTCTTTCATCACCTACTCAAATAGGAACAAAGGTTCTCTTATGGTAAAGCATGATCATCTCAAATCAAGGATCACTAACAGGGATATTCCTCAAAGAAGCAACAACCAATGAAAATTCAAATAGAAGATTTCATGATCGCTAATTTCTATCACTGACAATGTTTTCATGTCACAATTTTGGTCATAAAGTCACAATGCTGCATATAAAACCATCAAAAGAGAAGCAAGAAAGAAAAGAATGAATATTGAACCAAAGAAGAATACCTATAACAACTTTTCTCCTCTTCAAAATGAAGTTGAATGTACTTATTGCAATAACTTTGGTCATGAAGAATCAATGCAAGGTGGAGCAAGGTCTGCTAAATGCATAAATGAATATATTCCCTCAAGCTCTAAAGTATGTGGAAAAAGAAAGAAATACGGTTGAAAATTGTGGGATAGCATTATTTGCAGACAGAAGAAAATCAATGGTGTTACTAGTGGGTGCTCAAGACAGTGATGACAAAGAAAACTTCTTACATATAATGCTCTAGAAAAGGAAAAGAAAGTTACATTTGGAAATGATACCTCACGTAATTAAAGGAAAAGTGCTCGTATTTCTAAAAGAAAAGGTGAAGGCTAATGAGGCCAAGGATGGATTAAGGCATAACCTCGTTAAGTGTAAACAAATGTGTGATCAAGGAACAAAGTGGTCTTTAGTTCAAAGGAATGTGGTTCGTGATCTTGATACAGTAAAATCATTATAAAGGAAAAAGAAATCCTAGCAAACTCCGTATGTACTAAACGACAGATCAATGTTACTTGAGCAAGTCTTCGAAAAATTGGCTATGGCATAGAAGGTCAGTATCCGAGCCTTCAAATCAATAAAGCAAGTGCGTACTAAGTCGTTCGTGGTCTTCCCAATATTAATCTACCGCAAAGCATCATATGCAAATCTTGTCAATTCTGCATGTACTCGCAGTACGTTTTAATGCCAAAGAAGGATCACTGCTAAGCCTCTTGAACTCATTCATACCGACATATGTGGACCTATGAGGAAGAAGTCACCACGGGGAAGAATACTATATCTTATTTATTGATGATTACCTAGAATGTGTTGGACTGGGCTCATTAAACACAAAGATGAAGCATTTGAAAAATTTCAGATCTTCAAAGCTTTAGTTGAAAATGAATTAGACCTAAAAATCAAGTGTCTTTAGATCCGATCGAGGGAGGAGAATATACATCAAATGAATTCTCTCGAATTTTGTGAACAACATACATAAAAAGACACCTCTGTGGGAAAGGTGTACTCCACAACAAAATGGCATAGCAGAAAGAATGAATAGAACAATTCAACAAATGGCTAGAGCTGTGCTCGATGATCTCCGGAACTCCCCGACATGTTCTCGAGAAGCAAAGACATACAAAAGAGGCCAACATTCTCAACAAGGCTCATGTTCGGGTAAATAGTGACAAACCTTCCATATGAACTCTGGTATGGTAATTCTCCATCCGTGAAGCACTTCAGATTTTTTGGAAGTAAATGCTTTATCAAGAATAATGATGAAAAGCTTGGCAAGTTTGAACCTGTATCGATGAAGGGATACTTTGGTTACTCATCTTCAAGCAAAGCATACAAATGTTACAATAAAAGGCTTCGAAAGATTGCTGAATGTATTGATGCTACATGAGCTTATCTCCGCAGCTCTCAAAGTTAGCAAAACAAACAAAAGAAGATGATGGTGACCTATGTCCCCACATCAAAATGATATAGACAAGGATCCAATGACGAACTCAAGATGATCTATCCTCAAAAGCTCCATCCGTATATGCAAAACAGAATCATCCCCAATCTCAAATTCGTGACAAGGAATCAGGTGTACGAACAAGGAGAACTCTCAGGATCGTCTAATCATCCGGGCACTTCTATCCTCAATTGAACCACACAAATGTCACCAAGCTAGGCAAAGATGAATGTTGGAGGCAAGCTTATGCATGAAGAGCTTGATCAAATTGAAAAGAATGACACTTCGAATTGGTACCAAGACCACATGATAAAAATGTCATACTGGAACTGAAATGCAGATTTTCAAGAACAAGTTGAATGAGAAATGGGGATGTTGTAAGAAACAAAGTCAGGATTATTCCAGTTGCACACTCAACAAGAAGGTATAGACTTTGAAGAAAACTCTTTGCTCCTTGTGACAGACTTGAAGCCATAAGAATGTTTTTGTTTTTTCTGTTATCAACAAATCAAAGTCTATCGAAATGGATGTTAAATCTGCTTTTTTCAAATGGTGATCTAGAAGAAGAAGTATATATAGAACAACTTCCAAGATTCATTTTGGAAATGATGCAATCTTGTTTGTAGACTTAAAAAG
Source organism: Pinus albicaulis (assembly GCA_034641835.2). Lineage (NCBI taxonomy): Eukaryota > Viridiplantae > Streptophyta > Pinopsida > Pinales > Pinaceae > Pinus > Pinus albicaulis. Next base: position 1,146,652,419 of record CM076582.1, read on the forward strand.
GCTCCTTATGGTCTCAAATAAGCTCCATGCTTGGTATTATCAGTTTCGACAAATAAATATCTTCACTGGCCGAAGGTTTTTCATATTCTATTGATAGCAAACTTATGCTGAAAAGTTGAAAATGATAAATCATTGATCAGGTTGTATATGTTGATGATATCATTTTGGAGTAATGAAGAATCTTTTGAGTCAAAATTTGCCTTCCACAGCAAGAATTTGAAAATGTCCTTACTTTGGAGAACTAAATATTCTTTCTTGGCTTACAAGTGCATCAACCACAGATGGTATATTCCTATCACAAGCAAAATAGGTACAAATTGGAAGAAGTATGGCATGGAAGAATGCAAACTGTAAGCACACCAATGACAACCGGATGCACCGCTCAGATGATGATTCTCCTACGTTGAATCAACCAATACAAGATCAATGATAGGAAGTCTACTTATCTCACCGGAACTAGACCAGACATTATGCATGGGCTGATTGTTGGACTATCTTCCAAGCCAATCCAAAAGAGTTCTACCTTCGAAATGTTAAAAGAATTTTCAAATTATCTTCAAGGAACCAAGACCTTATTCATGGTATCCAAAGAATGCTGACCTTACTTTTCAGTGCTTACAATCGATGCGTATTGGGTCAAGTGTTGATGATCGGAAAAGCACTAGTGGTGGCATTCTCACATGGACCTCGATTAGTATCTTGGTTCGTAAAGAAGCAAATTCTAATACCTTATCTACGCAGGTGCGTAATAAGGGTCGTCGCATCTTGTTGCACTCAACTCTTCTGATGATGCAACCTTACAAGATTTTCAATCAAATGTACACCTATTCCCATTATGTGGACAACACAAGTGCCACCAGTATTTCAAAGAATCCGTTATGCATTCGAAGACCAAGCACATTCCCATCAAGTATCACTTACGTGAACAAGTGCTGAGCAAAAGGTGAAGTTGGAGTATGTTCCCTCCAAAGAACAAGTTGTCGATATCTTTACGAAACTCTCCTACCAGTGAAGCGTTCATATCTAAGACAGAATGGGAGTGTTCCTTCGCCACTAAAAGAACAAATTGCATAACGAGAATATGATGGATGTACGGTTTCATGAACACAATCACAGAGTGAGTACGCGGGGGAAGCCCCCACGTGCAAAACCGCGTATGTCCGATTGCCGACAATGCCGTTGATTCGCCCAAAGACACCGTTAGCGGTTACTGGCATTCGATACCGTTTGGCATATCTGGTGGTGTTCCAGCTTCTCATAATTCTGCTTTCATGTTTTGACAAAGATGCCTTGATGATTGTTGGTGAAAGTGTTCAGATGCACAAACTACGTGTTTTGGGTCACATGGAAAGTGACGTTTGGATGCACAGATTCGGGGGAGCTTAGCGTTGCCGGCATAATGTGTATTGTTGGGCATTACAATGATTCCACATATGTTTCTCCTTCTTGAGACCTTTCCGTGTTATTATGAAAAGTCACATTTGTAATTTGATGAAAAGGTCTTTGTTAAGACCCATGGACAAAATTGTAATATTCACTTTGTCGTGACCACAACTTGTAAACCCACTGTTGGGTAGCCGAGTCAAAATGTAAATATTTGGTGTAAGTATGAGTCTTTGGTAATAGGAAGTTCATAGTCATGTACTATTGGAAATTATGTTTTGCCTTCCGCATGAACTCGGGGGAGATTGGTCACCATAAATATTTCCCCGTATCTCAGTAACGGGGGAAAGGCAAGGAGCTTGATCCGCCTTTGCCCTTGATGTCAAAGGGGGAGAGTGACTTGGTGTTTGAATGAAGAGAAAGAATGGTGTCATTGTATCTATTGTGGTAACCAAACACCATCGTGGTTGCCATCAAGTCCAAAGGGGAGATTGTTGGCAATATGATGCAGTAGTGTTGTCCCTTGGCTACAACCCACCGAATGAAGATAAAGACATGTTGTCCTTGACATAATCCACCTGGGATGAAGTTGTGCTCGATAGAATATGTTCTTGATGGAGTAATTCTGATGTATCTACAAAGGTGTGTCGTAAGGCAATGAAGAAAGGATTTCAGCATGTGCTAAATCTTGATGAAAAGAGTATGTCTCTAGGTATACGTGGATTTTCCTAAGAGAATTGCGTATGCATGCGGGAATAAACGGTGTTAAGTCGCGTATGCGGGCAAAAAGCGCTCAAAAAGTGCAAAACCAGGGTAACACCATGGTATTGACCCATTGTATTGAAGCACGATTCGCCTAAATGACCCCGTTCTAGAATACCATCTGGTGCAATGTGGTTTTGGCTCATGGTATTGAAATTGGGTAAAACTCTTCATATAAGGAGAAGAATTTCATTGTGCAAATCATGAGAGTGGGGCAAGATTCCTAGCTTAATGAATACTTCACTATGAAGCAGATCTGAATGGGAAAGGGTTACATTTGAATGATAAACTTGAATGGATGATGCACCAATGATGAAGAAGGGGATCTAGATCCGAAATGTGCTTGCATTTGCTAGATTCGTTTATGGAATGATTAGATCCAAGAAGAGGCGAACATCTCGTCTAAAGTGAAGGGTTAACCGAATGAAGTATCTATTATGAAGAAATGCAATGACCTAAAATCTCTAAAGAACCATACGCTAGTTCGCCGAAGAGGAAGCGCGTATACGCGCTTCGCAGAAGAAAAGCGCGTATGCGTGAAGCAACTGGTTCGTACCCAGGCTGCAGGCATACGCCTTTTGTGTGAACGAAGCGTATATACACGTACATCGTTGAAAGGAAAGCGCGTACGAAAACTAGGGTTTGGTCGAAGTCTCGTGGTAAGAAATGTCCGATCTAATCGCTTTTGTTGTCGCTATCTATATTCTAACGTTCCGAGTTGTCCGTACTCGGCTTGGTTGTATGGTTGAGCTTGATAGCATGGGAGGGTCTACCTCGAAAATACAATGAAACGTGGCCCTGGAAGTGTTGTTCTATTGAAGTTGTTGGATCCAAAGCAGAAAATTGACAGAAACGCGGTCCATAGAAGTGTCAGAGGGTTGTAGCCTTCGGGCCGGGGGTTGAAGCCTCTTCTGTGAGGCCGGGTAAACGAGATCGGGGTCGCAGCCTCCTTCCGGTGAGAGGCCGGGTAAACGAGTCGTGGGGTTGGAGCCTCCTTCCGTGAGAGGCCGGGTAAACGAACGTAGGTGGTGCCTCGTTTTCTTCTGCAGAGTCTTGACTGCGCACATATGTTGTAAGATGTTTTCTCTATAACAAAATATTGAAGGCCGAGCAACTAGTGGTGGTTTTCTCCCGACTTGGGTTTCCACCCAAATTCTCGGTGTTCATGTGATGCTTTGTGTGATGGCTTACTTCCGTTCTTACTATTCATGTTTACCGATTATTAAATATCTGGCGTAATGAATGATGGAATGATTTAAGTGAAAATCTAATAACATAATTAGATATATGTGTATACACGAGTTTGCTGGGGCAAGTATCCGCGTATATACGCGAGTCCGCTTCGTGGAAAGTAGCGTATGGGTTTTAGAAGCAAGAAAAATAAAAGTTTTGAATATGCGTAAATACCGATTCAACCCCCCCCCCCCTCTCGCATTTTTTCCACTGCATGGAATACAAGGAGCATTTGTTCATACATGCTACTTTAGTATCCCAAGGTAACTATCCTAACAATAAATGAAAGACATATGTTGAGTTAAGGTTCATCATGAGCAATTATTATTTGTGTATATTGGTCAAATTTGTGATGTTTTCTTAAGGATCAAATATAAATTATTATATTGAGGGATTCTGGTGGATATCTCATGAAAAAATTGTATGCAAAATGTTTTCCAGGTATTTCCGTATTTTGAAGAACGTCTCATGTGCCTAAGGTGTGGAGATGGATTTGGAAAATTAGTACAAAGTTGTTTAGTGCATTAGTGACCAACCAATGTTTGTTACCAAGAAATATTTTTCATTATATATATATTTGAAAAATGACCAATCACATTGAAGTTGTGAAGCCAAGTGAATTATATGAGAACAATTTAAAAATTTTGTAGAGAAAGGTGAAGATTGGTATTTTGTTGTTGAATATTGGAGAAATTTTAAAATGGACATCATCACCCAAGTTTTTCGTGTAATAAAAGGAGAAAAACTAAGTTGTAACTCGTATTATAATATTTATATTCCCATCAAGATATATATACACATAATATGCAACATAAGTTACCCTACTTTGGAGTGCATAGTGTTATCAATGTGGGAAGCGCAGAGTTGAGAGTTGAAATTAGGAAAATCTCTTTTCCCCGGATCATAATAAAGCGTATAAACATGGAATAAAAGGATAAGAATTAATTCTAATAAATGGAGACAAATAGCAGTTTCAACATTACCATTGTTAGAACATGAAGACCTTACAACCAACGATGTGAACTCGTCCTCCAGATAGACAAAAATGGATGGGCATTGAGACTACAAACCCAATCACCTTGTTAGATTTTGTCGTTATCACGAGAAGAAATATTTCATACCAACCCTTCACATAATATGATCCAAGTTAATACAAGATTTTTTCCTCCAAATCTTTGTAGTACACCAAGCCCAAACTCGTACTCAATTTCATGTTTTCGTACTTAGCCTTACGTAACATCAAAATGTTGCTCGAAATCTATGAGATATGGAATGAACACATAAAAAACAAAAATAACTTTTGAAAGAATGAAATTTTGTATCTATGAATTTTTGAAAGAGTATAAGAAATCATGGTGTCCTCAAATGCAAACAAGTCTTGGAATTTTTCTCAAGATGTGAATTAATAGGCCACCTTACATATTGTTTCTTTTGATATCAACTCTTAGGTTACAACTCATACCTTCCAATTGGAATTTCAAGATTGTTTCAAATCCTTGGCCTGAGTGTTAACTCCTTTAGGCTTTTCAAGATTAAAAAATAGGGAAACTTGTGCCAAAGAGAGAGGTGACCAATATGGATTTCCCGCAGTCTCCAAGGTCTCTTGTAAGCAAAAAACTATTGAAATCAACACGTTGGAAGGTTTGTGGTTGATATAAATACATTAGATATAATTCCCAAACCAATCACTTCGTATCAAGCAAAAATTTCACAACCACTCATATCAACAAAGGTATTGTTGAACATAGGTTAGGGAACAATTAGTCAAAGAAACAAGTTAGAAACACGATTGACATCCTTAAATGTTTAAAAAATTATGAATTTGAAATACAATTCTTCCAAAATAAATTTGAGAACACAATATAAATGGAACATGATTGGAACACAAAGATTCCTTGAGAATATGATATAAATGGATAGATATCCAAACACATAAACATGATTGAAATACAAAGTTTCCCAATGGTTTGATGTAATCTGCACTGATATACTTTTTGATATGTAAGAATCTAGAAGACACTAGCTCTATATGATATGTAGACCTTGAAAGTTTTCACCTTTATCCTTATCATACCATATTATTATGGTCTTACCGGGTGTCTTTTCCCCATGTTCAAATACTCAATATATGAGAATATATTTATCCTTACTTATTTAAGTAATTAAAAATAACAATGATAATTGCAGAACTATTACCTACACCGATAAAATAATAACAATTGAAACACCATATCTGGCTTCTATCTCAAGGTGCAGCTAGCCACAATTGGTTCACCATGAAGTCCTTACACCCGCTACATTACTATTAGATCTCTTCAAAAAAAAAACAAGGAAATTATTACAATATGATCTCTTCAAAGGAAAATTTCAAGGATGGAAGTTTATCTTAAAGTTTAGGAAACTCTGGCGAATCCCCCGTTGGAATCACGATTTACATTAGACCAAAACTCCGTTGGAATTAGTCTCTACTAAAATTACTAGAGTTAGGATCCACGAGAGGTAATATTCCATGTCGCGAACACATGGGAGCGTTGAACCCATTATCCAACAATATCCCCCTCAACACGACTCAAGTGAGTTTAGAACTTACGCATTGTCACTTCGATACCACTTGTTGAACTACAATTTTTGTTAGAAAAAAAACCCATAGGCGTTAGTCTCTCACATAATCGCTCAAATTTAGGATCCACGAGAGGTGGTTATTCCATGTCGCAAAACACACGGGGAGCATTGAACCCCATGTCCAACTAATCTTACTAGTCCCCAATATGTAAATTGTAAAATTTTTTGATGATATTTTGTAAACATATGTATGTTTCTAATTATTTTATATTAGTATATATACAATTTTAGTGATTTTAGGGTAAAATAATTTTATACTATAAAATTTGGTGAATCAACTTTAAAAAATGGAAATTGGGGAATCTTTTTTTTGGAAAAAAATTATGGAAAATTAGCGCACCTCCTAATAGCCCCTAAAATTTTCCCTCGATCTCTTACGCTGAATAATTGTTTCACAAGGGCTACTTGCCAATACCAACACTAAAATGCCAACAATACTGACCCTCCACTTTGTTTCGTTTCCAATTTATGTTGTAACTATTGCATAATTTCAAACTTCATACTTTTCAGCCATACCAATTGGATTAGGTGCCCACACCCCAATGTTGGTATTCTTGTCTTTTTGTTATTGTTGCTCAACCTTTAATCAACAAATCCCTTCCACTAATATAGGGGAAATAGCATTAGTTTCATGAGATAGTGTCGCAGGTACTATTAGATTCTTAAATGTCACCGAGAAGCGATAGAAAAGCCCCTATTTATGTTTTCTCTTTAATTACTATAATAAAAAACCTATTCAACATGAGCACAACTCAATTTTTTCATCTATGAAACCAACCCATATCCCGGGCTTAATCAAGATTTGTCGCTATATAATGTGATTAAATATTTAAGAGTTTAACTCTTTATGGTTGTAAAAACTTTAAAAATAAAAATTTTAAACTTGAACTACTTAATCCTTCAGATCAACATGAATCAATAGTGAAAATTCAATATCAATATAACCTAGTGTTATATATATTTCATTAACACTTTAAATTATAGGCGCTATTATTATGAAAAGTAAATTAACTTTGACTGACAATGTTAACTATGCATCCATACCTCAAATTTATCCGTGGTTAACTTTGATGTTTAGTGTCTAATCAGAATAATTGAATTATTATAGTCATGTGATGAACTACCCAACTACCTATATTTAACGCTGGGTTCTCATGATCTATGTCATAGATATAGGTGATATCCTTGTAATTTAATCTCTATATAACTCCATACGTACAAGGAAGAACAACAACATAAGTCTTTATGTCAGCTTTTTCTTCTTTGTTGTTGTTCTCAGCTTGTCTATATGGAGTTCAAGCTAACACATGAGTCCGGTCAATGTTCTTTGTTTTAAATGTGGGAGGAAACAACTAAAAAACAGAGATCGAAAACCAATTTTAAGGAACAAGAATGTCATATTTTATGAAATCTATTGTGTCTTTAATAAAAAGAAAGGCTTCATTAATAAAAAATTTGTAAGTGTTCGAAAATTAAGAATTTGGTTGGTAGATATACCAAATTAGGATTTAATGTTACCTAAGTGAAATTAAACCAAGTATGTAGATTTCCTTTCAGCTCTACCTCTAGGAAAGTGGTAGAAACATTCTTACCACAATTTTATTCGAGAGAACAATCATTATTTGGAGATGTCAAGTCAAAAGGAGAAAATCATATGAAGACTGAAGATGCCAAAGGGCATGATCATAAAATTGAACACTCCTAATGATTAATTGATGTGTATCTCGGAACAAAAGCTACAACTCTTTAACATATTTTGGGCAGCTAACAAATATGAAAAACCATACATTGTATGTCCGTTGCCTTGCATTTTTTATTTTGGGGTTTGGGCCTCAAAATTGCATCCACGGACTGGGATTTAACAGAGGGTTTCCAACCACCCCAAGCTTCTTTTGGAACACCTCCGGACAATTTTGTGAGGTACAAATTTTGAACATATTTGGCACAATTTATGGCTTCAACTAAAAATTGATAGCAAGGACCTCTAGAATGGATCATGAAATTTTCCATCTCCTTTAAGCTATGATTATTCTTTCTTTTGTATAGTAGGTAATATTATGTTGTAGGGATGTTTCTACCTTCCACATCATGTGAATTACACTTCATCAATAGTTCAACACAGAACACGGAGGTCCCTTCACTACTTCTCTTGAGATACAAACTCGTTTGGTCTCAGTATCTAGATACGTATCTCACAACTCAACTATGCCTTGGATTCTTGAGTAGATTTCACAGGCTGACTGAAAAACTACACCCAAACCCTTTGATCAAGGTTCAAGTTTTTAGCTATGTTTCCACTCTTTTCGTAGATTCTCTCAGGTACCAACATTTTTTTAGTTTGCATCTAGGGTAGGAATCTCACAAGCTCAAATTTTCCTTTGATCTCTTTAGCACATTTCGCAGATTGACCGCAAATTTACACCAACACCATTTTTTCAAAGGTCAAGTTGTTTACATCCACCATTTATTAATGATATGGATTATTTATTTTCAATATTGTCACACATTAAGGTGAAGGTTGCTAACATCTTCACTAACTCGCCGCAGTCTCATACTAATGTCATACCTTGCTTGGGTGAACGAAGAATCATGGTGGGGTTAATATCACTCCCCCCTTACTTTTTCTCTTGTTCGAACACTTGTACATGATACTCTATCATGACCTTGTATCCAAGACCGATTTTGAGATTTCACATATTTTCTTTATGTCCCTAAGTTGCACTATGATGGGGTGTTGGCATATAAAAAATCATGTAGTTAATTTTATTTAGATAAAAATGTCCTATCCTATGCATATTTTACTTATCAATGATTGCAAGGAATAAGACAACCACCTATATTTAATGTCAGACCCCTCTCACCGCATTCTAAATACGACGGTCTCTTTCCAATTAAACACAAGCCACATATTCTTTCGTTACTTCAATTTTGTGTTATTATTTTGTTTTGTCTCGTATTGAAATATTATGATTTCCATTGTATCATAACATGGAGATGATTCCGCATTCATTTTATCATGATCTAGAGAGGTATGTCAGTAAGAAATTAATTAATTTTTCAAGTATCTTCCATTTTCAATCCTTTTGAAACCGTGTGCCAAGAATTGCGACAACCAACAGAATTTTCTGAAAATATTGTAAAATTAGTAGTGCCAAGTTGTAAATTTTACAATTTTAGAGTTCATTTACTACTCATTTTTATTTACCACCTAAAAGCCAGTCACTAAACATTTATGTTGAAATTGAACTGAGAAG
>CM076582.1:1146666672-1146685232 GCA_034641835.2 Pinus albicaulis
ACTCAAGCAATATCCCACAAGCACTCATATCACCGTAGAAATTGTTGAACACCACAAGTCATGGAATGATTGGTTAGACAAGATTCAACATTAGTGATTATCATAAGCACGTGTTTAATAATTTTTGTATCCTTGTTACCCGTATTGTTTTCTAAAATTTTATCTATGTAAAAAATAGGAGTGAAACGATTGCTAATGGTAATGTCAAATGTAAAGCGTGATACTTTTAAGGAAGTATAAAAAAATTCCCTGAAATATATTTCTCTTGGCAGCAAGCTAACACCTATATATATTTGGGGCACCTTGGTTAGAACTGTAGCTGACTACACCCTTTTAAAAAAAATTACATGACCGAGGTTGCAGAAGAATACGTACTCAAATGAAGAAGGCACTGCACACTTTATGAATTTATTATGGTCCAACAAACTAACACGAAGTAATCATTTCTATAAAAATTTGTATTCATCCTATGTTGGTCTATGCATTTCAAAATGTTTAAAATGGGCATGTTGTTGGTCCTTCTATTATAAAAAATATCAAATAAAAAGATGCTTGATCCATGTAATATCCAAAAATGGGAAAGACAAGAATATATAACATATGCATAATTCCAACTCGGTGGCAAAATAATAATTAAACATGTAGAACTAGAAAATGTCAAAAATACATCAAAATATCATACATATGAGTTAAAAACCGAGGTACATCATTATATATCAATACAAAATGAATATACATAGTTCTCTATAAAGGGATGCACTCAAGATATCCAAAGATGGTTGAAACAACTTACCCAAACTCGGCACCGAGTAAAAATTGCTTCGATGTTCAAAACTACTACTACTTCCCAAGAAGATATATGTGCGAGGAGGCTTCTTGAATGCTCAAATATCCGTGATTCTACCTAAACCAAGAATAAACTCGTAAATGGTTTGGCCACATTTTTGAGTTTGGAATTTCAACCTTGGGTTGCACACTACACCCTTGCCGTCGAGTTACGCACTTGGAGACAATCGCCGATCTAGGGCTGAAAAAATGATCTATCATATGAAATAAACCCACTCACCACTAGATGAAGGGCTAGTCCCTTCTCCGATTCTGTGCGCAAAACTTAGGATCTAGCTCCTCCAATGAATATGCAACAGCATGTAAAACTCCATTGGGAACATTACGATGTTCAGGAGGGATGATGACAGCTCGTCGGTAGATAATACAATGATGATCCCAAGCCACCGAAGTAATTTCCGCAGTGAATGATTAATCTCACAAGATTCCAAGCTGACTTTCTTGGAGCTTTCTCTCAAACCTCACCAAGGTAATTGGCTTAAATTCTCATATGTGAAATTTTTTTTGCATAGGAGAATAGATGGATGTCCTTGATGCTGAAATGAGAACGAAACTCTTGGAAGACTACAATGGATCCATAGTGTGAAGGGTCGATCCCTGCACAAGTTTCTCAACCGAAGTACCGGAACAACCTTCCAAACTCTCACACCCTAGTTCGCAATGCGTAATTCATGTAGTCGGGAAGTGTGGTATGAGAGTGGTTGGAACCACACCGATTTCATTGATGATGAATGCAGATACTCAAAAAAATCTTCCTAAAGTAGGTACTCGAAGTCACCCATGGGTGAGGGTTAGATTTCCACCTGGGAACGCCACCCACTCCTAAACAACACATCAGACTTAGCCAGACAACCGAAGCTGCAAATAAATGTCTTACGACAATGCAGAACAATAAAAAATCTAGACTCCTTCCTTTATTGCCTATCTTCCTTTTATGGTTTTGAGCCATCCCTAGCCTTGGCTCAATTTCACAAATGCGACATATGTAACCACTAGCTCGATAAAGACTGCACTCATCCTCTGCGTATCCCCATCACCGCTTTCCACCACCCTACACTTCCTCCATCATGTGTGAATTTAATGCACCACTTCCTCCATCATCTTGCATTTATTCTTCCACTATATCCATCATCTTCCTCATTAATTCTCTATGAGCTCCACTCTTTTTCTTCATTATTATGTCTAATTACTCCACAATGCTACTCCACTACTAAATTAACCCTTATTCATACTATATAGAAGTGGATTTTATTCATTCATCGGGTTTATGGGTCTCCTCTCTATCTTATTTACTTAACTAAATAAGAAAAGTAAGAACTCTAATATTCCAATTATTTGATGGAAAATTTGGAATAATATAGTCCCCTCGCAAAAAATTTCCTGTCCCCAAGCAACTTCAAAAAGTGGATGCTGCATAACCATCTCCCTCCCAAGTGGCATCCTTATATGGAAGGTATCCCCATCTACCCAATGTAAGTACATGACCGCCGTATCCATAGTCAGCTTCCGTAGAATGTCTAGAAATGAATGAAACCGTGTAGCTATATGCCTCTCCTCATCAATCATTCCTCAAGTGGCAACCATTTGCTAACCAAGAGCCGCTCGCATGAGATATGTGAAGTGTAGTGGTTCCTTCCCCAATTCTAAAGTCTCAGCTCATAAACTATCTCTCCAAACCATGCCATGGAGTAGGTTGTGTATATCCATGCTGCAATCCTTGGCCCCGGTGGCCTTTCTTTCTCTAAACATCATCCAAACAATATGAAAAGTAGTAAATACAAACATATGGATTGACATGTGAAATTTTTGTTTTCATACCTCCCCAATATCACCACCGTTACGAAATGACTCTTGTCAGGCCACATCACATCATCATACCAAGTATGGTGGCCACTTCCCAATGGTAATCCAACATAGCAAGGATTCATGTTTCTCCATCTCACATCATCATTATGCAAGGTATGGGAGAATGCCAATAAAAATTCTCCCAAGAGTAACAAGCTCAACAATGACTCCTATTGTTGCATATCATCACTACGGTGCAAGGAAGGAAAAATGATATACTATCAAGAATATATAATGCAATGTCTTGGCCATACTCTCCCCCAATATTAGCTAGTGCATCCATGCTCTCGCTACTGCATCATCTTACACCGTGCAAGGCATGGAACATAATCTGAAACAATGGGTTGGTAACCATACTCACCTAAGAGTGTACCATGGCACGTGCGTTCTTTCTTCCATGTGTCATAGATTTGCAAGAAAATTTATGGCTACTTTCTCATCATCTCCATCCATCCATCCAAATGTGGGTCATGACTCATATCATGTACCAACTCAAGATTCACCAATGGAGAAGCTCCAACAAAAAAATTACTAATACAATAATCGTCCCCATCACCATATATGGCCTTGGGAAGACCATGAAGCATGAAGACATTCGGAAAGATAATCCGGTCACGAGTGAAGATATTTATTGGGTCAAAATTCTTGAAGAAATGCATACCTCATGCTGAATCAATGTCAACAATACCATCCTCCACAATCTGATGACAATCTTTCCACTTCATCATATGTCAAAGTGCATCCTTCTCGAGGTCTCTCCATGAAAACCTCTTTGATGGGTCGGTAGAACTCATGGAGGCTTTAACATGTCAAACATGAAAAAACTTCTCTTGAGATGTGAGGTGCTCATCAAGAAGCCTTTTTCCATATAATGGAAGATGTTATCCATCACATGATCTCTATCATCTACAATCAGCCCATCCAATGCTTCATATGAAGTGGTCATCGAATGATGAAATAATAATTGGTCCCTCAAATCATCACTTTCATCGCTCGTGACAACATTGTTGATCTTTGTGATAGTGCATATACTACCACATGGCTCCCTCCGTGCTACCATAGAACTCATAGTCCTACATTGGTATAAATCCACCATTATTGCCTCTTCCTAGAATCGTTGCCTCCTCAAAAGATGATGGATACGATGGTGGTTGGTCTTCACCCAAATCTACCCACAATCAAAAACTATCGAATTCGACCAATACATGCATAATGGCTAATATCTCCTTATCATAAATATAATACGACAACTCATGCAACAATAACTTCCGGTTCTTGAAATCTATTGCATAGCTTCCCCGCATTAGGATTGTGCCGCCCCAACAACCCACACTCCAACACAAAGTGTTGTGTGCAACTCACCAATGTCAAACTGGGATATCTATACATCTTATTCTTGGAACTACCAAGGGTCCTCCGTGTAGTGATAGTCTCGTTGCTCTAAATCAACAATGCTCTAACCCTTGGTCATGCACCATGTTCCGATGGCATGGCCCCAAATCTCAAGATGACGTACCGAAACAATTTGGGGTGGAAATGTTTGCATACCTTGGATCAAATCGTACGTCTGGGAACATCTTACAAAGCTACAAGAGTTCCTCCAACCGGTGCAATTTCTTCTCCAACTGTTGGTGATGGTGATGGCTACACTTACTATTTCATCAACACTCGTATGTGCTTCCTCTTCTCATGCACCTCCTAAATCATGCCTTATACTCTCAATGTTGAATTTTTGGGAAAATCTTGCCAAAATGCAAGGGCTCCTCCAACTGTGTTACCTTTTCTATTGGTAGTGGTGGTGCTAGTTGATCCTCTCCCGGTATCAAATAAGTAACATCTCCCTTTTCCGCTTCCTCATACACTTTATATTTATTATCGAAGAATGTCTTAATGGAATGTCTTTCGGTTTTCTATCAAACTCACTACCAATATTTGAGTGAACTCTTCATATGCAAATTGCTGAAACACCGAGAGGGGGGGGGGTAATAAATATTCCTTTTTTGATTAGAGAATTATTTAATCTTCAATTATTATTATTTTTGTACAATAATAGGAAAATAAGAGGAACTAAAAATGCACACATTTTTTAAGGTGGAAACCCACTCCGGGACAAACCACTTAATGCTTTTCTCTAATAATTCTTTAATATTCAACTCCAATTGAAAATAAAGCTCCAACGCCTCGCATTCCTTCAAGATTCAACTAAATGGACGCCCCAACACCCAATGAGCTACAACTCACCCTAGCACCACCCTATCACCCTATATAAGAATAAAAGAAGAATGGACTCTCGTACTAGGGAAAATGGTCCACTTTACAATGATATAGAATGATGCATAATAAATATATACTAGACCATAACCTCAACAATGACACAACCACCTAAAGATGATCCTAGACCTCCCAACACTTCCTTCAACCCTTGGCAGATAGATACCAGTACAATTTGTACAATAATGTATTTACAATGACTAAGTACAATGATACCATAATGAATGTATGCAAGTGGCTCTACCTCTGAAGACTTCATATGATAAACTTCTTTGCCACTATTATGCATCTGGTTTCTCGCTTCTTCTCATGCCACCTCCTTCCGTTGCACCTTCCTTGATTTTCTTTGCTGCCATAGAAAGTCCGGTCCTTTGCACTTGACAATCACATGATCTAGCTTTTTCTTGCCTTTCTAGAGCCTCGACATTGAATTCAGTGTATCTATGTTATTTCAGATCTTCAATATCTTATTTTTAGTCTTGTATTATTCCTATGAGTCATATTTCCAATGCCACCGGTTCAACTCAATTTGGATTCTCTGAAGAGAGAGTTATACTCAATCTCCTCACAAATGCCCTACTCAGGACTATTTCAAGAGAGCGTACTTGTACGACGTTCCACGTGTCACGCTCATTTGGCTTTGAAATTGATAGAGAGAAAATTATAGACCGTGTACCTGTCTACTTCTTTTTTTACGTAATTCCAATCCAATACGAGAGAGAGAGCAGATGAATTTACCAAGGTCACTTCTTTGAGATGAATTTCGTGATCCCCAAAAGCCATGATTTCCGTCGTATCATATCTCCAAAAATATTGCGCACCTTGGTCTCAAATTTTTACAAAGCACTTTCCTCGTGATTTTGGCTTTGCCTCATAAAAATTTCAGATTCTGAAACTCCTTATAAAAATATATAGATTGCAAATTCCATGATGACCGTTTCTGGCCATAAATCCTCTTACAAGGAGGAAATAAGGATCACAATTTATATAAATGCTTAGGTTGAGGGGCTTCAAAAAGTGATTGTGGGAGGGATTTTAGGAGTACCAAAAAATATTAATTATGACTTTTCAATGACCCATGCCACAACCCCATGGGTTTTTAGCCCACTAACTCGGGTACAAACTTCAAACATGAATATCTCTCAAACTCTGGAATACTACATGACTTGCCACATATCAACAAACATCTCGACAATTAGAAACCATCAAAAGAATTATCGACCAAGAATATACACTTTCTAAGTCAAAATTCCCATGCAATATTGGGTTAGCTCGGTGTCGCTTGGGTTGACATCAATGACAATCGTTGATCAACACAACCTACTCTTGCATGTTTTAATCTACCAAACCACTAGCCCTTTTCTTCACCTCAAGGTGTAGCACCGCAATTTGAAATGTACCTACTTCCATCATTGGTGTAGCCGGGAAAATGCATCTAAATCTCCATCCAAGATTTTTTTGTGCTCGTGGATGACCCATCAAATGTAGGTAGGAAGAATCTACCTCCGTATATTTCCTTTTCTTCATTGCCGCTCGTGGAGTCCGCAATTCTCTTTAATCCGGAAAACTCCGGAAAGTCGACTCTCTTCAAATTCTCTAGATTAATATTTTACTTTCCAATATAATCACTCGCAGTCTCAAGCTCCAAATATCCTCCATCTCTATCCCATACATTTCCTTCTACAAGTAAAGTGGCATAGTAGGGGGCGTTGTGGAAATTTCTCGCACCGTTTCTCACGTTTATACTTCGATAGGAAGTGCTTGACCTTCTCCATTCCGTAAACCCTCTTGAGGTTTCCTTTTGACTCTCTCTTCTCATTTCTTTGATCTCCATGGTGAGATCTTCGTACAGATCCGAAGAGAAGTGTGGCAAAATGCAATCCTCCCCGCTATCAGAGACTTCTTCTTTTTCTCAGTTTCTTCATCTTATTCCTCTATTTTCATGAAATGTCTACAATATGAGCCAAAGATCAAGATTTATATACCATTGTAATATCCCAAAATGGAAAATACATGGATATCGAACATATGAATAATTCCAACTATGAAAAAGAAGAATTGAACATTTAGAATCGAAAATGTAGTGAATGCATAAAAACATCATACATATGAGAAGAAACATCTAAGCCATATCATTATATTTCAATAGAAAATGAATATACACAGTTCTCCAAAAGGGGATGCACTCAATCCATCCAAATATGGTTGAAACAAATCTATTGGAAATGATAAAGTGAAAGTAAAACCTGTTGTCACGTCAGAAACTACTATTGCTCCTAAGAAGATATATGTGTGAGATGCCGTTAGCATGTGCTCAAATATATGGTATTTTAACCATTGAATTTACTTGAAACACCCAGAAACCTGCAAATGGTTTGGCTTTTCACTTTGTTTGGAATTTTGTGTCTTTTGGGTTGCACACCTCACCCTTGTTGGCTTAGTAACGCACCCTTGAGACAAGTAATGATCTAGGCACAAAGAATGATCTATAAATACAATAGTACCCATCAATCCACTAACTCAAGGGATGGTCCCTTCTCCCGATTCCCAAGCACAAAACTTAGATCTAGCTCCTCCAATGAATATGTAGTTGCCGCATGCACAACCGCCGGGAAATATTGTGTTGTCTAGGGAGGGATGATGATGTAGCCTAATGATTGATAGTAAAAAATCACCATCCTAGTCTATCAAGATTTATAGAAGGATTAATCCCTCACAAGATTCCAAGCGTATTTTGGAAATTTTCTCCGCAAACCTACTATAGAATTACACATTACATACGTAAAATGTTAAGCCGCATAGGAGAACAGATTTACTAATGCCGTATATGTCAATGATACTCCCGGAAGACTACAATGGCCCTCTGGTGAGAAAGTGGTAAAGATTTTATCCCTCCATAGGTTTCTCAACTAAGTACTGAAAAACAACCTTCCAACTCTCACACCCTAATTCAGAATGCACACCCCGTAGCTAGAAGTGTACATGAGAGTGGCCGAAAGTGGCACCGATTTCCCCGAATGATGAATGCTCCTGGGTTGAAACCATCCGAGAGTAGGCACCAGTTCCCCGTGGGTGAGGGTGGATTCCTCTCGTTAGAACACTCCGGTGCTAAACAACACAATAGACTTAGCTAAATAGTTGAAGCATGCAAAGAAATGTCTTACGACACTCAAAAATAAAAATCGAGACTCTTCCTTTGCTACATCATATTACTTTTAAGGTGGCTGTGATCCTCCCTAGCCTTAACCCACCTCATAAATATGCTACACATGTGGCCACTAGCCTCCATAAAGAATGTGCGTACCCTCCATGATCTCCATCATCGCTATACAATTACTATCCACTTCCTCGATCATGGTGTATTTAATGCACCACTTCTTCCATCATCTTGCATTTATTCCACCACTATATCCACAATCTTCCTCATTAATTCTCTATGACCTCCAATCTTGCTTCATTATTATGTTGCTCCACTACTCCATAATGCTACTCCACTACTCGATTAACCAACATTCACACTATAGAAATGGATTTTTATTCTATCTATTGGGTTTATGGGTCCTTTCCACGCTTTTATTTATATTTAACTAAATAAGAAAAGTAAGAACTTGCTGTTCTAATTAACATAGAAAATTTACAATATTGCTAACCACCTCGAAAAGGTAAGTAGCATCGTGAGCACTTAAGGACAACATTTTTCTGGGCCTAATAACACTTTTTGGAAGTATCTCCCCAATGATCTTATGGGCCGTAAAAAAGAACATGAAAATTTAGTGAAAACTCTCTTACTTTAGAGGAAAGTGCTAGAAGCCATGTGTTCGTTATCCGCAATATCTTCTGTGCTCAAGAAGCAGCCTTTGAAAATAATACTTCGTGCATTTCCCCGAGCTTTTCGAATGTTCAGCCACAGAATAAGTACAGCAGTTAACCGAGCTCTGCAGATCTACCATGCCAGGACTATCACAAAGTTTTCCCTTAGGAGAGAGGAAGATACCTAAGGATCCAGTTATGGAAGGAAATACTGAAGAAGGGGTAGCATTCAAATAATAATTTTTAACGTTTTCCAACTTATTTTACAACATTCAAACCTATTTTATATTTATTCAGCCCAAATCGTGCCACATATGCTAAATTCTCTGTGTCATATTGTACTACGTCAAAACACTCCTCGATGAAGAATATCCATCAAGCTATAGATCTCATTGGGGTTGTTGTTGAATGGAAATACAACATCAACTGCACAAAGGAAATATAAAATACAAGAGGGAGAATTCTTAGTCTATGGATAGTCAATTCTGACTCCAAATGTAAGAGGTTACATAACTAGGTTCCCGGAAAAACATCCATGTGATGCTTTAGGATTTACAAAGATTGTCGACCAAGAGAGTAAATTAATTTCAATTTTCTTGTCAAGGCACTCGTTGAGAAAGACATAAATGAAATAAAATGACCGTTAATTTAGATCATGTCAATTCCCAAAATGTTTCTTACATTTCATGGATTTGTTGTTAAAATGCCAAAGTATCGTACGTTTTTTTATGTAATTTAGCTAAATAAAATAATAGTGTGAAGAAAAATTTTATTTATAGGAAATTTGTGCTCTCATAGGAAACATTGCTAAGCAAACTTGTTCAACATCATTCGAGAACTTCCAAGTTCTATACAATAATAGAAAATTTCTATATCATGTGACTAGACCCATCCATGGGAATTTCAAAATTCACATGACAACCAAAACGATAACAAGACTATCTAGACACTAGATGGACTTATTTACAACCATCATGATTTTATTGAAAACCAAAAACAACATTGCTACAAAAACAGAAGTTAGGCTAGTAATTAGAGCATGATCCAAGTTCGACGAAGATGGGTAGACCAACATCCTTGGGTCATGTTGTCCCTCGTGGGCTACTCTTAGGTGAGCTTTTTTTTCTGGTTCCATGTTCTTCTAAACTACATGTCTAGCTTTTGGATCTAGGTCGTTGGTTGTAAAACAGGTTCAAAAAACTTCATGGAAACCTTGCTATCATGGGTGCCACAAAATCCAAGACTTTTGTCCAAGATAAATCGCATTTTTTCCCACCCTACAGATGATTGTCCCATAATCGGGTTTCAAGGTCATTTGTCACATGTATTTTCACAGCTTTGGAACCCACGAAGAAATGTTGCTCGATCCCCTCTATTTCTACTTCATGTTGCTTTCTCGACGTAACCGAAATTGTATTCCTACCGTTCACAATCATTCTCCTTCGTAAATTTATGTTAAGTAGGTACAATAACCTTGTCGTTTAAAATGATTGAAAATATTTATTTGAGGGTACCGTACTTTAAAATTCCAATCTACGGCTTGGAGAAAATCCATTTCATCTTCCTACACCAATGTTGTCGAAAATAATAATTTGAAGGCACCTATTGTAGGAGAGGGTACATTAGCAATAAGTCTTCATTGTTCTCCTTTAGCCTAAATTGCTTCCAAATTTCACCATTTGATATGTTATTTCCATATTTTAGTTAGATAAATTCTTATAAATTATTGTCCATCAATTATAGTTATTAATTATTTCTTGTTTTGTTTTGGAATCATTTCTCGTTATAGTTTCTAAGAGGTATAGGCAAATTCAAAGTTCAATAATGAATACAACTTATCACTTATAATTTGGCATAAGGTGATTATTTCTTTAGGGAATGTGTAATTGTTCCTACTTAGCCTTAGCTAAGAGGAAACATTCAATTTTGATTTAATTTATGTTTTATGAATAAATGAATAAAGGAGGACATGTAAAACTCCTAAAATTCTGAATAAATCAATTCCCATGTGAACAAAGACAAATTAGGGCTATGTAAATAATCACTTGCAGGTGTGAAAGAGGTTTGAGCTAAAGACTGAGTCCACCTTGACCAAATCAACTGCGTTGTCTAGGTTCATTGCATCTCCAAAAGGGATTGCGCAGTTCTAGAAGGGAGCCTCTAATGTGAAAAGGGCTAACTCATCAAAGTGGTTTAGGGTTTGCAAGAGCTTTCTCACCTTATAAAAGGAGAAGGAGGGTAGCAAAAGGGGGTTGTTGATAGATCATATTTCTGAAGTATTTGTTTGCTTAGACAAATACCATTCTCTACTGTTTAGTGGAGGATTGTGATTGGAATTCCTGTTCAGGGGTTTCATCTCTTCCCTTGAGGATCATTGGAGGAGTTCTTTCCTGAAGTGAGCCACTATCTGGTTGGAGACCAAGCTTCATTTTCATGAGCATCGCTGTCCCATTGAGGGTTTTGCAGCTGCTGTCATTTGCAACAAGTGGTGTTCTAGATCTGCTTAGATCTAGCTTGTTTTGAGAGGCCTTTTCTGTTGGAGTGTGTTTTTCAGCCTCCAAAGAGAGGGTCTATCCATATTTTGTATCTGATCTGCAATTTCATTTAGTCTATTCAGTCTCCTTCACCCTCAGCACAATTTCTGCTCAATACTGCGTTATTTTTGTAAGAGGGTTTCTTGTTTCAGTTTGCTATCAGATTGGAGGAAGATCTCTTGGTGTTAGGCTTTCCTTCCCTTGGTGATCCGTGGATTGGGTTTCTAATCCATGTCTCCATAAGATCTGATATTTTCATTAATAAAGTTATCTTTAGAAATTTCTGGGTTTTGTGCAGCACTGTAATTTGTAATTCAGATCTACACCTTATTATGCAATATTTTGATGTAATTCCAAATGGATCTTGTTCTTAAAGTCATATAGTTTCCAGATCTATATTAGATCTTATTTTTTATCCATACATATGTCAGATATCTGGAATGTAATGTACAACAGCTGAACCATCTGAAAAATAACGATGTCTATGTATTTCTGTAGTTTATTTCTAGTTGCAGCTCTAATTTCTGAAGGGATTTTTCCCTAGTTATTTTTGTAATTTGTTGTAGAGGCTATACGCTCAAATATAAATCTGATTTACTGTCATAAATCTGAAAAATCAGATCCTTGGCTGTCATCCTCTGAGTTTCAGTCAAAATTGCACAAATATTATGGGAGAGTTTTCACGTTGCAACAACCCTTCTCTTTGGTTGATTTCTAGCTAGTCTTGACTGTGGGAGATCTATTTAATGTGCTTAAACTTATTTTTTTTGATGAAATTCCATATATAAGTCACATACATTATAAATGAGGGGATCCCAGCCCTGATCTGCATTATTCTTGCTCATATTTACTTATACAACGTTTTCCTTGAAGACCTTGTTGAGATTCCTGAAAAGGGGTTATTCCAAGTTCTATAGACAGAGTCTACAGTTGGCCAAGTAGCCTCTAGATCTCACCCTTTCTTTGAAGGGTGACATATCCAGTAAATGCCTCTATATTCCATCTCTGAAATAGAATCTTGATAATCCCGAAAAAGGATCATTACAGTGGTATTGGAGCTCCACTCTTGGCACAACCTGTGCTAGCATTGGAGCATCAGTCATGCTGAATTTTGAAGATGAAGATCCTCTTTCCGAAAGGGAGAGTAGATACTAGAATAGAAGTCATATAAAGTATGACTATACTACTTTTGACCTTGACAATGGTCAAGACAAGGGGAAAGCCCCTGAATTGGTGAATGATAAAGATAAGGAGGCAGAGGAGTTTGCAAAAACTCTCTTGGAAGCTATGCAAGATCTGTCCAAGGAGATAAAGGAGATGAGGATAGATAGAATGAGGGAGTCCCTTGGGAGATTCCATCAAGAAGAAAGTTCTGATATGTCTCAGTTTTGGATTGGCCAACCTGTGAGCTTGCCACAAGTTCCACAGACCTCACAACGCTCTACAACGCCTACCTTCTTGGCTGTAGAGAATGAAGGGCTGCAAGAGCCAACCTCTTTGGAAGGGTACTTTGTAGAATATGACTCACAAAGTTAAAGGTTCAAGGATAACTTGAGCTTTCAAGACTTCTGCCATCTCAAGGACCGGAGGAGGCCATGGCAGCAGTACAGAGATGGAGGTTTCCTTCATGGGAGACACCACACTATGGGTAGGTTCTTCTTGCCTAAGTTCTATGGATCACCCTCTTGTTCTGCTAAAGCATGGGTGGATAAGTTGGACATCTATTTCCAGTTGAATAAAGTGCCTGACGCAGAAGCCATCAATATTACTGCGCTGCATTTTGAGGGAGAAGCCCACAACTGGTGGTTTCATGGAATTTCTACATTGGGGCACAGCAATGTGTCCACTTATCCTGATTTCACTAGGAGACTAGTGGAGAGATTCGATTGGAAGGATTCGGAGGCCGCTTTCATAAGCTTGGCAAAGCTTAAATAGATAGGAGATGTGGAGGCCTATATCTTTGAATTCTTGAGGTTGTCTGTAATGGTCCCTGATCTATCAGTAGCAAGGAGAGTCTACATGTTCATTGATGGCCTGGAAGAACCTTTTCATGGGTTGGTTAAGTCCACCAAGCCCATCACTCTGCATGATGCCATTGAGAGAACTAGAGATCTCCAAGATGCCTTGCCAAGGGAAAAGGCAACCTTCCCAAGAAAAACCACTCACTCTGCTAAGGGGAAGGAGGGGAAAGATGCTCCACCCAAGGAGAGCTCACTGAAGAAACCTCTTGACATTGATCTCCGAAGGGAGTTGAGGAAAAAGAAATTATGTTTCACTTGTCAAGAGCCATGGGTACCGGGACATAGATGTGCTGCTGGAAGAGCACACAATATTGAAGTCTTCTCTGATTTTGAGGAGGAAGAGGGAAATGATGGACTTAGGAGAGGTCACAGCACTGGTGATGATGAGGAGGGGGATCAATCATCATCCCTAGAAGAAGAAGGAGCCTTTGCTCCAACCAGTGCGACTCTTGCTTCTTTGAGAGGAGTGCCTACGTATTTGACCCTTAGAGTGCAAGGTTCAGTTATGAACCAAAGAGTGTCTATTCTGATTGACAGTGGGGCAACCCACAACTTTATTGATGCTCACCTTGTGCAGAGGAGAGGGATCCCTACTGATACTTTTGATGGGTTCTCTGTTTTGGTTCCGGGAGATAGAACTATGCAGTGCATGCAGTATGTTCCATCACTTTCTGTGACTATGGGAACCTACACCTTGGAGGACCATTTCTTTGTAGTGGACATACCAGACACCAACATCATCTTGGGTGTCCAGTGGTTGATTACTTTGGGAAAAGTCACCACTGATTGGAAGGCCTTGTAGATGGAATGGGTGGATTTGAAGAGTGGGAAACAACAAATCATTCAAGGCATGCACACCTACCCTTCACTTGATGTTTCCACACACACAACAAAGATGGAATTGGGTAGTGGGGGCAGGGACCTCACAGTTCCTTCTCTCATTTTTATGAGAATGCTGCAAGGAACATTCCTACATCATGGCAAGCCACTTAGGGTGCCATTAGATTCTGTGGAGGAAGCCTCACCAAGTGTTGAAACAATGGAAGAGAGAGTCACAACGTTGTGGGAGGAAGCAAGGAGGAGGATCAACCTTCCCACAAACAATTTTTGCATGCTTAATGCCAAAGAAACAAGCAGAAACAAGGCAAGCACCACCATATATGCATCAACAGCGTTGTCTTTGTTGAGAAGTGTAGATCCATATTGGAGGTCTCAACTCCTTGTGGAGTACTCCAAAGATCTGCACACCAGGATGATATTAGATGGCATGAAGCAAGGAGGAGGTTATTTGGTCCATGAAGGGGTCATCTATCATCTTCGTAAAGTATTCTTGTCTCAAGCCTCCAAGCTTAAGAAAGAGATACTAGAAAGAGCACACAAAGAGTTCCTTTCTAGCTATATGCAGTCAACAAAAATCTACTCCCTAATCTTGAAGACTTTTGATTGGGAGGGTATGGAGGAAGAACTACATCAGCACTATGACTGGGAGGAACTATATCAACACTTACAAGAGTGCAATAGTTATGAGGAGATGGGGCAGCCAAGGGATCCTATGTAGGAGACATTTCAGCCATCTCTTTCTTCTCTTAAAAGAGGAGGAAAGCCCATGCCTAACTCTATGTGTGTGGGAGACTTGAATGGTAAATAATCTAATCTTATGGAGTATGTTTATTTTTCTGATTTGACACATTCTCTTACCATATGTATGCAGGCCATGGCTCCTACAAGGAGTGATATTACATGTAGATCTCATGGCATGGATGAGGCCAATAAAAATTCCAAAGCTAGCCACTCCCTTGAGGTGCAAAGGGAGATTATCTATCATGATGGGTGCTTCCCAAAGGCACCTAATGAGGGCTTCACTTTCAGCCATGTCAAAGTGACCCATGCAGCAAAGATGTGGTGGTGGTACCACCTATCACACTTAGATCTACTCAAAACAAGGAGTGCCCTGCACTGGTACCTTATGTGGGATTGTGACCCACCTCCTCAAGTGAAAATTTCAGTTTTCCTATATGTGATTTTGCTTCCATACATAGATGACATATTGGTATTGTTTATGGGTTTGTATGGAAAAAAAGTAGGCAGTGTATATGTACCACATGGGATGGAACTTTATCCTGTACTTCATGATACATGTTTTAGATGTGACATTGCTTCACCCATGTTTATTTTTGTTGAGTTTTACACTCCTGAAGGGGTAGACTATGCCCCTATCATGTTAGCATTAGAGGAGTAGTTTTTGATGTATTGGCTTGGTGAGCACTCAATCCATGATGAAAGCTTGATTCTTGATGGTGCCATCAATGGAGAAGGAGAAGAACTACAGCTCTTACCCTGTCAATTGCTTGAGGACAAGCAACATTTTGGAGGGGAGGACTGTAATGTTCCTACTTAGCCTTAGCTAAGAGGAAACATTCAATTTTGATTTAATTTATGTTTTATGAATAAATGAATAAAGGAGGACATGTAAAACTCCTAAAAAGTCTGAATAAATCAATTCCCATGTGAACAAAGACAAATCAGGGCTATGTAAATAATCACTTGCAGGTGTGAAAGAGGTTTGAGCCAAAGACTAGGTCCACCTTGACCAAATCAACTGTGCTGTCTAGGTTCATTGCATCTCCAAAAGGGACTGCGTAGTTATATAAGGGAGCCTCTATTGTGAAAATGGCTAACTCATCAAAATGTTTTAGGGTTTGCAAGAGCTTTCTCATCTTATAAAAGGAGAAGGAGGGCAGCAAAAGAAGGTTGTTGATAGATTATATTTCTGAAGTATTTGTTTGCTTAGACAAATATCATTCTCTACTATTTAGTGGAGGATTGTGATTGGAATTCCTATTTAGGGGTTTCATCTCTTCCCTTGAGGATCATTGGAGGAGTTCTTTGCTGAAGTGAGCCACTATCTGGTTGGATACCAAGCTTCAATTTTATGAGAGCGTTGTCCCATTGAGGGTTTTGTAGCTGCTGTCATTTACAGCAAGTGGTGTTCTAGATCTGCTTAGATCTAGCTTGTTTTGAGAAGATTTTTCTGTTGGAGTGTGTTTTTCAGCCTCCAAAGAGAGAGTCTATCCATATTTTGTATCTGATCTACAATTTTATTTAGTTTATTCATTCTCCTTCACCCTCAGCGTAGTTTCTGCTCAATACTGCGTTATTTTTGTAAGAGGGTTTCTTGTTTCAGTTTGCTATCAGATTGGAGGAAGATCTCTTGGTGATAGGCTTGCTTTCCCTTGGTGATCCATGGATTGGGTTGCTGATCCATGTCTACATAGATCTGATATTTTCAATAATAAAGTTATCTTCATAAATTTCTGGGTTTTCTGCAGCACTCCAATTTGTAATTCAGATCTATAGCTTATTATTCAATATTTTGATGTAATTCCAAATGGATCTTGTTCTTAAAGTCATATAGTTTCCAGATATGTATTAGATCTCATTTTTTATCCATACATATGTCATAGATCTGAAATTTAATGTACAGCAGCTGAACCATATGAAAAATAACGCTGTCTATGTATTTCTATAGTTTATTGCTAGTTGCAGCTCTAATTTCTGAAGGGATTTTTCCCTAGTTCTTTTTGTAATCTGTTGTAGAGGCAATAAGCCCAAATATAAATCTGATTTACTATTATAACTCTGAAATATCAGATCCTTGACTGTCCTCCTCTGAGTTTCAGTCAAAACTGCGCAAATTTGATAGGACAATTCTCATGTTGCAACAACCCTTCTCTTTGGTTGATTTCTAGCTAGTCTTGACTGTGGGAGATCTGTTTAACGTGCTTGAACTAATTTTTTTATGATGAAATTACATATATAAGAACCCAATACAACATTAATTAGGGATCCCAAATTCCTGATTTGCATTATACATTCTTGCTCAAATTTACTATACAACGTTCTCCTTGAAGACTTTTTGAGATTCCTCGAAAGAGGGTTATTCAAGTTTTATAGATAGAGCTCCACAGCTGGGTCGTAGCTCTATATCTCACCCTTTGGAAGGGTGACATATCCAAGAAATGCCCTGGGGTATTCCATCTTGAACAGAATCTCAGAATCCTGAAAAGGATCATTACATAATTGAATTGTGCTTGAGTATAATAGATGAATTTACAATATGCCTAGAGAGCATATTAGCTACCTTATTGTAGATTCCCTTTTTTTACCTAATAACCGAATGAAAATGTTGTAGAAATCCCATCCATCTAAAATGTCTTGATTGCTGCAACTTTGACTATGATTGTAAGTATTGCAATGGTTGATGGTCGGTATGGATAATGGTCTCTTTTCCAATCAAATAGTGCTTCAATTTATTTACACTTTGTACCAATGCATATAAATATTTATCATAGGTGGGATAATTAGTCACAACTCTATTAAAAATTTAAGAATGAAACGAAATAGGCTTACCATGCTGCATGAGCATTGCTCCCATGGCATAATCACTTGCATATGTTTGGATCTCAAATGGTTGTCTAAGATTCGGAAGTGCTAATACTGGTGTTGAACTTATCTTTTGCTTTAAAGCATCAAATTATTTTTTTGTACATCTCCCCAATGGAATACTTTCTTGACACTTT
Organism: Pinus albicaulis; assembly: GCA_034641835.2. NCBI lineage: Eukaryota > Viridiplantae > Streptophyta > Pinopsida > Pinales > Pinaceae > Pinus > Pinus albicaulis. Next base: position 1,146,684,580 of record CM076582.1, read on the forward strand.
TCAATGCATGTAACTGAGCTGCAATGGAAGAAAAATTAGCAATTAATTTCCTCTAATATTATGTTGCCACAAGAAATATTCTTACCTCTGTAACTGGATTGGGCTTGGGCCAATAAATAATAATCTCTACTTTGGAAGGGTCGATCTTCAGCTCACCTCCTCCAACAATGTGTCCCAAATACACTAAATAAGTCTTACCAAACTCACACTGTGACATCTTTAAAAACAATTGCTCCTTTTTTAAGACATCAAGCACCTTGTTCACATGCATGACATGTTCTTCTCTTGGTTTGTTGAATATAAGTATGTCATCTAAGTAAACAATGACGAATTCATTAAGAAGTGGTCTAAGTACATCATTCATGACTCTCATGAAAGTAGTTGGAGCATTTGTTAGACCAAATGGCATAACTAACCACTCAAACAATCCTTGTCTAGTTTTGAATGCGCTTTTCTCCAAATGTTCTCTTCAAACATTCAACTTATTTGATAACCACTTCGCAACTTCTAACTTTTTGAAATATATTGCATACTTCAACTAATCTAGAAAATCATGAATGCATGGGAGTGGGTAGCATTATTGACCTGTGATTTTATTCAAATTTTAGATCTAGCCCTCCTAGGTCCAGAGAGGGATCTCTCTATGATAGCCA